>PISX010001625.1:110764-188446 GCA_004024625.1 Mellivora capensis | reverse complement strand
GGGGGAAGGGAGGTTTTCCTCCCCTACAGGTCATAGAACCTAAGAGGGGGAAGGGAGGTTTTCCTCCCTACAGGAACAAAGTCAGCTGGACCAAGATAGCCAGTGTGTCTGGCCCAGAGTTTCTTCCCTCACAGCTTAGTGCCCAGGAACAACCTCTGCTAGATCATTCCAGTAAGCCAAGCACGTGTATGCAATCAGGATGAAAATCAAGTGCATGGAAAAGCCTTCACGGTGTCCGTGAAACTAGAAAATGCTTCTTAAAGAGAACGGGACTGTTAACTTTCTCAAATACGAACTGTCACATGACTGACATTTTGCAGTGTTCTCGTGTCTCTTCTCTCGCCCCTCTGACTCTGTGGGTGGCTGGGAAGAACGAGATTGTCCTACCGCTCACAATGGGAGCAGACCCAGACAGCAAGGGTACCTTCCTCAAGGTGACTCCACTGGCGGATTCCCTAGTCACTTACCTGGCACCTGTTCATTATGGTGGACATGTCACACACATCATTGGATTCAATCCTCACAACGTCCTGAGAAGCAGAAACTACCCCCATTTTAGAATGATACTTCACTCTAGGGATGCCTGGGTGGCTCAGCTGGTTGAGCGTCTGCCTTGGTCTCAGGTCATGATCTCAGGGTCCGGGGATGGAGCCCCGTGTCGGGCTCCCTGCTCAGCCGGGAGTCTGCTTCTCCCTCTCCCTCTGCCCCTCTCCCTGCTTGTGCTCTCTCTGTCTCTCTCCAATAAATAAATAAAATCTTAAAAAAAAAAAAAAAGAAAAAGGTAAATAAATCTGACTATATAAAGTGTAGAATTCCTGTTTAAAGGACACCATAAAGAGAAAGAACAGACTCTCACAAACTGGAAGGGGGGTGGGGAATGCCCACAAACTTGAAGAATTCATTTCTAAGACATGTAACAGACAAAGCGTTAATTATTATCTACACGATAAAATAAACCCCATAGAATATCCAGCGAAAGCCTTAAAGAGACACCGGACCTAACAAGAATATTTTATAATAATCAACAAACATATCAAAAGATGCTCAGTTTAATTACCAATTAGGAAAACACAATTTTCAATCCTAATGAAGCACATTTCACACCTGCCAGAGCAGCAGAAATTTAAAAGTCTGAAACTATCCATTGTTGGCGACGCTGAAGCAGCCAGGATAGGTTGGTGCTCGTGGTGGGGGGATGAGTTGGTGTAATCACTTTGGAAAGTAACTTGGCCTCACATGATAAGTATCTGCATGGATCCAGTGGTTCTTCTTAAAGAACACCCCAGAGAAACTCTTCCACCTGCGCGGAGAAAGACAAGGAAACTGGTAATCGGGACAGCACTGTTTGTCATAGCAAAACCGGAAGCAATAGACAGTCTGTCAATAATGACTAATCGAATTTAGGACGTGTTCGTACAACAGAGTAGTGTATGGAAAGGAGAAGGAATGAGCGGTAGCTGCGTGAAACGTCACGGAGAAAGCTCAGAACTGAATACTGAAGAAATGAAGCAAATCGCCGAGGAAGACCTAGTGCGCGTTTCCGTTCACACAAGTTCCAAATCGTGTGAATCAAAAGCAAGGTACTGTGTGTGGACACAGGCGTAGGTGGCAAAACCCGAAGGAAAATCAAGACAACACTGAGAGTAGCTTTCCCAGAGGACGGAAACTCCGAGGTAGCAGGAAACAGCCAGGTTATGGATCGGCACACGGGCGGCCTCAGATACACTGGTCCGGGCGTGATGTGGACCCAGGTGTATAGTACAGTGTTGTTCGTAACAGCAAGAGAAGAGAAATGACCTAAAAGAAATGAATTAAACGTATTATGACATAGTCCTACAGTGAAATAATAGCCACAAAAGAGAATAAAGGAGTTTTTAAATGAACCAATATGGAAAGATCTCTGCTATGTTATTTGGTGGAAAAAAGGAAAGGTTGAGAACAGTGCTTACGATATGCTGCTGTTTGGGTGACAAAGTAGGAAAACGCCTCAGGTATCCTGTGTGGGGGGTACAGGGGCCAGATAAGACTGGTTGCATCTGGGAAAGAACGAGGTAGATGAAAATCTCACGCTTTAGGGCATGGGACGAAGATACCTGATTCTAAACTTAAAAACTTCAAATGTGACATAATTTACGGAAAATTTTATGGTTCAGGACTTACTTGCAAACACTTCAGCAAGTTGAAAATTAAGAGTCTGAACAGATGAGAGAAGATGAGCAAAATGTTTATAATGCTGAAGTGGGCTTAGGGAGGGAGGGAGGTCTGCCTTGGAAATTTTCTATAACAAAAAATTATGTAGTTTTGGGTCAGAACTCAGACTGAGCACACATGTTGAAATCCTCTCCACCTCCAGATAATAAAATAACATGAAATGCATCTTAAAGCTCTATGCACAACATAGCTTGTCATTTAAAACTCTGTCAACAGCAGAGCCAGAATCAACGTCCAGAGATGGTCTTATAAATTACCGTAGAGTCACCCGAAGTGAAATTATGCAGCCGGAGCCCAGAATCCAAAGCTAAATAACCATTAGGAGGGATTTGTTACCTATGGGGACCAAGGTTGGCAACGCATATCCATGTGGTCTCCTCCACTCACAGATGGAGGTGGGGGTGTGGAGAAAGGATGCTCGGGTTCCCCCCTGCCTGGTCCTGGGGTGACAGCAGGTGTGTCCTTCTTGGGGGTGACTCGACGGAATTCTGAGGGCTGAGAAAGTGTATGTATTCTAGGACAGAGGCCACGTCTCCAAATTGAGATAGAGCGCACATTAAATGCCAAAAGCCTTGAAATGATCCACATTTCCATCGGTGGGGGAGTAACTGAATGAGCTTGGATCTGTCCACGCAGTGGAGCAATAGGGGACCGAAAGATGAATTAAGAACTATCGACACTGAAATAGAGACATCTCCAGAACGGGTTATTAAGTGAAGAGCGCAACGAAGGAAAGTACCCGATGCTCTCACTTCTCCGGGGAGGAGTGCTTGGAGTATATGTACTAATTCATTTACCTAGGGTGTTTTGTTTTGTTTTGTTTTGTTTTAAAGATTTTGTTTATTTATTTGACACAGAGACAGAGAGATCTCAAGTAGGCAGAGCGGCAGGCAGAGAGAGAGGGGGAAGCAGACTCCCTGCTGAGCAGAGAGCCCATCCCAGGATGGATGCAGGGCTCCATCCCAGGACCCTGAGATCATGACCTGAGCCGAAGGCAGAGGCTTAACCCACTGAGCCACCCAGGCGCCCCAACCTAGGGGTTTTTTTGAATAGAAGGAATAATATGAAGCAAATAAAAATTGCTACCTGGCAGGGGAGGAGGCAACTGCAGGGGACGCTGAAGGACGGAGACAGGGAGGGAAGGCACATTTCTCTGCACAGTCCTCGTTTGGCCCTCAGCTCCTGCAGCTGCTCCGGGCCCCCCTACTTTTCTCTGCCAGCTCTGCCCAGGGCTGGCCCCTGGATTCTGTTCCCGGCTTCCTGGAGCTCTGCTTCTCTGTGAGGAATGTGGCTTTGCGGATTTTCCTGACTGTGTGGCCTCTATTGCTGCCGCAGGGCCCCCGGCCCCCGGGCCCCTGCCCAATCCCCACGTGGATGCCGGAGGAAGCAAACCCAGATGTTGTTGACCATCCCAGCTGTTGTTCCTGAGCACAACCAAGATGCACAGAACAATTTCAAGGGCCAAAAAAACTGCGTCCGATCACCAGATAGTGCGGCTCTGAGATCCTCCCAAGACTCCTAGCCAGGCCTTTGATAGTTGAATCCGTCTCTTGCTTCTGGGAAGAGTGCCCCAGGAGGCTCATGGCCAGCTCCATTTGTTAGGGAGCAACGGGTAGGTATTTTGGGCTCAGAGGGAAGAGGCGGGGAAGGTCAGGGTGCAGGGGGTCAGGGGCCTGGGGCTCAGACAATTAGAGAGCAGGAAGTGTGTGCGTGCGTATGTGTGCATGGGGAGTGGGGGGTGTGTGCATGTGTGTACAAGGCAGAGAGAAATTGTTCAAAAGCTGTAAAGAAAGCTTCCTCTTTCCCATCATAAAAAGAAAAAGATACTCAGACTTCCAACTGTGGCAGAGACTGCCTTTCTCAGACCCTGTGCCTCTAGATGGGGTCCCATGACAGTGCTCCCCCCGGCACGTGCGCAGAGGTGATGCGTGTCCCCTCCGGGCCCAGGAGGCTAACAGCAGGGATCTCTTCCTGCTCTCCTTCTCCTTCCAGGGGCCCGATGGGCAGCCATGTATTTTTTTTTTTTTTTTATTTGTCAGAGAGAGAGGGAGAGAGAGAGAGAACGAGCACAGTCAGACAGAGTGGCAGGCAGAGGCAGAGGGAGAAGCAGGCTCCCTGCTGAGCAAGGAGCCTGATGTGGGACTCGATCCCAGGACGCTGGGATCATGACCTGAGCCAAAGGCAGACGCTTAGCCAACTGAGCCACCCAGGCATCCCTGGGCAGCCATGTATTAAAGCCCGATTGGAAGCCATGTATTAAAGGCGGTGGGGAAAGAGCCCGGCTGTTGAATCGGCCCTCAGAGGAAAGTCACCAGGAACCCTCATTTTAGACTTTACGTGGGTGAGACACAGAACAAAACAAAACACTTCTACTTGACGTGAGTCATGGCATGTTTTCCAGTTGACTTGTTAGAGCTAGCTTTCCTTAAAGTAATACACGTAGATTTCCCAATGGAGTCCCATTCAAAATCTGGATCCCAAAAGAAGAGCGTGGGCTTCCGCCAATGAAAGGGCAGCTAATACTGTTCCCATTTTACGGAGCAAAAAACTGAAGCTCACGTAGGGGAAGTGACTTGTCCTTCCTCTTTTCACGGGGCCAGAAAGCCGCCACCACCGAGTGCTCTCACTCTGTGGGACTCCTGAGAGCCCCAGTGACGAGTGTGCGCTTTTCTCGAAACCACACTTGGTGAGAAAGGGGAGCCAGCTCCCCAGACGGGACAGGACTTCATGATTTGGCTTGGAGCTGCCAGGGCCTCGTTCTCCACCGGCACCGGAGAAGTCCCTGGGGGATGGCAGGGTGTCCGTGGGAGGGAATCACAGACACCTCCCAGAGACAAACGTCTGTTTTCACACCAGCTGCAAAGTGCCAAATGATATTAAATTGTCAACCTCTTTCCCCTGGTCTAAAGAACCTGAAATCCTGACTGTGTCTGCCATCAGATGTGGTGGGGCAAGGGGGCCCCGACACAGAGTCTCGTGCACGGAGAGTAGATGCCACCGTCGCCAGGCTTTGGGAGCTGGGGCTGGGCCCCCTCACTTGCCCTGACCCTCAGCTTTCTCTTCTGTAAAGCTGGCACACCAGGCCTGAAGGGTTTGCAATATTCTAAAATATGTGTAGAAATCTTTGGTGTGCTATGAAGGACACAACTCAGACTGACGTTATCTCACTGAGCGAGATACTGGGCGTGAAAGATCTACTTGGGGCCTTCTGTGTAAGTAGATGGTCAGGTTAAAGCCCCTTTCACTGATTTCCTAGGATCATCCCACTAGGGATATTATTGTGTCCCAAGACCAGTCCCATAATATGAAATCTCAGAGGATATCGGACTCTTCTCATCCTGTATTATTGCTCTGCCTATTATCTTCCTATGGCCAATTGTACTTACCAAAAATGGCGACAGCCATGTTTTCAGTCCCCCATAGCCTTCTAGAACCTTGCCACCCCAAGTCCAGGTAGAATTTATTTCTCCTTGAACGTGGGTGGTGTGCTGTGACTGCCTTTGTCTAGGAGAATGTGGTAGAAGCGATGCCGCATGATTTGGGCGGCTAGTTCATGACAGGCAGTATGGTGTCTCCTAGGACCCCCGGGGATGCCTGTCTTTGAAATCAGCCACCATGCTGTGAGGGAGTCCAAACTAGCCCACAGGGGAGTCGGCATGGAGAAGCCCATTTAAAGGGACTCAGCAAGCCCCCCGCCCCCGCCCCTTCCGCAGCCAACACCAACCACCAGACAGGTAAGGAGACAAACCTTTAGAGGATCCCAGATTTGGGGTCTCCCGGCTGAGACATCATGGAACAAAGACAAGCTGTCCTTGTCTCAACTCCCAACCCACAGAATCAGCACTGCATAGTCGATGGTTCCTTTGCGCTGCTAAGTTCCGGGGTGATATTTGGAGGAGCCGTTGTACCTGTGACATTTCCCCTGTAGACCACAGACCTCCTGAGGAGGGAGACTGTCTCCTCTGCCTCCTCCTTAGCAAGCTGCCCCCAAAGACAGGAAATGGGGGCAGTCTGGTCCTTCTTGAGGGACACTTAACTATTTTCGGTCATTTTGGAAAGCTTCTGCGCTCGGCGAGGCCGGGACTTCTGAGCTATGCAAAGAAGTTTATTCCTTCGCTGAATATTCTCTGAATGTGTAACAGGCCAGAGGGCTGTGCTGGAGATAAGACAGTGAGGAGATCAGATGCGGCCCTGGCCCACAGGGCTACAAGCAAAAGGGGACACACAGTTACTCTAAATTGTGACAAACGCTACTGAAGGAAACACACAGAGCGAAGGGAATGAATGGTCCCAAGAGGAGGGACCTGCTTGGGGGCGATGGTGAGCAAAGGCCTCTCTGAAGATGAGTGTGGGGGATGGGGGAAGAACATTCTAGATGGACAAAACCATACACGCAAAGACTTGCATGTGGGAAAAGCCAGGAATGTTTGGGGAAATGCAAGATCAGTGCTGTGAGGTGTGGGGAGCCAGGGCAGGGCCGGAAGCTGGAGAGGCGGGACAGGCAGGCCACCAAAGGCTGCTTGGACTTTACTCTAAAGGGTATGGGCCAGGTCCCCGGGGAGGACAGCCCTCCCCTGTGACGTGAACTCCAACCTCAGGCTAGGGTGCCCATGTTGGCAGGCTTACCCTCTTAGTTATCAAGCAAGTAGTCACTTGTGACTCTCTCTCACACGCATGTAATCACACACAGAGCACACCTACATGATATTAGCCAAAGTGGGTAAATAAGAAATAAGGATCTTCCGAACAATGGAGTCTTGGCCACCCAAGGACTCACAATCACCACATCCTCTACTGTTCAAAAAGCCTCTTAGGGCTCACCGAGCCCACTCTCACTTCTCCTCCACTCCTGGCAACCTTGGTTCTTGGCCTGCTGAGCTGTTAGCAGCAGCAGCAACCTAGGAGGGACTCCTGGGGGAAGCCACAAGTGACTCCCAGCCCTGACTGAGAGAGGAGGCAAGAACTTCAGGGTCGGGTGGTGGGAGCCAGCATCCGACCCCCGCGGGCCCGTCTCTTCCAGCGGCAGGACACGCTCTTGGTTTAATGAACTAGTGTCTCCAGATGAAGAAAGCAAGGCCATTTGTAGCATTTTAATATTTTTCAATGAAACTTTTTTATTGAAGCCTGTGTAACCCACACACAGTGTCCACAGCATGTTCTAGAATCATTTCTAGAATAAAATTTCAGTGTTTAACGTGACAAGAACCACCATGACGATGACCAGCGTTTGTATTTATGCTAGCTCCTGTTTGCCAGGCACCATATTTTACCCATTGAATCTTCACGATGGGCGTTAGCTTTCTAGAAGCCTCACCCACATGGCACCATCCCCCCTCTCTCTCAGCATGCCTCCACACTCTTCCCGGCTCAAACATGCACACGTGCAGAACCTCCAAGTTAGCGTCCTCGTGGATGTCTGCAGATGTTTTCTTCTTAGCCCTCGCGGACCCCCAGAAGAAAATCCGCATTCCGCTTGCGCAGGAGCGGGGAGCAGCTGTGTGAGACCCAGGACAGGACGGCCCACTCCGACCAGGAGCTGCAGGGCGAGTGGGGAGTGGGAAAGACAGGATGGTTGTGCGGCCCCAGGCTGGCAGGAGCAAGGGCTTGGGCTCTGCTGTCCGTGTGCTGTGTGGCCGTCTGTCGGCTGTCTCCTGAGTGTGGTCCCCTTCCCATCCGTTGCTGCCTGCATTGTGTTTTCCCACGCCCGGGTCTGCCCAAGTTGTCACCAGCTGTGACCAGCTGTCAGCCAGTTGTTAGCCCTCGGCTCCTCTCCCTGCCACGTGACCACCCCCCTTGTCCGCTGGAGTCCAGAAGAGCTTTCCCACAGGCAGCCTCGGGGACCGACGGCATTCAAGACCTGAGCACCCCGCCGTCAGGGCGAGACCCAGGTGAGAGACCCACGGGGCCACGCAGCCTGCCAGATGGACCGCCAGACACACAGGAACGGAGGTGGAGAGTGGGAGTCAGAGGGAGAGAGTGAGCGGAGAGGAGCCTAGAGGTAGATGTTTACTAGAAAGCAGGGACACAGGACGCCTTGGTGGCTCAGTTGGTTGAGTGGCTGCCTTCGGCTCAGGTCATGATCCCAGCGTCCTGGGATCGAGTCCCACATCGGGCTCCTTGCTCGGCAGGGAGCCTGCTTCTCCCTCTGCCTCTGCCTGCCGCTCTGTCTGCCTGTGCTCGCTCTCTCTCTGACAAATAAATAAATAAAATCTTAAAAAAAAAAAAAGAAAGCAGGGACACACACACACATGCACACACACACACACACACACATGTACACACGCACGATGAGCAGACAACGAAGAATCATTTCCACCAGAAGCTCCCAGGGCATTGCGGGGTCCTCCCCAGCCAGCTGCTCAAAGTCTGGCCCCCAACCCCGACTGGGAGCCTCGACTCGACCTCTCTGGGAACACCTGGACCTACAGAGTCCCCGGCCCCGCCCAGGCCTACAGATCCGTGCGTGCACGCTCCTGGGGGTGCCCGGAAATCCGCGTGTGCACCACGCAGGAGAAGGGCAGCTGGGATTCGCTGGGCGAGTCGGGATGGCTCGAGGAGGAGCCGCCGGGAGCCGCTGACCTCTGGGCTCCCAGCACAGAGCCAGGGCGAGGGCCTGGCCACCCGCCCTTCCACCTAGCCCTTCTCTGTACTTTGCCTTTGCCCCGTGGGTCCCCCCTCCACCCCCGCCCCAGCTCATAGGCTGTCATTGAGGGTCCCATACGTTGCCTCCTTCAAGGCCAGTCTCAGACAGCAGGTGTCCTTGGGTACCCCCACAAGCTGGAGCCCTCCTCCCCCACCCCTCCCGACCAGAGCCCGACTAGTGCTGGCTGCGGACAGGCGGACGGTGGCATATTCCCAGGCTGTTTCCCCGACTGCTCTCAGTGCGCACAGCAGAACGGAGCCGAGCTCTTTAATCATGCCCATTGCTCAGGTGGATACAGTGAGCTTCGAGGGCCACCTGGCTTTCCTCAGCCTGCTTCGGGGATACTGAGTACCGTGGGTGCCGAGGTGGGAGACCAGCTGGTCTAGGGGCCCTGGACCGGCAGACTTCTGTATCCAGACGGTGGGCCCCGGAGGGTGAGGCAAGGCCAGCCCAGAGGAGGGAGCGGGAGCCCACAGAGTCTCACCGGCCTCACCAGAGATAAGGGCGCTTGTGCTCCAGGCTATTCCCGAAACCAAGGAATTCGGTTCAGGCCTATAGGCGGCCAGCGGCCTGCCTCCCGGGGCACAGGGGCGGCTGCAGAATTGCCTCTGAAACATCAAGAATGACAATTATTATTTATTCATGAGCTCAGGACTGCTTGGTCTTCCCTGGAAGAGGTCCCTCTCTCCAGCTCTCAGCCTCCTGCCCCCAAGGGGACCCTCTGCCCACAGCTTGTCACTGACTGAAGTTGGATGGGGCATGGGCGTCCCCCCCACTGGAGGCTGCTAGGGTGGTCCTGGACAGGGGCAGGAAAGAGGGGCCACCCAGGGACACCCCTAACCCCAGCTGTGGGGCCCACAGACCCAGTGTGGAGAGAGAAGACACCACCTTATCCTCCTATCAGCTGCGTCTCCCGGGGCAGCTGACCTCACCTGTCTGGAAGTCAGTTTGGACTGTAAATTGGGACCTTGGTCCCGACGCTGCCTATCTAGAGGGCCGGGGGAATCTGAAGAATGTGCAATTTTCACGAAGCACTAAAAAGCACTAAAAAAATGGCAGGATGGTTGCCCTTCCACTGAACGGGCCGGAACAGCCCCCGCTAGAGAAAACCACTTCCGGCTTCTATTTTAGAAATTATATATGCATTATGCTGATCACCGTTCTCATCTTTAAAAAAAAAAATCTTGTCCCTTTATAGACGTCTGGACTTTCTTGTTATAAAAAAACAGGTGACAAAGGACGGAGGGTCCTCAGCGGTGAGAATAAAGTGAAGTCACTGGCTCGCCAGAGCCACGGGGATGGGACACAGGAATCACTTGAGAGCTATATGTACATGGTTGTGGAAGAACTTCTTTACTGACAGTTCTGCAGGAAAAATAACTTTACTTTTGTTGGTCTGAAACCTTCATTGAAACATTAGTTTTAGCACATGGTTTCTGAGATGTCATATGAGCAGCACTCATGCTCCAGCAGGACAGCCTGCTTGGGAGTCCCTACCATGGGCTAAGCTCTTCTATCCTGTTTTATCCTTTCAGCTGTGGCACAAGGTGGTGACCATCTCCATTTTCCTGGTAAGAAATCTGAGGCCTGGGGAGAAGCAGCTTAACTAAGTTGGCATAGTTGGTAGCAGGGAAGGAATACAAAGGGAGGGCTTTGGCTGTCATGCTCAACCCATCTTCCTCTGTGTGGAAGGTTCCCTATGTGACTCTGGCCCACACCCACCAGGTGATGGGACCGGCAGAGGCGACAGTGTCTTGTAACCTGTGAAGGTTAGAACTTTTTATATCAAAGCTCTAATTTATGATACGTAATTTTGAGTTTGTTATTTCCTCCAACGAAGCCTTGCTTTTACAGAAAGAACCACCACAGGGTTCCTGGAATAATGAGCATTTAAAATATACGAGACACAAATTTCCAGGAGCACAGTGTGTGGAAGGGAAGTGAGCGTACAGCAGGCTGGGAGGGGAAACTTCTGGAACTGTAGGATTTTGCAAAGGAAAGGCAAGAGGAGCTCAGCTGAAGCCTCCTCAAGAGGGAGAATGCTTTTTGGTCACACCAAACTGCTCACAGCACTGGAGCAACCAACTGATTTTTTTTTTAACCAACATTATTTATCATCATTATGCATATAGCGACTTAGTGTATGGTAGGGCCCAAGACAGTTATTATTTCCAATGAGGCTCAAAAAGGTTGAATAACCGGTCCACGGTGGTAAGACAGTCATCACTCAATAGTAATGCATAACCATATGGCCCAACAACTCCACTTCTGGGTACATTCACAAAAGAATTGAATGCAGGGATTTAAACAAATACTCGTGTACCCACGTTCATAGCAACATCGTTCACAATGGCCAAAAGGTAGAAAAACCCCCAAATATCCATCCGGGGGTGAGTAGATAAACAAAATATGGTAGGTATATATGATGGGCTATCAGTCAGCCTTAGGAAATTAAGAGAGACTCCTACATGTTACCACATGGACCAATCTTAAAGACATTCTGAAATAAGCCATACGCAAAAGAATACATATTGTATGATTCTACTTAGATGAGGTTCCTAGGGGAGTCAAATTCAGAATGACTGAAAGTAAAATGTGGGTTGCCAGGGGCTGGGAGGAGGAGGTGGAAATGGGGGAATTCATGTTTAATGGATGTGAAGCTTCTGTTTGTAATAATGAAGGGTTTTGGGATTGGAGGGCAGTGACCATTGCCCAACAATGTGAGTGCACTTAATACCACTGTACTGTATACACAAAAAAATGGCTAAAATGGTAAATTGCATTTACATTTTATGTTAGATGTATTTTACCACAATTAAAAAGCAGAGTCAATGCACAAACCAAATAACAATGATGGTTGCCATTTATTGAGTACCCAGTACATAGCAATACATCCTTGTGAGGTAGTTCTTACCCTTCTGATCCTAAGATGAAGAAATTGAGGCTCAGAATGGTTCAGGACTACCCCCAAAGTCATAAAGACAGAGAAATAAAGCTGGGATTCAAAGCCAGGTCTTTCTGGCCCTTTCTCTGACTTCTGGGTTGCCTCCTCTCTTCCGAGAGCCGTAGCGCCCTCTGCGTGGCCTTTGTTAAAAGGATTTTGTTTCTCTCACAGAAAACTATCAGCAAAGGGCATTCAGCCTTGGATCATTATCAGAGCTGCTTCTGGCACCAATTCAGTGTGGCTTGGGGTGAATTCCTCCCCATGCTGCACCTTGGCTTTCCCATCAGGCAAACTGGTGGCTGGGTTTCAAGGGCACGTCCACAACCCTGATTTCAACACTCTCTCATACTGCATAGCCTCTCAAACAGAATGTCTAAAAATAAGTCAAATTCATAGGTTGACCAGAAGTCCCATTTTGCTCCAGACAGTCCTGGTTTCCAACTGTTGCCTTTCCAAAGTATCCTGGTTTGGAGGATATTCTCACCTTGCAAATGCACTAGCTAAGTTTTGTTTGGGCAACAGTTGGCTTCAGACCTCACAGCCAGAGTTGTCTCTTATAAATTCCTATTACTGTTTGGTTTGAAGTCAATGAGGTAAAACCATCCAAAGGTCAAGATCGATACTGCAGGTTTTGTTTTGAAGTCATTCAATGGGGACAGTTATACGCATCTTTGTTTAAAATTTGTAAGACAAGATCCCTAATGATTTGTTTGTTTCTGTTTCAAAGTTTTAAGATGCTTCTATTTATTGTCTGATAAGAATTATTCTCTGATTTAAAAAAAAATCATTCAGTAGAATGATTTTTTTTAAAATCTAAGTGTAGGGCCAACACATGCAAAATGTTTGCTCAAGCAGCATTAGTCGGAAGAGTAACTCTTACAAGGTGTTTAGGAGTTAATACTTAGAAGAACCACACTTCTATATAAGTAGAGTGAGTCAAAAATTGTCTAGTTGATACTCTTTGGCAATTTGTTGTCACTCCGCGAGGGTTTTAAATTTTTTTTTATTTCATTGGGAAGCAATATATATTCCTTTTAGATAATGTGAAAAATATAGAAAAATATAAGAAGACAATAATACCATTCCCAAGATCCCTATTACATTTTGACCTATATTTCTAGTTATTTTTGTATTCATGTTTGTATCATTTACCCAAAAATAGCCCACATGCTACATTCTCTCCAATAACATAGCTTTTTCATTTATATGTGAAACACTTTTTCTATTTGTTAAATATATCCTATAAAAATCACTTTAGTAGCTATGTGGTTGTCCATTATATGGATGTGTCAAAATTTACTCAACTCTGCCCCTACTGTTGGATGTTTCTTGCCAATGTTTTTGGCTTTGAAAAACCAAAAAGAACTGAGAGTCATTCTTTTGGCAAGCATTTTGTGCACATCTAAATTATTTCTGGGGAAATAAGTTTTTGGAAATGCATCTGCTAGGTTAAAGGAGATGCCGTTCTAAGGTTCTTAATACATAGTCCTATCATAGTCACTGGGGAAATTCTAAAACTTCCAAAGTAAACAACAAAAAAAAAAAAGCAAGAGACATTGAAGGGATACATATTCTAGACCTTTACCCATTAATGCACTTCCTCCATGCCTCATCATCATGGGTTCCAAACCCAAGTTGGCCAGCCTGTTCTAGTCCCTGCAGTGTCCCAAGATGGTTGAGCTGCAGAGGGGAAGAATCCAGGACTAGAAGACTGGATGCCTGGCTTCGGATCCTGGCTCAGCTGCACCAGTTTGGGTCATAAACAAGGTATCTGGCCTTCTGGACCCCATTCATGAAACAAAGGGTCCAGCCAGAAAATTATGAAAAGTCCTTCCTGCCCTTACATTGGAAATGAAAGGAAATTGATGAAATGCTGTAAAATATTAACATGAACTTCTAACTGATGTTAGCTGGGCATGCTTCCTTTCCCCTTCCTTTCAACCTCCCGGTGTCTCACATCTTCCCCGTGCTTGGCTGCATTTTACCTTCTCTTGTTTTACCTTCTCTTGTTTTACCCTAAAACTCACCCTTGGACAGGCTTCAGCTGGGTGGCCAACGATGACCAGACCCTTTTGAGTCATTAGGAATTAGAAGTAATCTTTCCCCAATGTGCTTTTTTTTGCTGTGGTTTAGGGCCTTTGAAATGCAAATCATTCCAACCTGCAGCTAAGGAAACTGGGTTTGATAGGGCCTCCAGCTGACCTCCACAGCCCATTCTAAGTCCCAAATAGGCAGGACCCTGTGGCCTGCTTCCGGAAGATCAAAGGGACATTGTTCATGGAAAGCTCACCACCAGAAAACCTAGATGAGCTAGTAGTCCCACCCCACCCCTTCCAACACACACACATCGGTTTAATATCAAACCTCTGTTAACATAAGCAGGACAACAAGGGCTCTGGCCACTGGGCTTGGAGCAGCTCAAGGAGAGAAACTACTGTGACAGTTTGTGTGTCCCTCAAAAGAGGGACGAGGTAACAGATAAAGTTGCTTCTTGGATCTCTCATGATAATAGAGCAAATCTAAGCGGTCAGGAGTGGGGATTCTGGAGTCAGTTGGCCTGCACTTGGATGGAGGAGGAACTGATATGTGCACATGGAATAAACGAAATGAATTCCTACCCCCAGGCCTAGGTGACAGAAGATTCGAGTATTTCAGCAGTGCATTGGCCGTCTCTGCCTTGCACCCCCCGGAGCTAGTCCTGACTGGTCAATGGATGTCAGCGAGCTCTGGCCAGTGGGGTGGATTCTGACTCGCCTGACCGCCACAGTTTCCCGCACTTCCCATTCTGGGAGTCTGGACCCCTGCCCTCTCTTTCCCTGTGCATGCCCGGTGGACACACACATTATCTCCACTCCCTCCTGGAATCCCACTAAAATGATAGTAAAGGAATGCAAAAGGCACAGACCACAAGGACAGATAGAACAGGAGAAGAGACTCCAGCAAACAAGAGATACCCATGAAATTCTAGAAGCTGGAAAACAGAGGGCTTAGTGGTGACTGACTAGCAGATAGAAGAATGATCTTTCGTCAAGAGGTTGAGTACTAGAGAGGAGACAATTGCAAACAAGAGATGTCAACACATTTCCAACAACGCAAAACAGATGGATGAATGGTACCTGACAAAGAAGAGAGAAGAAAAGTGAATCTAATGTCCTTCAGGAGACCAACTAGACGTAAGCTGACATGAACCCAAGAGCTATGGAAAGGCTCCAAATTGGAGGTGAGGATTCAGAATGAAGCTGGAGGATGAGTGAAAAGCCTTCCTTAGAGCAGTTAGACCCGCGGTTGCCCACCCATTCCCCAGGGGCCCATTTGGGCAAAATGCTGAAAGTTTACTTCCTAAAGGAATCGCATTGCAAAGGTCATCGTGGAGATGCCAAGCTCAGCTGAAAACAGGACACTGTTTGGTCTTGAAAACAAGGGGACAAGGAGTAAATTACACACAGTGGACAGTGAGAGCACAGCTTGCCCCACGGCTCTCGTCTCTGCCTGACTCTCCAAATGGTGGCATGCCGCTTACACCACATCTGCTCCTGTATGTTCTGGCGAGAGACTGGAGAAATTGTCATCCCGCAAACCGATTGATGAAAACAAGAAAGAAAATCTATAAGTATTGACATTTCAAAGTTTACCCAAAGACCCACTCAGCCCCCCAGACCCCTGGGATCACGTTATAATAAAGCAAACGTCATATGCGTGCACAAAGCTATTTAGGGCCTCAGTCTTAAATAAGGACGTGCAGCCAAAGATCATAGCATTTCAGTAGGAAGCCTCTAATATGACAGAGAAGCCAAAACAACGTGAAAAAGGGAACCCAGACCAATCAGAAGACCCTTATTTGAATTTTAGGAAGTTTGGGGTCAATTTTCAGAGAAATCACGAAAGAAAATGTTCCAGAACTAAAGGATTTATTTATTATTATTACTATTTAATAGAAAGGGTCCTTCAAGGGCCCAACACAATGTCTGACAAAGGACATGGGGTGACTGGGTGGCTCAGTGATTTAAGTGTCTGCCTTCAGCTCAGATCATGATCTCAGGTCCCCACATTAGGCTCTACACTAAACAGGGAGCCTGCTTCTCCCTCTGCCCCCTCCCTTGCTATGCTCTCTCTCTCTCTCTCTCTCAAATAAATAAATAAAAATCTTTAAAAAAAAAAAGACACATTGTTATAAACCTTAATAATAGGAAGTATATAGAGGATATCCTAAAAGTTTTCAGGGAAAAAACCCCAAAAAACAGAAAATTAGAAACTAAAGCACTAGTTTCCTTCAGAATTAAAAATTCTGAGGGAAGATATTTTGCAAATACAGAATATAACACTCTCCTAAATTATTAATCAGATGTAAGTTGAGAAAAAAATTCAGACTTGAAACAACGCAAAAGCTCATCTCCCGTGAACCTTCCATCAGAAAGTTGCTGCAGAATGTTCTCCACCAAAATGAGTTACAGATGTGACACATATGGACGATGGTAAAGATGGAGGAGTGGGACCAGATTTACTGTCCCATCTGAAACAAACAAAGAACGAAACAAAATATAGGAAACAATGGTTCTCAGGATACTGGACACGCAGGTAACAAAGGCTAGTGATCCCTGGGAGATGGAAGGTGTGGTATAGTGCCAAGAGGCTGAAGCAGGTGACACCAGATATGGAGCTGGAAGTCTGGGGAAACCAAGGGCAACTGGCATTCACAGGGCAGAATGCTTGAGTAAAGACAGCTTTGCAGAAAGGGAGTCTTAGAGATCTGAAGAAGGTCCCCTCCAGTGTTGAGCTGTGCACATGTGTAAGAAAACCAGCCAGGGGCAGGGAAAGAGCCATGATGGGGCTAGAGGGAATGGAGATGACATCCTGTCTGGTCCCAAACGTCAGCCTGCACTGTCGCATGACTCAGGAGTCATCTACCAGGGAACTCAGCAGGGATTTGCCCCAGTAGTGGGGGAAAATGAACCCTAGATTTACGGCTGCTTTGTTCCAGCCTACCAAAGATTAGAGGCAAAAACCAAAAGGATTGTTTCCAGATAATTTAATCTTAACCGGGAACAGAATTTAAAAATGTTTTTAGGAATGCCAAAATACCCAGCATCCAGCTAAGTAAAATTTATGGATAAATATACAGACTATTATTATCATTGAAATGTCTTTAAGAGGTAAAACTACAGTGAAAATATAAAGAATGTATTATGAGGTTGATAACATATATAGAACTACAGCGTATGATAATATCATCCCTAAGGCCTCACCGGAAGACCGGAAATACATTGTTATAAGTTTCTTATATGTGAAGTAGTGTAATATCACTTGAAGGTAGCTGTGGAAAGTTGAAGATGTACACCATCGACTATGAACAACTAAAATAACACAACAAAGATTTATAGTTAAAAACCAATGAAGGGATTAGAATGGAATAACAAAAAATTCTCAAGGAATTCAAAAGAGTGCAGAAAAGGGGGAAGTAGAACCAAGAACACATGATGGAAATAGCAAACAAAGAGTAAGATCCTATATTTGAACCCAAACACCTCAATAATCACATTAAATATAACTGGCATGAACACCTAGTGATGGGCCAGACTCCAGTGTGGCCACCATCGAGACGTACCTTCTGGTGTTCAGATCGCCGTGTAAGCCATTCCCATTAAGGGTACACTAGGCTTTGCGACTTAATAAAGACTACAGACAAGATAAGGCAGATGGGATGGTGTGATTGCAGGTGGGGTCGTAAAAGTCGGGGTGACATTTCTTTCTTCCTCCCTCTCCCCAGGATCAGTGGCTCTAGGGAAAGCCATAATGTGAGCAGCCCCGCGGAGAGGCCCTCACAGTGACGAACGGCAGCCTCCTGCAAACAGCATCCACGGTGAGCTCAGAAGTGGAGTCTTCAGTTTCAGTCCAAGCTTCAAAGCCTGCAGCCCCGTGCACAGCTTGATTGCAGCCTTATCAGAGATCCTGACCCCGAATGGCCCAGCTAAGCTGCTTCAGGATCTCTGCCCCTTGGAACCTGGTGATCAAAAGTCTCAGCAAACTAGGAATTGAGGGGAACTTCTCCAATCAGATTTGGCGCATCTATAAGACCCTTAAAATTAACATCGCTCAGTGACTGAATGCTTCTCTCCTAAGATCAGGTTCAAGGTAATAATGTCCCCTCTCAGCATTTCTAGGCAGCATTATACTGGAGGTTTTAGCCCTTGCACAAAGGCAAGAAGAAGACTTAAAGGGCATCTACATAGCAAAGGAAGAAACAAAACTGGTTTTATTTATAGAGGATATGATCACCACCACACAACATTCCTCTGAACCCACAGGAAAGCCATTGGAACCACTGAGTTTAGCAGCCTTGCAGGATACAAGATCAGCATACGAAAACCAATGTATTTGTATAAACTAGCGACAAAGAATCAGAGCTTAAAATTTTAAAAAATCAATATAATTTACAACAACATCAAAAATATTACTGCCTATGGATAAATCCGACGAAAGGTGTGCAAGATCTATGCTCCGAAGATTGCAAAAATATGGCTGCGAGAAATCAAAGTAGACTGAATACATGGGGAGATACAGGTGTTCGTGCATCCAATGACTCAATGTTTTTAAGAGCCCAGTTCTACTGAATCTCTCCAGATTCAACACACTTCCAATCAAAGTCTCTGCAAAGTTTTTTGCAGGAATTGATATACCGATCCTAAAATTCATATGACCATGTAAAAGATCAGAGCTCGCGGCTACACACAGAAAGAGCATCTCATCAAAGAAGAAATAAGTGAAGGTAAAATTAAAATGTTTGTTCTTATTCTTGATTGATTTAATAGATAACAGTTTATTCAAAATAATACCCACATATTTGATTATGTATATGCCTATATATAGATGTGTATGTGTATTCTTTTTTTTTAAAGATTTTATTTATTTGACAGAGAAAGACACAACGAAAGAAGGAACACAAGCAGGGGGAGTGGGAGAGGGAGAGCGAGAGAGTGAAGCAGGCTTCCTGCAGAGCAGGGAGCCTGATGCGGATCTTGATCCCAGGACCCTGAGACCATGACCTGAGCTGAAGGCAGATGCTTAATGACAGAGCCACCCAGGCACCACATGTATGTGTATTCTTATGTATGCTTATATATACATGAAACAAGTGACAGCCATTATTCAAGGGACAGGAGGGAGGCATTGAGATTATTTCGTTGTTATAAGGTACACTATCTGGGAAGTGGTGTAGAATTATTTGAAAGTATACTTGGATTAGTTATAAATGTGCATTGCAAATTCCAGGGTATTGGCTAAAATTAGTTTAAAAAGAAGAAAAGTATAGCTGATATGCTAAGAAAAGAGAGAAAATAGAATCATATAAAATGCTCATTTAAAACCACAAAAGGCGGAGAAATAGTGGAGGCAAAGAAAGAGAGGAACATAGAACCAGGACAACAAACAGAAAACAGTAGCAAATATGGTAGACATTACTCCTGTTCTACCAGTAATCACCTCGAAGGTCAATGGTCTAAATGTACCAATTAAAGACAGGAGATCAAAAAACAAGACCCTCTTACATGTTGTCTGTAAGAAATTAAAACCACAGTGAGATACCACTAAACATACAACAGAATGTTTAAAATTAAAATGACTGTATGGGGACGCCTGGGTGACTCAGTTGGTTAAGCGGCTGCCTTTGGCTCAGGTCATGATCCCAGTGTCCTGGGATCGAGTCCTACATCAGGCTCTCTGCTCAGCAGGGAGCCTGCTTCTCCCTCTGCCTCTGCCTGCCACTCTGTCTGCCTGTGCTCGCTCTCTCTCTCTCCCTCTCTGACAAATAAATAAATAAAATCTTAAAAAAAATAAAAAAATAAAATGACTATATCAAATATTGACAAGAATGAGGAACACTAGAACACTTAGAACAATGTTGGTGGGAAAGTAATATGGCACAGACCATTTGGAAAACAATTCAGCAAGTAAAAAAAAAGAAAACAGCAAAAAAAAAAAATCTATATGACTGTATGACTCAGTCCTTCCCTTCTTAACTATCTACCCAATGAAAACATATGTCCATACAATAATTTTACATGAATGTTCTTAGAAGCTTTACTTTTAAATAACCAATGAACAGAAACAACACAGATGTCTTTCATCTATATAATGGGATACTACTCCAAAAAAAAAAAAAGAAAAAAAAAGCAACCAGCTACTGACACAAGCAACATCATGGATAGACCTCCAGATAATTATCCTGAGTGAGTAAAGCCAGTTGAAAACACATACTATATGAACCCCTTTATAATAAATCCTAGGAAATGCCAGCTGCTCTGCAGTGACCGAAGGCAGAGCAGTGGTTGCCTAGGGATAGGGAAGGAGGCAGAAGAGAGGGATTACAAAGAGACACAAGGAAATTTTAGGAGGTGATGGATATATTCATTACCTTGATTGTGGTCATGTCAAAATTTACATGTCAGTGTATCAAATTACACATTTTTAACATGTGAAGTTTACTGTCTGTTAATTATACTTCAATAAAGCTGTTGAAAGGAAAAAGAGCATCAAGCCCTTATAAAGAAGACCTAGAATATAGGATTTGAGGGGTCCAACACAAGAGATAAGAGGAGAGGGGAATGCCAGGCAATTGGTAGAAGGCCTAGGACCCCGCTGAGCCAGAGAGCTGTCAATCAGATGGGAACAGGAGGACGGAGCACTCCAGGAACAAATGAAAGACATACTTTGTGTGTTTGAATGTGCTAACTGAAACACTAAGGAAATCCAATTTGGGCATGGATTAGATATATTAAAAAAGGTCAAAAAAATACATGGCGCTAAGTAAACAAAATGAGGCAATTCTTAATTGCAGGAGAACCAGAAAGTTGCACAGATAGGAAATATGGTGGGAATGCAAAAGTGGCTCTATTCTAAACACACTTACCCAGTCGTGAAGACATAAGGTCAAGGAGCCAATGTCATACATTGGGAGAAATGGAAGGACAGAAGTGAAAACTGGTGTGTGGCTGAGCCATTGGGGAGAGAGGGTGCAAGAGGCCCCACATTTCAAGGCCCAAACCAAGAAGTCAAAAGACAAAAATCTCATAGTAATGTATTGAGAAAGAATAGAATTAGGTGAAGCCATAGGTACGTTAACGAATCTTATTGTGGTCATGATTTCACAGCATGTACATGTGTCAGATCGGCATGTTGTCCTTACACACACACAATGTTATAGATCAATTATATCTCAATGAAGCTGGGGGAAATGGTGACATCGCGTATCTCGTAGACAGATGGAGGTCGCTAGCAGAGATGGAGCCGAGGGACAAAAGAGCAGGTGCCTCCCGGAAGCCGGACTCAGGGCAGGTAGGAGACTGAGGTAGTCATCCTCAGTCTCCTATCTACAAGTCTCCTACAAGGGGACAGCTGCTCGTCATCAGAGCCAATACTCTGGCTTTTCAAACTACGGATAAATATCCCTTTGACAAAACTAAACCCGAGAAAATATATGGCAAGAATCCTGGGAGAACATCAGTGACAATGAAAACAGCAGG
Source organism: Mellivora capensis (assembly GCA_004024625.1). Classification (NCBI taxonomy): domain Eukaryota; kingdom Metazoa; phylum Chordata; class Mammalia; order Carnivora; family Mustelidae; genus Mellivora; species Mellivora capensis. The sequence continues at coordinate 167,133 of PISX010001625.1, read as the reverse complement.
CGTGACCATCTCCCCCTCCTTATTTGTGCTTGTCCAGACTTGCCCTGGGTCTATTTATTACTTTCATTAAAAAAAAAAGTGGGGGGGAGTCAATAAATGCAAGTGAACAAAACCCATCCTGTTTACAGTTCTGGGTAAGGCAGAGGAAAAGACTTGGAAAGGAGAGTAGAAACCGTGCTGGAAAATCCCAGAGTCCTGAGCAGCTGGCGGGGCTCCTGGTCCACAGTGCCTGGGACAGCCTTCCCTGGGAAATCACCCTGGGGCCGCTTGGGGCTGGGGGCCAGGCTTCCTGGGGTGGGGGTGCGGGCGCCAGCACGGGAGGGGCGGGATCCCTCCAGCCCCATGCACGTGTGCACGCACACACACCCCACCTGCCAACATACACACACCCCCAGCACCGCCAACACACACACACACCAGCATCACCAACACACACACACACGCCATCATTACTGCCAACACAAACACACATCAACGAAATACACACATATCAACAAAACACACACACACCACACACATACTCCAATGACAACAGACACACACACCACCATCACTGCCAACACACACACACACACACACACACACACCATCAGCAACAACATACACACAATACACACCCCCCACACCACCGCTGCCAACACACACACAAAAACAAACAGCACACCATGCACAGACACATTGCAATAGCACACACACACACAGACACACACACACACACCACACATCAAAGGCTGATACAAGATTCCTGACATTGCTAATAGGCTGCCTTCTCATGCCTGCAACTCAACCTCAAAAACATCTCCCATTTGGAAACTTCACTTTTCTAGATATTTCTTCTTCAGAAGGAAGCAAGGAGTGGGTGAGAAGGGAAATGAGAAGGAGGTGAGCGCTATCCTGAAGAGAACATTCTAAGTTTCCAGGTGAAAGGCTGGAAAGGGGGTCCTTCCCACATACTATCTCACTGAATTCCAAAAATAATTCATATCCTCTTTTAACAGAAATGAAACCAAAAGCCAAGAAAGTTCAAATAATCTTTCCGAGCTTCCCAGAGTCAGAATTTGAACCCAGCACTCTCCCATCCTTCCTTGTCCCCTCTCTTCTTTCTCTCCCTCCTTCACTATTTTTTTTTTCCTTTCTAAAACCCTTACAGGGCACCCAGCCACGACCCTGAAGCCCAGGCTGGGTCTTTGAACTTGCACTCAGAGGAGCGATCTGAGAAGTAAAAGAAGTGAGTAGTTTCAGGTGCTCCTTAGGGCTGTGTGGCCGGCAGAACAGGGCGCCGTGACGGACAGCCGGGCTCGGGTGGAGCGGGGTTCATGGGAGCAGGTGGTCAGGACGGGCCTCTGAGAATGTGATGCTGGGGCTGAGCCCTGAATGACAAGTTGGGGAAAGGCAGAGGAGCAGAACGTCCCCGCCTCGGGACAGCTGTGGGGCTTCTATCTGGTGGGCGGGGGCTCCCTGGGACAGTGACCCTGAAAGTGTGGGAAGACTCTTGGTGAGGACTCTTGGGAATGGCACCTGTGAGGAGGGATGGGCAATAGCCCAGGCAGAGGGGTGCTTGAACCATGCTGGCCCCCTGCACAAGGACCCTGACCTTGCTACAGCGGCCTTGTCGGGGTTGAGAATTCAATCATCTCCACTGCCTGATAATTAAGTCCTGAACCTGATACTCAGCCTTTTCTGCCTTCAGGTTACAGGAGATGATTGTCTCCTTCTCTGTCACCAGGAGAGTCCTCAGACGGTCACACTTGACCTTATTGATTAATCACCCCTAGCCTTCCACTGTCTTTCTCAAACGCATCAGTGGTTCTCAGCAACGGCCGTCCTACTCTGTTGTTCCTCCCCACTGGCAGCTTCTTGAAGACCTGAGACACTGCCCTCCAAGGGCTTTCCTGTCCATAGATATTCCGTCCAAGTTCATCATGGACTCAGAACGATGGCTCGGCTCACCTGGACCCTCAGGCTCGACCACGGTGACGGGGTCCTCACGGCCATTGGCTGGTGAGTGACCTACCTCCAAAATCCCAAGCAGAATCGGCATCCCCAGACCACGTGTGTTCGGTAAGCTTACTGGTGAATGCTGTCTGGACTGACCCCGGGGGCGGCAGTAAAGGAAGCTCGCCGGAGAACATGAACTCCAGCACCTTGGTGACAAGGGCCTAGCTCACCTCATGGGGAAATCTGGAGCTGAGGTGGCACTTCACAGACGGAGGCTAGGGGGCTGGTCTCTGGTAGTTCCACATCAGCGGATTATCGGGATGGGCTGCCTCCCGGGAGGAGGCCATGATTTCCAAGGTGACAGTGTCCTTCAACCAAGGGTGGTAGTTGTAGGGGGTGGGGCTTAGCTGGGAGGCACCTGTAGGTGACATGGCTGGTAGCGGGGGATGAGTGCTTTGGTCCTGAAGGGGGTCTGGGGGAGTGTGCGGGGACAGCCTCCCTAGCCCCACTTTGGACACTTCTGTTGTGAGAAACAATTAGCTTCCTTTTCTGAGGCATCGGTAGAGTCAACATCTGGAGGCCGAGAGCTCGAGGCCCCAATTACAAGTAGCAAAAGAATTTGGACAGGATGCATTTAATCTTGAGTTAATGGTACAATGCTCCGCCAAGATAAACTTCTCAACCTCGACATATTTTATTTTGGAAAAAAAATGTTATTGTCAGGTACAAGGGAAATTCATCCTTACTCCGGCCGCTGTGCCGGATGACATAGTCGCTGCATGGGGCCACGTGTTTGCTGTGCAATCTTTCTCATCTAAGTAGATCTCTCCCCCCACAGACCCGTCTCCCAGAAAGCTGGCCACGGTTACTAAGTAATTCCAGCCTCTGGCAGCTGCAGGAAAGGAAAGCAATGTGACTTGAAAACAGACATTTTGGCATGTCACAATTCTAAACATCAGATATGTTGGATTTCCCCCCATCCCCAGCTCTGGGGGGAATTCAAATGGGAATTCAAGGGAGTACTTTGACCTTATGTTTTGTTCCTTACGTACATTTTTTATTAAGCACATCCCATGGGGCCAATACGGTGTATTTATTAATAATAATGACCACCCTTCATGGCCTAGCATGGGCCCTGTGCTGCGCAGACATTACTGTATAATACTTGTGAGGATTGCGGGAGGTAGATGTGTGCCAGAATTATCCCAGTTGTCTAGAACGGGACATGGATTAATCAACCTAAACAAGGGAAGTTCAAGGGCTTTCTATCTATCACAGATCTATCTATCACAGAGTCTAGTGAAGTCAAGAAACTCAGTAAATGAGTTCTCTGAAGGCCCCATGCCTGCTTCCACGGTGTACGGTGTGACACGCAGATCTGCTTCTCAGCAGGGGCCTGGAGCTCTCGGCCCACTCTAGACTAGCTCTAGAACTCTCCAGACCACCCACTCTAGACTAGCTCTAGAACTCTCCAGACCGCCCACTCTAGACTAGCTCTAGAACTCTCCGGACTGCCACAGGCCGGCGGTCTGGGTGTCCCTTCTATGGGCTTGGCTCTTTCAGCTTCACCCTTGGGGCTTTGCTTTAGGGCGAGGATAGAGCTAGAAGTAGGATAGGGCGGGGCACCTGTTCAACTGAGTGTCCTACTCCTGGTTTCAGCTCAGGTCATGATCTCAGGGTTGTAAGTTCGAGCCCTGTGTTGGCTCCGTGCTGAGCCCAGAGCCTGCCTGAGATTCTCTCCTTCTCCCTCTGCTTCTTTCACTGCTCTCTCTCTCTCAAATAAATAAATAAATAAATACAATTTTTTTTTTAAAAAGGATAGGATAGGATGTGGGATTGAAGGGAGGGTTCTACAGGCCACGCTCACACAGAGTTCAAGAGCACACAGTCAAGTGTTGGAATCAATACCCTCTTTGTTTTGGGCAGGGTTCAATGTCAAATTCTGGGTGTATGGTCACTCAGTCTACGAAACTTTTTCAGAGACATGTTTCCACCCAGCGAAGTCGGCAGGGCGGGGATCACCAGGCCCATTTTGGATAAAGCAAGTGAGACTCAGCAAAGCTATTGATGTGCCCAGGATCGCCTCCTGCAGGGCCATGGAGTCTGAGGCAGAAATCTGGGGGGACACCGTGTAATCCGGGAGAGAGAAGACAGGCTCTGGAGTCAGAAGAGCTGGGTTCAAATCCTGCGTTGCTAGCTGGGTGGCCGTGGGTAAGTCACTTCGCTTCTCCGGGCCTCTGTTTGGTCATCTGTAAAATGGAGCGAGTATCACAGGTATAAAGAATCTAGCCTGGGGTGTTTAAAAGAAGTCCTACATCTCTTCTCCCTTTCTCAAAGATGTACAATTATTCTTACACAGACATTGATTATTATTAGACAGTTCCACTTACCTGCCTTCTAAAACTAACTTGAGGCAGCGGATGCAACACTAAGGCCAAAGAAGCCAGATCATTATTCTCTTTAACCCTTGCTCCCAGACGCGAGGGTCATTTCATAGAGGCAGGAAGTAGATGTACAAGGCAGTCACTGGACCGACATGGGGCCAGGTTGAGGACAAGCTGAGCCGAGCCCGGCCCCCAGGATGCTGCTTTCTCTCCAGGATCCTGTCTCACTCTGCTTTCTTTTCCCCCCGACGCTGAAATTCTGTCCCAACCCCCACAGTCTTACCTCTGAGCATCTTCACGTGTCTTCCCTCTGCCAGGAACACACTCCAGCAAGTGTGTTAGCTCAGATGTCACTTTCCTCCTTCGTTCCTTTACGCAGGGCTTACTGAATACTGACTAGATTCTGAACAGCATGCTGTTCTCTTCTAGCAGGAAAACAGTCAAGAAACAAGCTCACATGCATATCATTTCTGTGGGCGGTAAGGGCTCGGAAGACCAGAGAGGGGGCCGAGGGACAGAGTGGCAGGACACGATGCTTGAGGGACATGTGCCTCAGGGTGGAGTCGAGAAGGAAGAGAAGGATGGGGTCTGGGGGGGCACGAGCAACAAGGTGGGAGGAAGTCCTCGGTGGGAATTAACTTGGAGTATGTGCAGAAAGAAAGGAGTAAGGTCTGCATGCCCCCCACTCCCATCCCTCCCTGGGCCTAGAATCTGGGCTGCCAGGAAGGGGGTGAGCTTGTTTATGTTTGTGCACTTGCTCAAGTTGTCATGTTCTGGGAGTCAAAGATCGCCGAGCCCATGGCCAGCCGGACAGGGAAGGGGGTGAGGACACTGGCGTCACAGTTGGCCTTGGTGAGCCTGTGCTCTGCTCCCCGGTGCACGCCACCTGTGCAGAGCTAGACGGAGCTTCAGTGGGACCATGAAGCACGTCAGGCAAACCCATCACCACCAGCCTGGCTTGGGGACAGAGGTGCAGCCGGTCCACTGGGACAGAGACGCTGGGATCATTGTGCTCACTTGCCCACCCAAGGCATATTCTTTCTGTCCGAGGTTCCCAGGGCTGCCATAATAGAGCATGGGGGACTTAAAGCAATGGCAGCTGATGCTCTCAAAGTTCTGGCAGCTGGAAGTCTGAAATCACAGTGTTGGCAAGGCCATGTTCTCTCTGAAAGTTGTAGAGGAGAATCCTTCCTGGTCTTTTCTAGCTTCTGGGGGGGTTTCTGGAAACATCTGGGACTTCTTGGCTTACAACACACAATCCCAATCTTTGCTTTTGTTTTCACGTGGTGTTCTCCTTGCGCGTCACTGTCTTGGCATGGCCATCTTCTCAGAAGGACATCAGCCCTACTCGAGGATGACCTCATCTTCACTAATAACACCTGCCACAACCTTATCTCCAAAGGAAGTTGCATTTGGAGGTCCTGGTGGTTGGGACTTCAGCATGTCTTTTTTCAGAAGGTGGGAAGGGACATCGTTTAGCCCACACCACCTCCCCTGCCCCCTCCAGCGAGGGGCCTCGCGGCCTCTGACGGGCACTTACACTGATGGGAGAAACTGGCCTTCAGTGTATGGAGCTCAATTGGTGGAGCTTTTCCTCTCCTGCTTCCCTCCTGCAGATATTTATCAAGAGATTAATGTATTCCAGGAATGGTGCCAAGTCCTGGGTGCCCAACAGTAAACAAAACAGATGGTGGAGAGCCTGTCATTACGTCATCCTTGCTGGTGGGTCCTGGGTCCCCTCTGAGGCCACACAGAGCACCCTGGGCACACTCTGCATGTGGCTCTGTAGATACCTAAAGACGGCAATGGGTTCCCCCAAAACTCCTTTCAATTAAACAACTTTAATGTCCTTACTTCTTCCTCACTGTAGGCCGACTAGATATTTTATGGACCAAAGTAGGACATTTCTGAGAGTGAGAGTGAGTTCTATTAATAATTACACCAAGACAACATGCGTAAACCAGCGATGTCCCGGGCCGACCACAACATATGGTCACCTCATGAGGCACGGGTTTCCAGGTCCTTCCTCACCCCTGGCTGCTCTCTTCTGGTTGTTTTGTAGTCTGTCTCCTTTTAAATCATTGCTCCCAAAAGTAACTGCCATATGTGTCTGGCATAGTGGAAAAAAAAACAAATAGGCAGGGAGATCATTTTAATAAATGTGCGGAACACCGTAACAGAGACAAGAGGGAGGTATTTTGGGAAAACAGAAGAAGAAACAATGAAGGGAACCTGCTTCTCCCTCTGCCTCTGCCTGCTGCTCTGTCTGCCTGTGCTTGCTCTCTCTCTCTCTCTGACAAATAAATAAATTAAAAAAAATGGACCATATTCAAAATTAAAATTGAGAGATTTAAAACTATTAAAAAAAAAAAAAAGAAACAATGAACTGTTTCTGACAAAGCTGGGGATGGCTTCCCCGAGGAGCCCATATTTAAAATGGGTCTTCAAGGGTGAGTAGAATTTTCCCATTAGGGGAGTGGTGGGAAGCCTTGAGAAGAGCATCTCCATCCTGTCGCAAGGTAGAGGAAGAGTGGGGCTCCTTTCTCACCTGTTGCTGATGGAGAATCACGTTATTCTTCCTAGAGTCTTGTGAAGTCTTATCTGATGCAAGCTCTATGTTGGGCTAAATGTAGAACATAATGGGAAGGACGTACTTGTCTTGGATGCCGGGAGTTCTCAGTCCTACTTCTGATCTTCTGGTTTATTCTAAAGAAGAACAGCCAGAACACAGGCAGAATTTGGCAAATAAAGCATGAACAACCTGGTCCAGGATCTACCGGACTTCTAGACCCCAGTAGGATTGAGTCATTTACAAGCATTTGCTGAGAATACACTTCCTTGATGGGTTGGGCTGGTCTCTGGGGAGGAAAAGATCACACATAGTCCTGGCTCTCAAAGAGCGGTCCTTTTAGTGAGCACGACACCCGCATACAGTGAACTAAAGTCGACAAACTAAGAACTGTCACTTACCTTTATGATTGTGTTGTGTATTTTGTGAACACAGGGCAAGTTTTGAGTAATTCCAACTGGTAGAATATCGTTGACTTTCACTGAAGAACTTTGAGGGCTTTGACGGACAAGTAAGACTTCAGAACTAGAGACGAGATGTTCCAGAGGAGTGAAAACACAAATGTGTGGAGTCAGAACAGCCTTTGGGGCCAGAGCTCAGGGTGAGTGGGGAGACAGGGGCGGTCAGGGACGCTGCCTCGGGATGCAGGAGCTGCTGGCCTAGCAGGCCACCATCATGCCTGGCCAACCATCCACACACCTGCCTTCCCTCTGGCCAAGGTCTCAACACCGGTCTGGTGACTGTCCTGGGCAGATGGGAGGGCAGTGAGGAAAAAGGGGGAATCCCGGAAGCCTCCACAACCACAGCACCTCCCAGCACGGCTGGTGACGTTTTCCCCACCCTTCACGAGATGACTGTTTAGCGGATGCCATGGGCTCCCTCCACGAGGTGGGCAGTGGCCGTTCTCCAGAGTGAGGACTCACCCTGGAGTCGGCCTCCATCCAGATCCAAACATTCTGCACAACCCGGGCGATTCCCCACGATCAAATCCTCGTCAGCCCCCTGGAAACCTTAGCCTGCCACAGGGGCTCATGCTGGACAGACACTGGGACCAGAGGTACGGGCACACACGGTCACTGGGGGAGAAGTTCAACCACTGACGTGTTCCCCCGTCTGAGCCTTCCTGTCTGCGCTGAGAGGGAAGCTCAGCTGGGAAGCTGAGGCGTGTCTCCTGGAGCTCAGACAGCCCCTCTTTGGAGAGGCTTCTCCTCGATTCGCTTGCATGGAGCGGGGCCTCTCTCTCCGGGGCACTCTCGGACTTCTTTTGAGCACCTGCCTCACGGAAGGGCAGTTGGCCATGAGTGTGCCTTCATCTCACCTGAGCTGTCAAAGGCTGAGGGCAGGGGGTGTCTTGTTCATTTCCAAATCCCCAGGACGGGCACCCAGTGGCCGATCAGCAAATGGGGCTGGTGGCAAAGCCAGACAGAGAGGAAGGAAGCGCACCCAGAAAAACATGATAAAATAAAATCCTGTATTCGTGGAGAGGAGAGATGGGTGGGGAGAGTGAGAAGGGGCTGGGATCGGAGTCTGCTTTTGTTCTCGTCGACCCCACTAAAAACACTTAAAAATGATATTTTATGGCTGTGTCGGTACAAAGACGAATGTAAGGCAGGCACCATTCGTTGTTACATATTCATCATCGTTCCCTTCAGGGTTTCCTTCTGATTCTAAAAGACAGTGAACGTAAGACATTTTGGTGGGCCCCCCTAAAGTGCAGTGGGTCTTAGGCACTGGGCTTACTGTCCTCTAGCAGGGCAACAGTCCATGAGCCATGAGCATGGTGGTCAAATATGGGTAAATGGTCCCACCTAGGCACCAGCCAATCAAAACCCAACTTTGCAGGCTCAAGTTCCTGCAGGCCCCTTGCTGGGCCCGGCATTAACCCTTTGGTGGCTAGATCTTGGGAAGAGCCAAGGTTGGGGGGTGGGGAGTGGCATTGTGACTCATTACCTGCTGGTATGGAAGGACTAAACAACGGGCATCCAAGACAGTATATCCTTCCCATTGTATTCTAGGGTTAGCCCAAAGTAGAGCTAGCATCAGACAAGGCATGGACATTCTGGTGCCTTCTATAAGCCCTGGGTGGAAGTAGAAATAATAAAATATGGTCACTGCAAAAAAGCAAGATAAAGAAGGAGGAGATGAGCCTGACTGCCAGGCTTCTGATCTGGGTCACCACTGGTGCCATGACTGAAAGAGGGAATTCAGCAGGAGGAGCAGGCTGGAGGGGAAAGATAAGCAGCTCAGTCTGGAATACGCTGACTGTGGTGTATCTCTGGGATTCCAGGAGGCAATGCCTGTGAGTGTCAAATAGATGGGTGTTGTTTTTTTAGGAAATAAGGTAGGGATGCAAAGAGAGATCTGGAGGTTTCCATGGGTGCATAGTAAGCCCTCAATAAATCTGTCCTGGGCTGAACGAGAACCTCCCTCCCCGCCCCCCAGTATTTCCGCCCCAGGCTCAGGGAATGATCTGGAGGACCCCACACAGTCTGACACATTCAGGGAAAACACAGAACATTCTTTGTCTGATTATGATCGGAGCAAACAACTGCGGGGCGCGTTTCAGCTGCGAGTACCTCAGCACGAGGGGCCAGCAAGAGCTTGTCTTGTTGTCTTGTACCTTGAAGATCGGGGAGGCAGGAGAAGAAATTGCATTTTCCAACCCCTGAAGCCATACTTATTTTCCCTTCCCATCTATTTCCCTGAGTGTGTTTTTTTTTTCTCACTCTGTTGATAGATATTATATAATCACATTGTTTAAATACTTGAGATGGTGATTACACCACCATTCAATTTTAATTGCTACTTCTGTTAACATGTCAGATGTTCTCAAGCAAAATTAATTAGGACCAAACAATTGATTGATGGTCTTTAAAATCCAAACCTTCAGAAACTAAGCGGTTTCATAACCCAACACTACGACTGTAGAGAGAATTTGAACAATAGAGCGGCTTACCTCGGGGACAGCCTCCCCTAAGGCCACATGTTAGTGTTATCAAGGATGAATAAAAATGCAAAGCATGCGGTTGAGAATCACAGAATTTATTTTTATGCAAAAACCCCTTCTATAGCAGGTTGGATGTTTCACTCGTTTCTTTTTGAATCCTTTAAGTGACAGGCATCTCAATACCTACCGAGACAGCCCCATCCACTGTTGGCCTCTTGTCATGGTTACCGAACTCTTTATGTTATACTGGAAAGGAGTTCCTAGTCACTTCCTCCCGTCGCTTGTACATTTCACACTCTGAAACAACATGGAAAATTTCACGTCTCCGGGTATGGGGGGCCGTGTGGTGCAGTTGGTAAGCTTCTGACTTGGGTCCTGGTCTCTGGGTCCTAGACTGAGCCCCGGGCAGGGCTGCGTGCTCAACACAGAGTCGGCTTGAGATTCTCTCTTCCTCTTCCTCTGCCCCTCCCTCTCATGCTCTCTCTCTTGCTCTCAAATAAATAAATCTTTAAAAGAAAGAAAGAAAACTTCCCTTCTGATCTGAGGAGTCCATTGAGAACTGAGTTCTACAGGGAAATAAACAGACCCACTAGATACCACATTCTGCCCTCGGTGATTACATTAGGGTGGGGGGGGGTGTCCTCAGGATTTCCCTACCAGACTTCTTTTCACATTGTGTGGTTAGAAGTCCACAGATTTACAGGATTTGAGAAATCTTTGAGAAGGCATTCTGAACAGATTAGTAAGTCGCCATGCCTTCACTAAGATGTCATTTTCGTAAGGGACAGCAGACCCTAAGATCTACCTCTGCCTTTGCTCATTTTGGAGAACAGGGTCAAAGTTTGGGGAAGAGAGTTAACATGTTATGTTGACTATGCACTTAAAAATAAGGCACAGTGCACGTGGGGGGCTCAGCCGGTTAAACATATGCCTTTGGCTCAAGTCATGATCCCAGGTCCTGGGATTGAGCCCTACATCAGGCTCCCTGCTCGGCAGGGAGCCTGCTTCTCCCTCTCTTCCCAGCTTGTGCTCTCTCTCACAATCTCTCTCTCTCTCCAATAAATAAATAAAATCTTTAAAAAATAAAAGTAGAAATCAGGTTGTGTGTACAAATATATATTTATTTTAAAATTTGGGGGGGCAGCTGGCTGGCTCAGTCGGTGGAGCACGTGGTGGTTGATCTTCGGGTTGTGAGTTTGAGTCCCACGTTGGGTGTAGAAGTTACTTAAAAAATAAAATCTTGAAAAAAGAAAGTAAAAAGTTTTAATGATATATATGAGGCTTCACTCAGTCTTTAAGCTGACATACGGGAAACTGCTTTAATAAGCAGAGGGGCTGTTATAAAAGAGGGGCTTTTATAAACAAATGTGTACTTTGGTCAGATGGAGTCAGACAGCACGGGCTCAGAATTCCAGCTCTGCCACTTATTAACAATGTGGCCTTAACTTCTTCAGATGGAAAATGGGTATGAAAATAATTAACCTTGCAAGGTTAGAGGGCAGATTAAGTGAGAAAAATCTATCAAGTGCCTGCAACTCAATCTGGGTTATATCAGGTGCTCAATAAAAATGGAATGCTTAGGATTATAGGTTCCAATTTTAAATATGAGGAAGAATGTTCAATTTAACTGACTTAGAAAATTAAATAGTAAGAACATACATAGGCAACCGATTAAAGTCTATTTTAAGGCCATATATTTAAAATGTCTGCTGATGTTTAAAAGTTCATTATTAAAAAAATAATATCAAAACATTTTTAATTAAAATATTTTTTTTAAATAAGTGGAAACCAATCATGCTTAAAAAAAAAAAAATCCAAATACCAGAAAAACAAGTGAAAATTCCCTCGCCGCTTCTCCACGCCGATCTTTAATCTCAGCCCCCAATAATCCCACCAAACAGCCTGGTGGGTGACCTTTCATATATGCAGAGATAAGCCCATTTATAAGTGTGATGTTATTGCTTCAAGAATGAGCTCGTGTTGGGGTCTCTGGGTGGCTCAGTTGGTTGGGTGTTCCACTCTTGGTTTTGGCTCAGGTCGTGATCTCAGGGTCCTGGGATTGAGCCCCGAGTCAGGCTCCCTGCCCAGTGGGGAGTCTGCTTGAGGATTCTCTCTCTCTGTCTACCCTCCCCCACCATGCTCTCTCTTTCTATCAAAAATATCAATACATCTTTAAAAAAAGAACAATCTCATATTAGACACAGTTTCTCACGATACATGATGGACCTGAGCTCAGTCCTCCTCATGGACATGAATTGTTCTGTTAGGTTTTTAAAGAGAGGATTCGGGAGAAATAATGCCAGTGAACTGTAGTATTTTCTTTGAATCCATGTTCCTAAACAGCTGGATGAAAACATAAAAATTCAGGTTAACCTGAAATTTCATCTCTAAAAGAAGGCAGAGATCCAGAGAGCAGGAAGGGAATAGTCCAGAGGAGACAAGAAGGGGATTCAGGATGAGTGGGGATTATTTCTGTAATATTGAGAATTGCCCCACAATCATATGACATTTTGTCATTTATCTCACAGTTGGCACTGATGGTGCTCCTGCAAGGACAGGACCCACTGTCCCCATCTTCAACCTAAGAAGAATGAGGCTCAAGGAGGTCTCCTGGCAGCTGGGAGGCGAGGAATGGGGAGCAAGGTGGAAGAAAGGGGGGTTGATCTCTTCATAAACCTGCTTTTTATTGATCTGACTCTTTAAAGCCCTCCCTCAGCAGAAAGACGATTAAAAAAAAAATGCAAAGTGACCCGTTGGCAGCAGACCTTGTATCTTCTGCCTAGTGGAGGCTACTACCTGGTTTCAGAGGAATGCCAATCTAGGACATCAGGCTGAGTGCTGGGCTCCTCTTCATACAAACGCATTTGTAAAGGGTCCATTGTTTTGTGAGCACCTTTGAGGTGTTAGAAATTACCTGTTAGACATCACCAAATTTGGGACAGTAGAGCCTGCACGGGGCTGGCAACACGGCTTCTGTCCCAACCTGGGCACGTGCCCCCAGCCCCTACCTCCCCACCCCCCACCCCTGTGTGTGGGATGCTGTGGTTTTGGCTGCCTGGAGTGTTGCCTGAGCCAGAGGAACACTCCTTGGGGTAAGACTGGGGTCGTCAGGGCCTCTGTGAGTGCCGAAAAGGGGAAGGGACCTCACTTGCCCCCCAGTTCGCAGAATAGAAAATCGCCATGGTTTCAGAGGTGAGTGGAGAGCCTGGCATCATCTAGGGCCGACCCCGGGTTTTCACAGAGTGGGACAAGGCAGAGGGGACGAGAGACTCCATCTGGCACGGACGGAGATGTTTAGAAAGTTTACGGAGGCATCAACCATGTCCTGTCTGCAGAAGTCTGGTGAGACAAGTGGACTTTGCCCCTCTGAGAGCGTGACGAGGGCCCTGCAGGTCCAGCTTGTCCTTGGCAGCGCTGGGAGCAGGCCCTGGAAGGCTGCTCACAGAGGGGATGGTCACTCTCGTCCCGCAATGTTGTGAGCCAGAGCGGAGGAGAGGCCTGGCAAGCTGTCTTGCTGTCTCTGCAGGCTGGACTGTGAAAAATAAGTCTCAGATGGAGAGAAAGATAGTCTTCCTCCAGATCTGAGACAGACACTGCAGAAAAGGTGACAGGTAAGAGGACTCCTGCCCTCAGGAGGCACGGGGGAGCCCTGCTTAGCCAGTTTGTTTTCTGGAGGAGGCCCGGCCCCTGGACCCGCAGGGTGCACCATGGTGAAGGTGCCACAGCCAGGGGCTTCTCTCGGGCCTCTCCTCCTGCAAACGCACACAGGGCTCTTTGGAACACTTTCTTCCCTACTGTGGAGTTCAACCTACCACCACCCAAGCCCTGGAGATGAGAACGGGGACAGCAGCAGCTTCCAGCGGGAACAAGAGATGCAAGCCAGAACCGTGGGTTGGGTGCATGAAAAAGTGCTGGGGTTTTGTCATCTGTGTGGGTTGATTGATCCAAAGCTGTGGCCTTCAGTCTGGGTTTGAAAATCCTCAAGAGCCCTGAAGTGCCTCTAGAGGGAGCCAGAAGGAGGCTGGAAAGTGGGGTCCAGGGTTCCCTTCTTCCCAATCCACCCCCGCCAGTCCACCTCAATCTCATTTTTTAAAAAGTCGGGCTTAGTGTAAATGTGATTTGTTTTTTTTTTGTTTTTTTTTTTAAAGGGCTTTGCTACTAAAACCAAATTTGAGAACGCAGGTCTGTTGCCTCACTTTTCCATAGGACGCTGGTCCAGACATTCCACGCATTCTTAGAGAGGATCAGTCTGTCTTGCTCCAGAGAAGAGAAATTCATTCACTCATTCCGCAGATACTCACTGAGCTTTTCCTTTGTGCCAGGCGTGACTGTGCATCATGAGAATTTCAAAGGTCTAAGTGCCACCCTTGAATCGGTTGTGACTTTTATGTCCATGACGCAAGGGTGTTCAGAGGAATGCTGAGTGTGGGCTCAGGAACAGGCCTGGGCTTCTACCCGGGAATATTCGGATTTTTATCAGCTCCAGCCACAGACACAATTCTCTTCAAGACACCTCTTTCTCTCCAGCTGATTTTCAGTACCTTCGGCTTCTTGGGGCTCATCGGTCTGGCCATGCTTTTTCTGCTTTCTTCCCCACACTGTTTCGGCCAGCTGGAGGCCATCTTAATCCAACGGGAAGTTTGAGTAAAAAGTTTAACAGCTGCGCTTTGGAAATATTTTTTGCCATGGTCTTTCTTCACAAGGGGCTGCTCATCTAATAAGGACACGGTCACATGTAATGAGAACAAAAAATTAAGCATTCGTTATAGGAAGCCGCCGAGATCTGGGAGCTGTTTGTTATTGTAGCATGCGTTCACCCATCCTGAAGGGCACGACCCTATCTACCCTTATCTCCTGGGCCAAGTCCTGTTTTCCATCTCACAGTTTAAATGTCTCCCAGTCTGTGACGCCGTGTTTCCTCTCCTCTGTGTAGGGGCGAAAGCTCATTTCTCTGTGCACGCGATATGTTATAGCACAAACTAAGTTTACCTGAACTTCCTTTAAAGGTCTTTATCACCCCCACTGGCTTGTAGGTACCCTGAGTGCATAAGTTATAAATTGTATGTAAATGTTTGTTGATAGACTAAATGAGTACAAGTACAGTGCTTAGAAATTGCTTCTTAAAGCCTAGCACTTAGTGCTCCTTCCTGAGCTGCAAGGAGACGGTCTGTCACTGTCTCAGTGACAAGGTGCCATCGTCAGCATCTGCCTGACCACTTGGGTTGGGTATGGAAGCTTGAAATCAAGGGGATTAAAAGAGAGGGTGTGTGAGATTTCTTTAGACACTAACAGCCAGTGTCCCGTGAGCATCGCCGAACCAGACGGAAACCTTCCTTAGCAAGTGTCAGGGAAAATAGCACAGGCCTCCCCGCTGAAACAATTTGTTAGCATTTACAAGCTCCCATTTTTCTGTATTTTAACTTCTAATTGGTTTCCTCTTTTGTGCTAAGAATGCCATCTGTCCCTGTGACAGGTTTTTGGATTTGATACCACTTACCAGGAAACATGACCATCATAAATACTGTAAGATGATTCTAGCGTCCATCCCAACCAGCCCTGTCTTAGTTACTTCACACAGAATCCCACACGGTTCCTGTGCAGAGATTTTACCATTTTTTATTTATTTATTTTTAAACTATTTTATTTATTTCTTTGAGAGAGAGATAGCGAGAGAGAGCATGAGCGAGGAGAAGGTCAGAGGGAGAAGCAGACTCCCCGTGGAGCTGGGAGTCCGATGCGGGACTCGATCCTGGGACTCCAGGATCATGACCTGAGCTGAAGGCAGTCACTTAACCAACTGAGCCACCCAGGTGCCCTAGATTTTACCATTTTTTAAGCACTTGCTACATTAAAATAAAGACCTTTACCCCCACGGTTTCTCGGAGTTCACAATATACCACAAGGTAACATGCATGGTCTTGTTTTGATTGCGGGTCTCATATCTGCTTTGTTGCAATAAAAGGGGTATTTTTACCCCATTAGTATAGAAAACAGGCTGATGGAAGTAGACTTGCCTGAGATATAGAAACAGTAAGGTATCAGGATGTTAAACTTAATTTCTGAATCTAAACCTACTTCTCCACGCCTATCATCCCTCCCTTAAGGAAGAGTAGGAGGGGGTGCTTGGGTGGCTCGGTAGGTTAAGTCTCCAACTCTTGATTTCAGCTCAGGTCAAGATCTCACGATCTCTGAGATGGAGCCCAAGTCAGGCTTCATGATCAGACGGGAGTCTGCTTGAGATTCTCCCCCTACCCCTCCCCCTGTTCACTTGTGCGTATGCCCTCTCTCTCTTAAATAAATAAATCTTTTTTCTTCCCCCAAGATTTTATTTATTTATTTGACAGACAGAAATCACAAGTAGGCAGAGAGGCAGGCAGAGAGAGAGGGGGAAGCAGGTTCTCTGCTGAGCAGAGAGCCCGATGCGGGGCTCGATCCCAGGACCCTGAGATCATGACCTGAGCCGAAGGCAGAGGCTTTAACCCACTGAGCCACCCAGGCGCCCCTGAAATAAATAAATCCTGAAGAAGAAGGAGGAGGAAGAGGTGGAGGAAGAGCAGAGCGGGAATGGGACTCATTATTCCCATTTTATGAACCAAGAAAGTGAAGCCAGGGGGAATTAAAAGACCAAGGTGACATTCTTCAACAAGTAATTCACAGCTCTGGGCTGGAAGGCACTCGTTTTCTCCCCTGGGGTCTTGTGCTGTTTCTGCCTTACGCTACCTTGACTTGGCAGTACCTTCTTCCAAGTACAGTTACTTAGGTCAAGGACAAGTTAAGAAGAGGGAGGGGGCCCACCCAGGGGTGGTTCTGGTAGGAGAAGGGATCATTAACTAGTCCCCGTACATCCAAGGAACTGCTTCAGAAAGCTCAGCCTGGAACAGAAAGGCTGTGGTCCCTTGATGGAGGGTTCGTGGAGCCCCACCACAGGCAGGCTGGGGCAAGACCGAAGGGAGGGAACTAAACCATTACTGCACCTTCATAATAAACTGAGGACTTTATGGATGCTACCCCCACTTAATCCTCATGAAATTAGGTGAAGACGTTAAGGCTCAGAGTGGCTCTCTGGGTTACTCAGCCTGGCAGAGCTCGCTAGCCCGGCTAGCTTTCAAGCTCAGTTCTTGCCATTATTCATGGCAGCAGACACCGTGCAAGGTGCGAGGGTGGGGGGGATGGGTTCCTTGCACTCAGGAACTGCTAACCTTGTGTGGGGAGTTACACATAACAGGACCCGGATGAAGAATGCGAGTGGATTGTGCAAGCGGGAGGCAGGCTGTGTGCAATCAGCGGAGGGCTGCAGGGGGAAAGCAGGGTTGGGGGAAAGATCAGCATTCCTTTCTGGAGTCTCCAGCTAGGGTTGGAAAGATCAGCATTCCTTTCTGGAGTCTCCAGCTGATCTTTGAGGAAAGGACTTAAAGCAGAAAAGAAAGAGGCTTTTCTAGGCCAGGAGCAGCAGTTTCTGGAAATGGACAGATAGAGGCTTATCACTGATCACTATTTAAACACAGGGAAACTGAAAGGGCCCCCAGGCGGATATTAAGGTGAGCCTGGGTGGTCCCAGGAGCTCTAGGGAGTGTCACCAGCACTGAAGG
This sequence comes from Mellivora capensis, assembly GCA_004024625.1. Classification (NCBI taxonomy): domain Eukaryota; kingdom Metazoa; phylum Chordata; class Mammalia; order Carnivora; family Mustelidae; genus Mellivora; species Mellivora capensis. The sequence continues at coordinate 149,706 of PISX010001625.1, read as the reverse complement.
AAATTGAATCAATGGGCAAATCAACCATCTATTATGGGATCACTTGAAGAGGGGATCTGAAAACCTCCAGGAGTAGATGGTGGATACTCCCAGTCATGGGGAGGGGAGAGTCGCCTGAGAAAGAAGATGGGATGTACAGAGTGAGAAAGAAGAGGGGATGTAGGGAGTTTCGCTCCTTCTCAGGGGCAATGCCAAGGGGATTCGCAGAGCGGATGTGCGGTGAGAATTCCCTGCAGCCTTCTGGGCTCCTTGGAAGACTGGGTTCCCCCTCCGAGCAAACTCTTGAGCCTACAAAGGGGCAGCCTATCGCCCTCATCCATTCCCAAGGCGCGTGGACCAGAGCAAACCATCTGCTTACCGGGACAGTGTTTCTGGCTTGCCTTTTCACCTGGAGAACATAAGAGTAATGGAAAATTCAATCCTACAGCAGTAAGAGCACCTTCTATCCACATTGTTCTTTGCAGTTTATGGAGCAATTCACGCACCTGACCGGGCTTGGGTTCTCCGCTTCCCAAGGTTCTGTAATGTACTCAGGCTGGGGAAGGCTTCCCAGGGGAGGAGGGGGGCTGCTCGACCTGCTTCAAACAAGGCAGAGTCACAATCTGTGAGGGGAGTGCAGGTCCTGTGGGATCCTTCTCCTTTTCTAAATCTGTCAATTACCGATATTCAATGAGGATCGTTTTTTGTTTTAAACGTAATTGTGCCAATAACACTCTCCATCCCAAAACACTTTCATTGCTGGATCTCAGATTTTATTCAGCCCCAGAAGTAAATCAATCAATCAATCAATCAATCAATCGGTCCTGCTTTGGGTGCATGCAACATCAGTGGCTTGGGCTGGCTTGATTCTAACCCTAATTAAACCAGGGCCATTTTGTCCCATCTAGCTCTCTTTGAACCCTCTCAGCTCATAGTTCAGCACCACCTTGGTTCGAAAGAATGCCAACCAGCCTGAGAAACGACCCCCCCACCTCCATTGCCAATGATTAGCTTTCCTGGGGTATAACAAAAATATTTTTTTGAAAAGTGATAACCAAAACAAAAAATTAAATTCGCTCATAATCTCCGTGGTTAAAAAAACAACAACTATAAAAGTAAGAGGAAAGTTTCTCCCTCCGATTCCATTCTTCAAAATAAACCAGGGTTAACGGACTTGTTGCACATTCCATCCACTTGGCTGCTGGGTTAGTGTAGACGGACCTAAGTGCGAGTGTACTAAAGTGCCGAACACATTGACCTACAACTTGCTTATTTCCCTTCTTAAGCACAGAGATTTTCCCAGTCATTACCTATAGATCTAATCCATTATTTTTAGTGGCTGCCTATTATTCTGCTGCATGGATGTGTTATGATAGATTCAAACCGTTCTCCGACTGATGGGCATTTAAAGGGTTTTCAGTATTTTCGTTACAAAGAACCACCCTGCCACACGCATTCTTGTATACATATTTTTGTTTTATTATATCTCCTAAGACAGACGAGTGGGATTGCTTTTACTCCTGGAGCTGGAACACCAGCCCTGGGGGACAGGCCCCCACCCCCTTCTCAGCCTTGCCAACACTTGGGCCAATCTGCTAGACCAAAAAAATGTTAATCTCCTTGAGACTTAATTTGCATTTCCCTGACTACTAGTGAAGCTGAGCATCTTTTCTTATGTTTATGAATAATTTGCATTTCCTATGCAGTGAATTACCTACTCCTATCCTGAAGTCTTACTACTATCGGGCTGTTTTTTTCTATTCAATGTGTAGGATCTCTTTTAATACAGGGGATATACTTTTTGTCTCTTCTGTACGAGGCAAGTATTTTCTATCACCCTGTTGTCTTTTGACTTTGCTTAGGGTGCATTTTAACTGTAAATTTTAACTTTTATTGTAATCAAATATATTGTTTTTCCTTCCTTTTTTCTGGGCTGTGTCTCCCAGAAAATACTCCAATCTCTATTTTCCTCTTTTAACTTTTATATTCTGACTTCTTTCTATTTAAATCTTCAATCCGGGCTTTTCTTTGTTTTTTGTTGTTGTTGTTTGTTTGCTTTTTATTTTGCAGTTGGGTAAGGCAGGGAGCTAGATTTTACTTTATTCCAAATGAAGAGTCAAGGATTTAATCAGCAGAAATTGATGCTTTTTTGTTGTTGTTGTCGTTGGGGGAAGGGACTCGGTAAAGTTCCTAGGAGGAACTGTGGGCCTTGGACCCATCAGACCCTTCCCTCCTGGTCAGGAGGTGGAGAGTGGGAGGGTTCCTAGATGTTGTGGATCTCCTAGGCAGTCATGGTTTGGGCCCTTCTGAATGTGTGTGAGGTTTTTTGTTTTTTGTTTTTTAAGATTTTATTTATTTATTTGACAGACAGAGATCACAAGTAGGCAGAGTGGCAGGCAGAGAGAGAGGAGGAAGCAGGCTCCCTGCTGAGCAGAGAGCCTGAAGCAGGGCTCCATCCCAGGACTCTGGGACTATGACCTGAGCCAAAGGCAGAGGCCTTAACCCACTGGGTCCCCAGGCGCCCGTTTTGTTTTTAATAAAGGGATTTGTAGGCCAAAACATTGTCCCTCAAAACTCTCCTTATTTATAAACCCAGTCCTGTGTCTAACTCTGTTACCCATTGGTTCTACTTCAGGAGTGTGTCCCTCTGAGTCCACAGTGAGCTCTCTGACTCATCTCTGCTCTGAGTTGGGACAGACCAGCAGCGTGCCGAGCCAAGCCTGGTCTTCCAAGCCATCTGAAGATTTATTTAATGTGCATTCACGCAGCCTGAGACTGTTTCTATGTTTTAGAAGGAAATAAGCAGGTTTCTCCACAAGCTGACTAGGAAGCATCAGTGGCCAGGTTTCTCTGTGGAAAGACTCTTTTATCTTTCCATTTGCAAATAAAGGCACCAATAAACACTTGTTGAATTTTATCATTCTGTTAACCTTCAAATTCAGACTTGTCAGTAATTACTGGTTTGCATTAAAAGGAGATTAGAGATTGAGGTCCAGAAAGGATACCTGATTTGCTGGGAGGCACACCGGGTCCCTTGTCTCCCTGTCCCCTCCTCTCCTTTTTTTTTTTTTTTTTTTAATCAAGGGACGAAAAACTAGTGGCATGGTGGAGGGCACAGGTCTGGTGAGAGAGGACAAGGAGAAGACTTTTGAACATTGTAACGGGCGCCATCTTGGCCCATTTTAATAGTCCTCTCATTTTGGTAAAATGGTAGGGCCGGCTCTTCTGAGTGTCTTTTCTGGGTCCCGCTGCTGCTGGGGGCCTGAAGAAGATTCTGGAGTGACATTCATTTGTCTCTCCCGCTGTTGCCAATAAACAGGAACTATCTTGGAAGAGGTGGCCGCCTTAGGACTCATTCAGGGATCCCAGCCTTGAACAGTGTCCAGGACTTGCTGTAGACAGGTACATGGCTTGGCCTCTGAGGATCCCTCCTCAGCAAAACAGACAAGGCCTCTCCTTCCGGAGCTCCCAGGTCTAGTGAGGGAGGCAAAGGCTGTTTCCCTCGCAGCCTCAAGGGGGAAGCGGGCACTGAGCAAACATTCCCAGGCATATATAATTACAAATGGCCCTGAGTGCTCCGAAGGAAAATCCAGGACACTAGCAGAGAATACAGCAGGAGGGCTGGGTTTAGATTAGGGGGTTAGGGAAAGCAGAAGTGGGGGTGTTAAAGGCTTTTGCAAAGGCGAGGCGTTTTACATATGTGAAAGAAATAATAATAATAAAGGTGCTTGGAAGGGCAGCTCATCCTCATTCATGGGCCACTTCCTAGATCTCTGGGGATCTGCCTCTCTCTCCCCAGAATTATGTAGGCATCCGGGCTAGGGGCTGGAAGAGCCCTTCACAAATGCTAATCCGGGAGCAGTTTACAGGCTGCCGCCCACCCTCCGCAGCCTGGCCCGTAACTCCTTTGAATGCTGAGCTGAATGGCAGGGATGAGCTGCATTTCCAGTTTGGGAAAAGGGAGATGGAGAAGCTTTCTCACTCCACTGGGGGTGGGGGTGGGGGGGTGGAGGTTCTCCTACCCCCAAAGCACCCCGGGGAATGTTTTCCAAGGGAAAACCCACCTCATGGTGTATTTGGTTGTAAAGGGGGCTGGGGAGTTTTTCGGGTAAGGGCGATCATCTCTGGTCCCCACACCCTTCCACCTGTAAAATAGCTTGACCAGAATGAAGTGAAGATTTCACAGGGGGCGATGGCATTAAAGAGGGCCATACAGCGGGATTTTGGGGAGGGGGGTGTCTTCATCTCCCCGGAAGACTCGCGACCAGGTAGCATCAGTCAGAGGCTGACCCTCACTGGGTGTTCAGCACTATTTGAAGCACTTTTCCCGCGCTCCGTTCCCAAAACAACCCCATGACGTAAGCGCCATTACTAACCGCAACTTCACAAATGGGGGAACTGAGGCACCAAGAGGCGAAGCAGCGATCGCAGCTTTTCTTTTTTTTGGCTCCAACCACTTGGGAGTCCAGGGTTTGGAGCCGAGGTTTGGTCTCGAGGAGGCGTGGACCACAACTTCGATGGGAACCTGCTCAGCTTCCCCCGAAATTCGGGAAAATACTCGTTTGGAGAAGGCTAACCCGGGAGCCCGTGGGGACGGGTCTCACGCTCCTTCCCCCTCGGAAGCCGCGCAGTGGGGAGGCCCGGGTGACAGCGCCGCGGGGGCGGCGGGGTGGGCCCCCTCCAGCCCCCAAGACCCGGCCCAGCGGCTCCGCTTTCTGCTCGGTCTCCGCGAGGTGTCGCCTTCGGCCGGAGAAACCGCCGCGGCGCCACCCTCGTAGCCCGAAGTTATTTATTTATTTTCAAACAAGGGGGGCGCCCTTCTCCTTTCAATTTAAAACTAGAAACATCCTGCGGTCTCGCTCCTAAATGGGCGCGTCCTCCTCCTCCTCCCGTTCTGCACCCTCGGTGTAGCCTCCCTTCGAGATCACACACCCGCGACCCCGCCGCCGGGCCTGGCTCCACGCAGGCGTCGCGCTCAGCCGAACACGAACGCAGTGGGGGCGGGGGCTGGGTGAGAAGCCTCGGCTTCCACCCCCCGCCCCCGCCCCCGCCCCCAACCCCCCGCCCCACTCCCTGAGTACACACCCCCGGAGTCCTCCGGAAAAAATATTTTAATGCCAAGCCATTGCCAGGCCCGCAGGGTGGGTGCTGCATTGCACCGCTCGGCGCGCAGCTGGTTCGCAGAGTGCACCGGGTGCAAGCCCGGGGGTCTAAAAGCGAGGGAGGAGCACACCCCGGGCTTTCCCAGCTTTGCAGCCTCCTCTCTGCAAAGAAGAAAAGCAAGTGGCTTTTGGCGCGAAAGCCTTGGCGCCTCCCCTGATTTTTATGGAAATCAAGAGGGCGGGGTAAAGCCGCTTTCCTCTGCCTTTCTCCCTCCCCCTTGTCTGTGTCGCAGCCCCCTTCTCTCCCCGCCCCCCGGGTGTGTCAGATTTTTCAGTTAATAATATCCCCCGAGCTTCAAAGCGCGGCCAGTGACAGTCATCTGTCTGGACGCGCTGGGTGGATGCGGTGGGCTCCTGGGAACTGGGTTGGAGCCGAGCTAGCGCTAGCCAGGCGCAAGCGCGCACAGACTGCAGCCACCCGAGGACCACCAACCCCGGGCCACCCGGAGACCCCCGCGCAGAATCGCCTCTGGATCCCCGACTGTCGGCGGGAGGTAAGGAGCGGGGGTTGCAAACTGCTCCGCGTCCCCCGGGCGGCGAGCCCGGCGGGAAGGCAAGCCCCGGACGGGATCGCGGCTCGCGTACAGGGCGCTCGAATATCCTCGGGGGACTGTTGCTGCTTCCGAAACAAAACCATCTCGGGGTTTTCCCTGAAAAGCCAGTTCCAGCCCCGAAGGCACCCCGGGTGGAAGAGACCCGCCCTAATCCTTTTTACAGCCTCTGCCGGGGGGGTGTAATGGCTTCACCGGGAAGAAATTCGCCCTTCTCCAGAGCATTTATCCGTATTTGAGCTGACGGGGAGCCGGTGCGTCCCCACCCCGAAGCTGGGGATCTCCAGAGGGTGCCCCTGGAGGAAGAAGAGAGGGGTTAGACAGGGCGAGGCCGCCGCGGCGGTAATCTGGGTCACGACTGCTCCAGCCCGGAGGAGACGCGGCTCTCCTGGCGACGCTGCACCATTCCCGGGAACTGGGGTTCAGGCGCTCCCCTCTCCCAGGAAGACGACATTATTGGGGGTTTGGAAGAGTGGGGGTGGGGTTAGAGAGGTTCAAAATAAGCTATTGGCAGGACTCTCCCTGCAGCCAACGTATTGCTGAGGGGCGTCTGCTCTAATGGCGGGGGGGCGGGGGGGGGGGCTGTTGTCGGTTTGGGTGCCCCTTGTTGGTCTCGGTCTAGAGAAAGGCGTTTTTCCATTTGCAAAGTTTCCTAAATGCCCCGCTATCTTTTGCACTCCCGAGGTTGCAATTTTACAAAGGAGGGATTGAGGGTACTCCAGATCTCACGCCCGGTAGCTGGGTTGGGCCCTGGGCTTCCTCTGAGCAGCTGGACCTCCGCGGTGCAACTGGGTTGTCGGGGAGCTGGTGAGAGCTGGGATTCTGCAGCCCGGAGCAGCCCCCTCCCCCAGGCACTGCGGAGTGTGAATGAAATGGCAGTTTCCAAAGTTGCAGAGCCACGCCATCACCCCCCGCATCTGCATGCCCCCTCCCACCCTCTGTCGTAGACAGCTTGTACACAAAAGGAGGGAGGGAGAGGGAGAGAGCGAGAGCCAGAACTTCCTCCACCTTCGGGAGCACCAGGCGGAGTGGGGGGCTCGGAGGGGAGACCGGGGAGCCGGGGAAGAGGGGGGCGCCCATTGCCCGCCCCCCCATTCGGCTCCGCTTGCCAACCCTCTCCCGGTGTGTCTGTCGGTTGCAGTGTCGGAGATTGGCGCGGGCCCCCGCCCTCCGCGCCCCCCACGGGAAGGAAGCACCCCCCTAACTAAAAGGAGCCGAGCGGAAAGAAGCCCTCATTCGCCGGTCGGGAGGCGAGCGGATGCCGAGCTGTACTGCGTCCACCATGCCGGGGATGATCTGCAAGAACCCAGACCTTGAGTTTGACTCGCTGCAGCCCTGCTTCTACCCGGACGAAGATGACTTCTACTTCGGCGGCCCCGACTCGACCCCCCCGGGGGAGGACATCTGGAAGAAGTTCGAGCTGCTGCCCACGCCCCCGCTGTCGCCCAGCCGTGCCTTCCCGGAGCACAGCCCCGAGCCCCCGAACTGGGCCACGGAGATGCTGCTGCCCGAGGCCGACCTGTGGGGCAACCCGGCCGAGGAGGACGCGTTCGGCCTGGGGGGCCTGGGCGGCCTCACCCCCAACCCGGTCATCCTCCAGGACTGCATGTGGAGCGGCTTCTCGGCCCGCGAGAAGCTGGAGCGCGCCGTGAGCGAGAAGCTGCAGCACGGCCGCGGGCCCCCGGCTGCCGGTCCCGCGGCTCCGGCCCCGGGAGCGGGCGCCACCAGCCCTGCGGGCCGTGGGCACTGTGCGGCGGCGGGGGCTGGCCGCGCCGGGGCCGCCCTGCCCGCGGAGCTCGCCCACCCGGCCGCGGAGTGCGTGGATCCCGCCGTCGTCTTCCCCTTCCCCGTGAACAAGCGCGAGCCCGCGCCCGCCGCTCCGGCGGGTGCCCCGGCGGCCGGCGCTGCTGCGGTCGCCTCGGGGGCGAGTGCCGCGGCCTCGGCCGGCGCCCCGGCGGCCGTCCCCCCGCGCTCCGGCGGCCGTCCGGCCAGTGGCGGTGACCACAAGGCTCTCAGCACCTCCGGAGAGGACACCCTGAGCGACTCAGGTAAAGACCGGGCCGGAGGCCGGCTGCCTCCCGGGAGCACTGGGGCCGGAGTCGCGCTCCCTTTGTTACTCTTCCTGCGTTTGGCTTTGCGGAGGGCTGGGGGGAGTATTTTAGTTAGTGCAGGTGGCAGAAGGCCAGGTTCCTCCAAGCCGAGCCCCGGGATGAGGAGGAGAGGGAGGAGTGGGAGCTGCCAAGAGGGTGTACCCCAGAGTCTCCCCCTCACCGAAGTTCCTTCCACCCTCTCCGGGAGCCCCGACTGGGTCACTGGCACTCATCCGGCCCCGCCTCTCCGTTGCAGCCAGTCCAGGGATAAAATTAGGAAACGCTGGGTGGCGAAAGCTGGGTGGGAGTGTAGAGGTGCGCTGGGTGCGTTTTCAGGGCAGAAACCTGTTAGCAGGAGGGTGGAGAGGGACCGCCTCCCGGGTCAGGGGAGGGCAGGCGCGGGGAGAAGACACAAAGGCGGTGCAGAATCCTATGTAGGGCGCTGGAAGGTAGAGGGAGGTTGCACAGATGGCTACTATCGGTTTTATTTATTTATTTTTTTCAAGCCTGGGTAGTCTTCCCCGCCCTCGGTGGGTGGTGGGCTATTTGCTCCTGGTCCGTGGCCAGCAGGCGGCAGTATGCTGGCCAGCGGCCGGCTGAGGATCTGAGAAAGGCTGGGGGAGCTGGGGGCACCCCCCTCCCTCCCTCCATCCAGCAGCTGGTGGCAAGGACCACAGCGGTTGTGTACATCCTGGAGGGGCTGCCTCTTTACGGGGTGCAGTGGGAACTGGGTCCCGTTTTCGTCTCTGGCGAGAATTCCGGGACCAATTTCAGACCGGAGTTACTTTGTGACCCAGTGCCCTTCAAGGTGAGGGCGGCCACTCAGTCCCTCCTGGAACTCACCCGCAGGCTGGAAAGCACCCTTTGATTGCTTCTGTTGTGTGCCTTTGTCTGCCTTAAAAGGCAGGGTTGGGTTAAAACCCAGACTTTGCCTGGGACTCTGGAGGTAAAGAACTCTGTCCAAACACTTGGATAGCCCTTGTCCTGGCCGCGGGGAGCTGGGACCCCAGGGGATCAGGAAAACCCGCATTCTCAGTGCAGGTGGATAAAAAGCCTGTATTTCCTTGAGGGCCCGAGGATGGATCCCTCTAAGGCTCCTGGAAGGAAACTTGGTGATAAGCCTCCAGTTTGAATCGGGTCTGTCCCTTTAATTTAATGTCTGTGCCTTGACAGCTCTCAGTGAGGAAGCACTTCCTTCCAACAGCTGTCTTCTTGGCAGAAAACCAGAACATGGGCTTAAAGGGACCCACAGACTGGAACAGCCTCACATTTCGGCTTTAGAACAAATCCCACAATTGTTCAGCTTTCCGGCCCCCTTCAGATCAAGCAGAAGATGTGTTTTGATTTTCATGCTTGCATTTTAAACAATAATTTTCGATCCCAGTGAGGTGGTAGAGGAGGAGAGAGAGGGAAATGCAGACATGATGCTACATGTTTTGGGGTTGCTGTTTCTGCCGGGGACTTGGGGGGAAAGAGACACCCCCGCTTCAGGTTTTAGAGTTCCTGTGGATTCCAACTTTGTCGTTCGGATTTGGTTTTTATTAGATTGAACACCTGCTTACTCTACAGAACTCAGGTTTCTGACAGGCAGCTAATTTCTCTGCCTCAGACCATTAAATGGCCCTTTCAGTGTAAGGACTTAAAATCGAACTCGGCTCTGTGTCAGTTGCTTAACGAGGCTCCTGAAACGGGGAGCCCCAGTTCTTAAGTGTGGAGCTGGAAATAATGAGCGAGTCTTTGGGAAAAACTGATGATAAAAGCTTACCGTTCCCTGAGCGTTTGTGTCTGCTAGGCCCGGTGCTCTCTGTATTACCTGTCCAACTCCAGAACCCCGTTACTGTCCCCATTGAAACTGAGGCTTCCACCGTTTAACTTGCCCGGGGTCCCCCAACTCGTGTGTGGCGGAGTCAGATGCCATCCGACACCGAAGCCGAGTTCCTAATTTTGCCACCTGCTAAAGTCTGAGCGGAGGCTGGAAGGTCTAGGAGTGTGGGGAAGGGGGAATTTCCAGATGTGTTTCATTTCCAGACGTTGGGTAGGATCCTGTCCACATCTGTGGGCGGTCCCCGATGCTTGGCAAGCGCTGCGCGGGCCGCAAGAAACCCAGTGGAGAGAGATCAGGGGTAGTCCCTGTGTGTGTGTCACCAAAAGAATGACTGCCATCTTGTTCTTAGATGACGAAGATGACGAAGAGGAAGACGACGAAGAGGAAATCGACGTGGTGACCGTGGAGAAGCGGCGGTCCTCCTCCAACAGCAAGGCCGTCACCACCTTCACCATCACTGTGCGCCCTAAGAACACAGCCCTGGGCCCTGGGAGGGCCCCGCCGGGGGAGCTGATCCTCAAGCGCTGTGTCCCCATCCACCAGCAGCACAACTACGCCGCCCCCTCGCCCTACGTGGAGAGCGAGGACGTGCCGCCCCAGAAGAAGATCAAGAGCGAAGCATCGCCCCGCCCCCTCAAGAGCGTCATCCCCCCCAAGGCCAAGAGCTTGAGTCCCCGCAACTCCGACTCTGAGGACAGCGAGCGCCGCCGGAACCACAACATTCTGGAGCGCCAGCGCCGGAACGACCTGCGCTCCAGCTTCCTCACGCTCAGGGACCACGTGCCAGAGCTGGTGAAGAACGAGAAGGCCGCCAAGGTGGTCATTTTGAAAAAGGCCACCGAGTACGTCCACTCCCTCCAGGCCGAGGAGCATCAGCTTTTGCTGGAGAAGGAGAAGTTGCAGGCTAGGCAGCAGCAGTTGCTAAAGAAGATCGAACACGCTCGGACTTGCTAAACGTCTCTCGAAACTGGACAGTCACTCTGCCACTTTGCACATTTTGATTTTTTTTTTTTTTTTTTAACAAACATTGTGTTGACATTAAGAATGTTGGTTTACTTTCAGATCGGTCCCCCGTCGAGTTTGGGTCTGGGTGGGGAGCAGGACATGTGGGGGTTCTGCGCGATGGGATGCTTGGGTGGCCCTCGCCGTGTCCTCCCTGGCCCCTCCGAGACCATGGTCGGAGTTCGTGACAGTTGGGAGCCTCTGGGCTGTTGAAGTCACCTTGTTTGTTCCAAGTTTCCAAATAACAGAAAGTCATTCCTTCTTTTTAAAATGGTGCTTAAGTTCCAGCAGATGTCACAGAAGGGGTTTGCCATTGGATACCCCCTGGGGAACATTTCTGTAAATACCATGGACACACCCGCCTTTTGTATACGTCCTGGGTAATGAGAGGTGGCTTTTGCGGCCAGTATTAGACCGGAAGTTCATACCTAAGTACTGTAATACCTCAATGTTTGAGGAGCATGTTTTGTATACAAATATATTGTTAATCTCTGTTATGTACTGTACTAATTCTTACACTGCCTGTATACTTTAGTATGATGCTGATACATAACTAAATTTGATACTTATATTTTCGTATGAAAATGAGTTGTGAAAGTTTTGAGTAGATATTACTTTATCACTTTTTGAACTAAGAAACTTTTGTAAAGAAATTTACTATATATATATGCCTTTTTCCTAGCCTGTTTCTTCCTGTTAATGTATTTGTTCATGTTTGGTGCATAGAACTGGGTAAATGCAAAGTTCTGTGTTTAATTTCTTCAAAATGTATATATTTAGTGCTGCATCTTATAGCACTTTGAAATACCTCATGTTTATGAAAATAAATAGCAATTAAATGATGCAGCTTTTTTTTTTCTCTCCTTAATGAAATCCTATCCCCTCTATCCCTTCAGTGTGAACATAGTACATACGTTATGGTGGAATCTTGGGCTCGCGGGGGAGAGGCTCCTCTCCCCACTTGGCGTGGAGAGAACGGAGTTTAGGAAGGTGAAGGTATGACTTCCAGATGACACAGAGTGGAGACATCAATTGTGACGGCACTGTAACAAGGAGCATTCAATAATTTACAGAGCACTTTAAAAAATGTTGGCCGTTTAATGGAATTACACTCAGACAGCAGTCCCAGTCAACCCTGTAGAGTGAGAAGTAGAATCAAGACGGTGGTGAAACTTGGCTATGTTGGTAATATTTGTTCTATGGGTGGCTTTAGGAGGTCATGTAGTTTGTCTCCAAGAACATACTCCTCAGAACGCACTAGGATCGGATTGGACTGCATTACATACCAAAGCAGAATAAAAAAATGAAGATGGTCCATCCGCCAGAGGAGCGCTCTGGTGCACAAAAGCACCTCAGGAAGCAACAGGTGTTTGGCCCAGATCAAGTGCCGTGTGCCTTTAGGAGAGACTGGGGTGCCCGTAGTGCTGTTGACTTCACACAGGTGTTTGGGCTGCCCTGTGGTAGCGGGATTAGCCTTGGCGGGCTCTAGAGGACAGCCGGGGTCTGCAGGGGGAGGCATAGTTCAGTTCGGAAGGAATTTCTGAGATTCCCCGGTGGAAGGTGTTACCTTGGCTTCTGAGGGTTTGAGCTCAGAACTGAAAGCTTACAAATAACCTATTTCTCTTCGGGGTGAAAAGTAGCACTTCGGTCATTTGTCTAATGTTTCATTCATCAGAAAAAGGCCTTTGCTTTGCCAAGAAGACAGGTCCAGCGATGACTGCTTGTCTTGGTCATGGGGCTTGTGAGGGGCAGTGATGGGAGAATCCAGGCCACGTGAGTCCCTGTCTGCTTTGGTTATTGTATACAACAAGCCAGTGGGGGATTAGAACTCCCAAGGTCCCCGTCAGCCCGGTTTACAGCCACACAACCCAAAGCTAAGGAGGTTGGCGGTGTTGCCTTGGACCCTGATGGTTAAAGCACATTGAGAATCATGAGAATCTTGCTTGAATCTCGCCACTTACCCCTATCCCCACACGAGAAAATCATGAAACTGCTTTCAAAGTCCTTTTTGAAAGGACAGTCCAAAAGACTTACGTCCATTTGTGTTTCACAGGCCCCAATTACCCTGCAGCCTGGGCACCTTGTGTGTGTATACATGAGCCAAAAGAAAGTTAAGTGACCTCAAAGTCATGGAGATCTTTTCTAAAAAGATTTATTTATTTTAGAAAAAGAAAGAGTGGGCATGTGTGCTTGCTCGTGTAAGTGGGGGGAGGGGCAGAGGGAGAGAATCTTCAAGCAGACTCCCCGCTGAGCAAGAAGTCTCCATGTGGGGCTTGATCCCAAGACCCATGAAATCACGACCTCAGCTGAAACCTAAGAGTTGGATGCTTAACTGGCTGAGCCACCCAGGTGCCCCAACGTCACTGAGATTCTCGAAGCTCAGTTCAATCATCCCTATTTCTCTATTTCTGGGTCCATAAGGGGCCTACCTACTCATTTTGCATGAGACGGAACTCTAGCCACGAAAGAGGAAAACTTGTGATGAATTAGGCTCTAAACTAATTCCCACCAGGCTGTTTTCACTGTCGCTGCTGGGAAGCTCAGAGACAAATTCCGTGCTCTGATTCTACATGCCTGGTGCCTATCCTCTCTTTTCTTCCAAAGCCTACCATCTCTTGTTTTCCACTGTTCGTTTAATCACCCTTTCTATGTTCTCTACTTTGTTTTATAGAAGAAATTTTTGTATTAGGTGGATCATATATATGAATCATCACAACTAAGGCGAAATGCCGCTTATGTGCCTTTCCGGGACCAGCTGAGGGAAAGCGGCACCCAGTTGAGCTCTGCACTTACCTATAATTGGCTGCGCTCAGAGGAATCAAAGTCCTCGTGTCAAGCACACGAGAAACCATCTCTGTGTTCCGAGAGCAGTTTTGAGACTGAGGAATTGCCCCCCATCATAAGAATTCGATGGGGCATTGGATTATTTTAGTTTATAGGAGGGGGTCGTGAGGTCCCATATCAAACGAGTGGCCAAACAACCCCAGGACTGGAGTCGGGTCTTTGGATGACAGACGCAGTTTTCTTTCCATGGGATCGGCTTCCCCGCTGTTTACCCTGTTACCTACCTACCCCCTGGCCCGTCTGTCCACCTACAGTATGTGTCTGTATTAATTCTAGGTGACCGACCCTGCATTAGAAGCTTTCAGGAGCCCTCCGCCATGTAGAAGATAAAGCCCAAAGCCTTCAGCCTGGCGCATGAGGCTGCTTTGCCCCCCCACCGGCCCCCCCAACCCCCGGTTGAGCAGCTCAATCACGCCCGCCCCTCCGCGGCTGTTCCTGTTCCGGCTACGCCAGATGGGGCCACGCTTTCTCACCTCTTCACTCGTTTCAGCAATGTCTCTCCTCCCCAGCTATCCAGTTTCTGTTTATTGAAATTCTTTCAACCTCAGTGGCAAACCCGAAGTCGTCTTGTTCCAGTGGATTTTCTCATCCCCCCTCTTCCCCAGGTGGGCCTCATGTAGCTCCGGATGTGTTGTCGCTGCTGGAGGCAGAAGAGCTCTCCTCATCACCCCCAAGACCTCCTGGACCGTGGGGTCCCTAAAGGCAGGTACTGTGCCCCCTTCCCCTCTGGTCCTTCAGCCCCGCTGGCCTGGTGACTGGCCAGAACGGCTGGTGGCTGAGGAGGCAGCTGAGGAAGGAGCCTGGGGAAGATTTCCTTGATGCACGTGCCTCCTGCCAGCCCCGGTTTGGTTCGAGAACTCTCCGGCTAATCCAAATCAAATGGGGGACCATCCCTTAAGGTATCGCTTCTGAATGCCCGGTACTGGCTGCTGGGAGGGAAGGCAAAGGCACACGGAGGCCTGTTTTCTGGAAGCCCACTGTCTGGAAGGGAGTTCAGGCCCGGTGCCTGGTGCGGAAGCAGGGAGACAGGAGGGCCTGCTGGAGCATGGGGGAGTGTTGAGCCAAAGCACAAGAGGGGTCCCATGACTGAATCAGGCTCTGTGGCTGTGAGCTCCGGTTCGGAGCCCTTGCTCATTAGAGGAAGCTGGTTTGCTGGTCTACTGCAGGCCTCAGGAGGTTTGGGGACTCATCTGAGGCCATTGTCTGTTTGCAGGGTGGTGAGGACGGGACAAGGCCCTGGGGCCCTGGGTAACACGAAGCACGCACCAAGGGTGTTTTACACCCGAGTCTCACCACCGTTCAGGAGTGCTGGTGAGTTCATTGTGCACCCATTTTTGGGAGTTGCGGCTTCTGGGCTTGACTTTCACGAGTTTCTGTGGTGGCTGTCCAGAAAATCCTAGTTTGGGCTGTTTTTAGAAGCTGAAGTTATTCGGTTTGGAACAGGCTTTGAAGCCGTCGAGCTCAATCTCCCACTTCAGAGGTGGGACAGCATACAGTCTGCTCATGGGCACCCTTTCTTCTTTCTTTCCTCCCGCCCTCGCTCGCTCCCTCCCTCCCTCCCTTCCTGTCTTTCCAGCTCTCTCACAGCGAATACTCATTCAGCACCCATCCTGTGTCAAGCAGTGATTCAGGCACTTGGGAGACATCAACGAAAAAAGAGGCAGAACGTCCCCAAATTCCCGCTTTTGTGGACTTTAGAGTCTAGGAGAGAGTGACAGCAGTGAAAAGAAACCTAATAAGCAGAAAAATGGAACAGCATTCAGTAAGGTGGTGGAAGCTTTGAAAGCAAAGACAAGAAGGGGGAATTCAGGGATGCAGAGTGGGAGGGAGGCTGGTGCCAACTTTGAGTAGATGGTGGGGAAGGTGTACTGGGCAGGAGCTGAGGTGTGAGCCCCAGGAGGACGGCACCTGGCTCTGAGGATTGTCATGGCCACTTGGCTGGCCACCGGGCGTCAGGTCTCAGGTGTTGGGGCTCTTCCTCCTGCATCTCCCCCTGGACATTGGCAAATGTCCCCCACAGCTTCTCATTCACTCTCTTGAGGGGAAGCAAGAGAGTGGCACTGAAGTGAGACTCCCCAGTGTGAATGTGACTCCCACACCCTCAGGCTCTGGGTTGTGCCATTTCCCCACTGGTACAACTGGGGATAATGGCGCCCCCCCACTTCACAGGGGGCTCGGGGCAGGGGGGGCCACAAACAAACTTTTGTCGGCACCCGTGATAGCCCCTGGCACATGATGGGTGCAATGTACGTATGGCTGTTAAATAACCTGATTTCTCGTAGACAGAAGACTTCCCCTTGCCTCTTCCCCAGTATGTTACTAGGGCAAAGAATCTCTAAGGGACATTTGCTGGTCGAGCAAACTCACAAGCCTGAGCGCCACAAGAAGTTTGCAGACTTTTGTTTCTCCAAAGAGGCCTTACAAAACCTGAAAACGGGTACCTTGGAAACAAATGAATGTGAGCTTTGAAGCCTATTTTAAGACGGAGCCTAGGAATTCGAGTGCCTCGGAACATGTATGCCTTCTACAATGGTTTATTAGTTTTCCCTACTTGTAAAGGAAATCTCTTCATAGGCCACTGACCAGGGTTACCTGATCTCTTTTGATATTGACGTATCATGCTACAAGACATTCAGCCTGAAACCTTTGACCAGGAGAAGTAACAGAGCCTTTTTATGGTTGAAGCAGACAGACCTACTGTCTTTCGGAGAAACTTCTGGAGAAACGCACACAGCACATACTCCCATGATAAATACAGACGATTTGCTGTGGAACGCGCTGTGAAGAGTTGACACAAAAAACATACTTTCGTCTGCTTTCTAGCAGACCCAAGATTTTCAGCAGCCTTTACGAGGTGGTGTGGGCTGGGGAAACGAGTCCTTTCCTTCACAAATCGGCAGCCCATTAAGGGTTGAATTTCGCGGCATAGGCTACCCGCCACCATTTTCCTGAGGGAGGGCCTTCCGGCCAACTCTCCGCTCCACAAAGTGAGGTGCCAAGCTGACAGGGGAGGCAGTCCTGGGTAAGAAAGATATTTAGTTTGGAGGCAAAAGCCCTGGGCCTGGGTCTTAGCTCGGATATTTGCTGTTTTCAACCTTGGCCTGGGAGGGTAACCTCCGGTCACTCCATGGTCACATCTCTAAGTGGAATGAGTAGGAGCTGGTATTCTCCTAAGGCCTCCTTCAATTCCAGAGAATCACGGATCCTCAGGGGTGGCATGAATTGCTCCAGATGTCCGCCGTGTGTGTGAACACCCTTCAGTCCGAAAGGCCTGGGCACGTGTCTTGGCTCTGCTGTTTACCAAGTCTGTGGCTGAGGGCAAGACGCTCCCCTCTGACGTGCACCTGCTTCATCTCTATAGCATCAATAATAATGACCACCCCACAAGGTGCTGAGAAGGATCAGATGACACAAAACCTCAGAGGGATGGCACAGCACCCCGGAAACTGCCGTATGTAAGCCTTCGATGAACTCGGATCACCATAGTCGGCTCTTGTCCAGCATTTACCCCTGCTTCACTGTCTGTTTTCTGGAGTTACTTTCTTTTTTTTTAAAGCAGTCTCCACACCCAGCATGGAGCCCGATGTGGGGCTTGAACTCACAACCTTGAGATTAAGACTTGAGCTGAGATGGCTTTGGATGCTTAACGGACTGAGTCATCCTGGCGCTCATGGAGTCACTTCTAAGCGGGTTTCCACCAGGTAGTAAATGCCCTTAGCAATGCCTTTATTTTATAAGAAGGCCTACCTCTGATTGTGACGCTGTACCGAGAACAGGGCTTTGCTCATAATATCGGCTCTATAATGTTTGTTAAAAAGACTTGACTAGTCGTTCAAAGCCAGCTGGGGATTCTCAATTTGTGCAGAAGAACTGGGTACAAAAGCTTGTCTCACCTGGAACTAGAGAAAACTCCGATACATTCCATTTTTCACTGGGTTACTCCAGTGAGAACAGAATATGACAACAAACATCTAACATCTTGAGTTTTTGCTGGGGTTGGTTTAGCCACTTTTCTTTGGCTCAAAGCCAAGAAGAACAGGGAATTTATACCAGAGACTAGAGATGTGACAGTGCGGGAGCTGTCGTTGGAAGCATTTTGTTGGTGAAGAGAGCAAGGTTGAGACCAGAGTTTACTGCCGGAAATGGTTTGATTGCCTTTGGGTTTGGGAGTAAATCTTTCCCATCCTGAGTTGATCCTCCTCCTGAATTTGCCAAACTAATATTTCAGAGTCTGTCTTGAGGGTAAATCATATACCAGAAACCCTCTCCCCTAAACATCTCATTAAAAAAATGAAGTTGGAGGCTTTCTTGGATGTCTTTAACTGTAAGCTTCCGGGATGGCTGTGAATACATTTCCTTTGACACTTCTGGGAGATGATTTCTCCTGGAGTGTTACCTCCCTTGGAAATTCCTCTGGGTAATAAATGTGCACACATCAACTTGTCCCCACAGTTCGAGCCTCTGTCGTCTTTGGCCTACTGTGTGTGCGGGCTGCCGCGTTAGGTGTGACCACAGGATCTGCTGGCCAGGCGACCACGGGAGGACTTTTGTCTTTCCCACAGCGATGAACCACAATGTGAAAATGTTGAAGCAAAGTAACAACATTTAGCTCAAGTGCAAACTAAGCCCTGGCTTCATTGGAGGCCTGGATGCCGAGGGCTGGATAATTGGAGTGGAAACTGCCATAAAAAGCTTATTACGATGTTCGCTGCCATCCAAGGGCTCTCCCCACAGCGTGTGCATTTGAGGGGGACAAGTTCTTCTGCAGGGATGTGGTTTCTTTTTCCCTCTTTACCTAGGGTGACTGATTTGTCCCAGTTTCCCCGCGCCTGTCCCAGTTTTGAAACTGAAAGTCCATGTCCTGGTAAACACTCAGACATGGGCGAGTGAGGTGCGGACGGTCCGCTCCTCTTCTGTCTCCTCAGGACCTGCTTTTTCTCCCTGCAGGCTGGCCAGCTCTACAAGGCTCCCTGCAGAAGGATGGGGACAAGGCTGGTGCTCCCACCGGATGGACCTCCCAGGCTGCCACCTATGCTGCAGGGTTGAAGGGCCTGACAAGCAAAGAGGGGCTGGAAAGGACGTTGTCTTGGATTTGAGCTCTGGAAACACCATCAGGTGACTGGGAACTGTCTCTCCGAGGCCGCACCAAAGGAGAGATCTTGGTCAGCCCCGTAGTGGACAATGAGTGTGAGGGTGGCAGGTCCCACCCAGACGCCAGGGACCAACATAGTGCTGGTCTGCCCACTCCACTTCTCCCAGGCTCTGGAGTTCCTTCTAGTTCATGATGATGACAGCAATTGGAGGCTTGACCATAACCCTAGCTCTAGTCTTCGGGCTGGGCCTCCTTTAGTCTCCTTCATTCTTCAGATCTTTGCAAGGGACCAGAAGGAGCAATTTTTAAATTATCAAACCATCCCAGGCTGAAGCTCTTGGGGGTGGGCTGGTCGCGGAGACAGGCAGGGCACACGCGGAATCAGATCCTCCTGAGGTCTGGGGCTAGGGGCTCCGTGTCGTCAGAGAGGCTGCAAATTCAGGCATCTACAAATGGACTTGGACCTTCGTTCTCTGAGTCAAGGACCCTGTGATGATCTCACCACGACCCCGGTCCATGAGATAAACTACTTCCTGTGGTGGGGGTTTTCCTTTTATTGGCCGTTGTGAAATCATTTGGGCCATGTCTGTCGGGGTTGGGGGTAGTGGAATCGCATTCGTCAGGCTGTGTACGTGTGTTCTTGCACTAAAGGACCGGGACGGGAAGTCTAGTAGACCTTTCAGCGACCTTTAAAAGAGGCATTTACCTCTATTTCGCTTTTGGGAAGAAAGCCTGCCATTACCTTGCAGCAAACAACGGCTTAGAGAGTTTGAGAATGTTGTTTGAGGGGCACAAGTGCCCAGCTGAAGATCAAACCCGGTCTCGTCTGTCATGTTAATGACATGTGCATCTTATCAAGGAAAGGGACAAAGGGCCTGGAGCTTGGGAAAGAGTGCAGTTCTGGGGACTCTTCAGTCCGCAGATGGTCCCCTTCTTATAAAGCCAAGGTGGGGAGGGCCCTGGGAGAGTCGGCCCGTAGAGCTATGGATAGTGAGTGGCTCTCTCCGCAGGTGTGGAGCTCCCAGCATGCTCTGCTCCCCACCCACGTACAAAACGATACCCCACTGTGTGGTCAGAATACATTCTGGAGTTGAAATGCAATGGTGCTTTGATTTCTTTGAATTAAAAATGGCCAATTGAACAGAACACTCGGCTCCCCAAAGTCTTCCAAGCCAGGTAACCCTGGCCCCCACTTGGTGGAGCTTAGCAGCCAGGTGTAAACGGGTGCTTTCCGTCCATCCTTGCAGGGAGTGTATGCCTGTGACTGAGACGGAGGGAAGACGGAGGAAGAGTTAAGGCTGCCGTTGACTCTGACCTTCACCCAGGAAGGGAGGTAAAAGGTGAACATGGATAATCGCCAGAGAAGAGGTTGTGGGAAGCGGGATGGGAACACAGGGGAGCCTTCCCACTGCAGGATAAGACACACGAAGACCTTGAGGGATGGGTAAGGACTGGCCTGGGGCAGGAAGACAAGAGGGGCTTGTAGGTCGAGGGAGCAGCCTGAGTGGAGCTGCAGGGAGCTGCGTGGGCATGCATGGAAGCATATGAAGCCCTGTGGAGTTGCATGGAGCCGCATAGAGCTGTGCGGAGTTGCACGGAGCCGCATGCAGGTGAGTAGGACCTCATAGAGTTGTGTGGAGGTGCATGGAACCACTTGGAGCCACATGCAGGTGCATGGAGCAGCATGGAGCTGCGTGGAGGTGCATGGGGCTGCACTGAGGTACAAGGACGTGCAGGGCATGTTTAGGGCACAAATGCATCCTGGAGCCCCAGCTGAGTTGGATGGGTTGGCCCTAAGGACTGCCTCTGCAAGGTGCAGCCAAGGTGTCTGAGAAGGACAAGGACATGATTAGGTCCTGGGTGACTTCGGGAGCAAACTACATAGCTGGGTTCAACCCATGTGAAGTGGCCCCGGTGGTGCTTGTGGGCCTTGGTGACTCGTAACCATCGTGTCTGCTCCCGAGGGGGCCTACCGACCACTCCTCAGCATGGTGCGGAGAGCGCCGACCTGGGCCTTTGGGGGCCTGGTTCTTTGCTCGGCAAGGCCACCATTTGAAGTTTCTTGCTCCTCAAGCCTTGCTGATCCTGTGCTTTCCCCCTTCTGACTGTACATCTCCCCGGTCTTGCAGGCCAGAAGCCCACCTGTCTTCCAGGGGCCAGCTTGAGGGCATCTTCTTCATGAAACCTTCATGCTCTCCTTCGTAGAAAGTTTGCTCCTCTGCCTCTAATCTCCCCCAGCCTCTTCCCATATCCCTGTGAGCTTGAAAGGTGACAACAACTCCCTCCTTCCCTAGCACAGTCACTGGGGGGGGGGGGGGGGGACAGACAATAAAGAGAAGAAAGAAAAATATCCCTAGTGATCTCCCTTTCGGAGACGACTATTAAAATCTCAGTGTGCATTTTTCTAGATTTTTCCATATACACATAAGCTCCTATGAATGTGTCTGCTTGTTTTGTATCTTTGGTAGGTCATTAATAACTTCTGATTCTATATTATAAATAATTATATTTGGGCCTTATCTGTCTTACTAGGGATGAGGGGCTGTCGGCTTTGTGTGTTATGCACCAGCAGAAGCCAGAACGGGTTTTGCCCATAGTAGGCAAACAATAAGTGATGAATGAATGAGTGAGTGGATGTGTTTCTCTATCTCTACCTCTAAGACGAGAACTTTGGATTGTGTTACACCTCAGGGGTTTCCTAGTTCCAATTCTCGGAAGATTTCTGATCATTACATTTCTGACATGGGGAGAAAAAAGAATTTTTCTGCAAATCTGGGAACTGGGTATGTCCTTTTTAGCTTAACATTGTTGTGGCCCCAAACTAAAATGATCAATGATTTAATGCACTTAGGCTATGTCCACACAAAACCCAGGGACCACCGGATTGAGAGGGTACCTTTACCCTTTTTTGTCTTACCCAAAGCGAGCCAATCTTGGGATCTCAGCGGACACTTAGAATCTGAAAAGTTTTAAATACGGTAGATTTCTCATTTCTTCTGAGTTGCGGTGTCACCAAAAGCCTAGGTGTCATCTTTGCATGAAGTACGTAAAGTCTTCCTCTCCTCCCCAGGCAGGTGTGGCCCCACCTGGCATGCACGGCTTGGAAAATGGAATGAGCTGGGTATCGCCCCCCTTACCCCCTTGGTAATGCATCTCTTGGGCAAGACACAGCCTGAACAATTGTATTGGCAGTGCTGGAAAAGGGTACCTAGAAGAACTGAAAACGCCATGGGACGACTGGGTGACTTTGTTGGTTAAGCATCTGCCTTCGGCTCAGGTCATGATGCCACGGTCTTGGGATAGAGCACCACATCGAGCTCCTTGCTCAGCGGGGAGCCTGCATCTCCCTTTGCCAGCTGCTCCCCCTGCTTGTGCTTGCGCTCCATCTCTCTGACAAATAAATTAAAAAAAAAAAAAAAAAAGAACTGAATACTGCAGTTACATGGTTGCTATCTATGTTCACAATTTTTTAAACAAATAAGCAAGAATATGTTATAAGAATCAGAAATACAACATTCGTGGGATCCAGTGGGATCCAGATACTCCCCCGACCCGGTGTTTGTCCTCCTGCTGTTCTCACTATCCGGAAGCAGCCCTGTCCCCAGTTGTTCCTTTCTCAATTTTACCCATTTTTCAAGACTCGGCCCAAAGGCTGTCTCTTCCACAAAGCCTTCCGTGACACCCATTTTGTTGGAATTCACTGAAACCTCTCTTGTGTTTGGTGTTCACAGAATTTATTTGGAACAGTTTGAAAGGCCTTAAAGGGTAGACATTATCATCTGTACAGCCTCAGAAAACCTCCTGTATACACGGATCTACTCTTTACCTTCTCTCTAAACCCACGTGTCAGGTGTATTTTTATTCCTTATTCCCTTGGTCCTTTGCCTTTCTGTAGCCCTACGTAGTTTCCAAAGCTTCACAATAAACCAACAGGGACGGCATTATTATCCACACTTAATAGGTAAAGAGAAACTAAGACTTAAATTTAAACACTTAGAAGGTGGTGGAAGCAGGATGTGAATTTGGACTTCAGACCCAAGGTTCAGCCTTCCCTACTTAAAATGCTGCCCGAGCGCTCATGGGAAACTATTTAAACTCTGGAAAGAAGCTCTGAGTTAGAATCGTTCATCCATGTCGTTCCCGAGCCAAAGATTGAGGTGTCCTTGGAAGAGTGACAAGCCATGCCTTTCCTCCACTGAGCCTCTTGGAGAAGGAGAGCAGTTTGAAGGGTGATGCTGGGCCTTTCTAGAGATCCAGCGCTTGTACGTAAGCTGCCTTCGCCACAGACAACCGAAAGGAAAGTTCTATCACCTGTAACCCAATTTTGTCCTTTACAGCAAGAAAGGACTGTTCAAGTCTTAGGAACACAGTCCATTAAGCCATGTTTTTCTCTCTATCCTCAACTCCATTTCCTCTGCTTTGGAGGAAAAAGGATCCACAAAAAATTGCGAGCTGGCTTTAAGTATTTGAAAAACTACGGAATGCATAGCCACTAACCAAGAAGTTGATCTTGGTTACCAAGAAAGGTATGATGGGGCTCCCAGCATGTAGGATTCCTCAAAAATGAAAAGACGCAACCTGTCCTGCCGTTCCTAAACATGTCTAGCCCGGAGCTCACTGACTGAGTCTGAATGGGGATAAGAAGTTTGGAGCAGAGCAAGACTTTCTGTTTTGGAGAACAGCATATCACTACTCAGGGAATGAAAGGACAGAGAGGGCTCCTGCATTCTGCCCCACTGGTCCCCAAAGCCACTGTGAGCTCCTGCACTGTCCCTGAGGTTCTCCAATGGTGCAGCCCCAAGGCTCTGGGCTAACTCTGCATGTGCCCCTACTTGCGCCCTCTGTTCTGCTCTAGTGAAGGGGCTGGTGGTGCCCTTAGCCACAGCCTGTGCTCTGCTGGCTTACATTGGTTTTCATCACTGGCTGGACATTAGAAACATCTAGAAGCTTTTAAAAATCCCAAGAACCCCCAAACCAAAGGCCCCAATTAAAAATGGGGAAAGGTGTCGAACAGACACATCTCCAAAGAAGTACACAAGTGGGCAATAAGCAGGGGCGCCTGGGTGGCTCAGTGGTTAAGAGTCTGCCTTTGACTCGGGTCATGATCCCAAGGTCCTGGGATTGAGTCCCGCATGGGGCTCCTTGCTCAGCAGGGAGTCTGCTTCTCCCTCTTCCTCTGTGCGTGCTCTCTCTCTCAAAGAAATAAATCTCTAAAAACAAAACAAAAAACAAATGGTCGATAAGCAGATAAAGGGATGCTCAACATTCCTGATCCTTAGGGAAATGCAAATCAAAACCACAGTGAGATACCACTTCTTACCCAGTGGGATGGTTATTACGACAAAACAAACACAGAGAACAGTGTTGGTGAGGATGTGGAGAAATTAGAACCCTCGTGCATTGCTGAGGGGAAGGTACAATGGTACAGTCGCTGTGGAGAACTATGACTACCTTCAAGAAGTTAATCATGGAATTACCATCTGATCCATCATTCCACTTGTAGGTAGACACCCGAAAGAATGGAAAGCAGGGACTCAAAGCCATATTTGTTCGCCTATGACCACACCATTATTCACAATAGCCAGAGGTAGAAATAACCCCAAATCCATCAACAGACGAATGGATAAACTAAATGTGGTTATATGTATGTACCATGGGACATTATTCCATCTTTAAAAGGAGTGAAATCCTGTTACCTACTACAACAGGGATGAACCTTGAAAACATCACGCCAAGGGAAATAAGCCAGACACCAAGGGAAAAGTACCATGTGATTCCACTGAGATGAAGCAGATAGAGGCACCTAGAGTAAATGCACGCAGAGTACGGTACCAGGGACTGGGGGAACAGGGCATTAGGAAGTTATTGCTTAACGGGCACGGAGTTTCTGTTTGAAGTGATAAAAATTTCTGGAGTTGGGGGGCTCCCATGTAGCTCAGCCCGTTAAGCTTCTGCCTTCGGCTCAGGCATCCGGCTCCCTGCTCAGTGGGGAGTCTGGTCCTTCCTTTCCTTCTGCCCCTCCCCCTGCTTGTGCTCTCTCTCACGCACACACTCTCTCTCAAACAAACAAATAAAAAATATTTTAAAAAAACCAAACAACCAAGTCAGTCTAGCTAAGAAATTCCAGAATAAATCTGAGCAGACATGGCCAGACTTGAGGATCCAGCTCCCGCCTCCCGCCTCCCTGTTCTCAGCTCACCCAGGTGTGTCTGCTGACTTGGGGAGCACTCCGGGAGCACGGTGGCTTGCAGCAGGCTCTCCCTCTCCTCTCAGCTTTGGGGTCCTGTGAGCTCTCTCAGGTCAATGACCTCATCCCTGAAAGGACCAGG
Source organism: Mellivora capensis (assembly GCA_004024625.1). NCBI lineage: Eukaryota > Metazoa > Chordata > Mammalia > Carnivora > Mustelidae > Mellivora > Mellivora capensis. The sequence goes on along the minus strand of PISX010001625.1, from coordinate 124,832 downwards.
CAGTGATAATTCTAACCTCACAAAGTTGTGAGGAGAAGATTAAAAGAAATAAAGGACTTCAAAGGTTATGTAAACTGTAAAGCACCAGGAATCCAAGGGACCATTGTCATCCTGCAGCTCACTTGATTTGCATAATCGCCCCAGGGGAGGGTAGAGGTTATTTCCACTTTATGAGTGGAGAAACTGAGGTCAGGCCTGCAGAGGTGTGGCAGAGCCCAGGAGAGGATGCAGGTCTCCAGCCGCTCTGGCTCCAGGCGCCTCTGGGGTCCGAGTGGGAGCCTGTCCTGTGTGCTCCAGGAGCCTGGTCTGTGAGAGGCAGCCCCGGGCATTCTCTATGGAGCCTCGGGTGCACCGCCTTCCCGGTACCTGGGGGCACAGGGTTGAGGTGCTCTTGGAAACTGTGGATGAGTCCATCCAGCCTTTGGAGCGGGGTGGGTTGGCCTGGGATGGTGTCTTCCTCCCTCACCATGGAGGCCAGGCCCCCGTCGCTTTCTTTAGAGGTCTTTGTGCAGCCCTTTCTTTCATCCTGGGCCCGACACAATGCAGGGGTGAGCTGAGGTCAGAGTTTCAACCTTCAGCTCTGGATTTCCTGTCTTTTGTGGGGTGGAGGACAGATTATGCCACCCGGCTTCCTGTCACCTCAGCACTGGGGGGGCTTTCGCTCCCTGGCGCCAATCTGCCATGGGAGATGGGGAAATGCTCCTGGGAGGCGAGGAGGAAGGCTCTGTCCTTGCTCCCAGTCACTCAGACTCAGGCTTTGGCGGCTGCTGGATACCGACTCTCCAGGTCTTTCAGTCATCGAAAATGGCTTCATGTGGGATTCGAGTTCCCATAGCGTCCTCAAGGCCACTTGAAATACTGTAGGATTAAAAAAAAAAAAAAGACAATTCCATTAAGCAGCACCGAGCAGATGCCAATCGCCTTTACCCTTCTCACCGCCGGGCTTATGCAGTAAAATGAGAGATAGGTCCTCAGTAGCAGAAAGGAGTCAAGAAATGAAGTCGTTCCGAGAGAAGGCTGTGTTTCAGGGAAAGAACTGGGGCATGGACCAGTGTCCTAGGACTGTCACAACAAAGTGCCACAGACCGCAGCGCTTCTAACCATGGATATTTATTCCTCCCACTCCTGGAGGCTGCGAGTCTGAAATCAAGATGGCGGCATGGCCACGTACTGTCTCCAAGGCTCTTGGGGTCGATCTGTCCCAGCTGCTCTTGATGGCAGGCAGTCCTTAGTATTCCTTGGTTTAGAGATGTGTCGCTGCCTTTGTCTTCATACAACGTTATCCCTGAAACCCTGTGCATTCCCTCTGTCTGTGGCCCAAATTTCCTCTTCTGGTAAGGACAGCCATCCCACTGGATTAGGCATCAACTTCACACCAGTATAACCTCATCTTAACTAGTCACCTCTGTGATGACTCTACATCCAAATAAGGTTGTATTCCGAGGTGCTGGGGGGCAGGGGTAAGACTTCAACGTATCTTTTAGGGGGCACAAACCAACCCCAGGACAGGGGGGCTCAGGTTAGTCAGCTGTGTCAGGCCCCATGCTCACTCTGGGGCAACAGAGATGCTCAGGACAGTCTCTGCTTTCAGGGGACACAGTCTAGGGGGGAGAGACAGACAAGCACGGAGTGGATGATCTGAGCAGTGCCGGGAATGGTTTGAACGCAGGGTGAGGAGGACTTTCCTATGGGTGCCCCCCGAAATCCCACCTCATGAGCAGGGAGGGGAGGCTTCCTTCACAAGGAAGACCTGTGACTCAAGACCAGGGACAAGAATGGGAAAGAGGCTTCACAGATGCCAAGAATGCTTTAATGACACCGAATCTGCCAGGAGACCCAGGAACACCTCAGACCCGGGGAAGAGAGGGAAGTTTCTGTAGCTCAGGGGGCTCAGAGACCGGTCCCTCTCACATTTTCCCTTTTTGTCAACTGCCCCAAAGCCCTGACCTCCACCCCCTTCCCAGTCTTTGGGACCCAGTGAGAATGGCTAGCGGGCATGTGTGTGGAGCCTGCCTGCTTATCTTGCCTCTCAGGTCTTGGGGCTCCAGGTGAGAGAGAAAAGCCAGCACCACAGAAGCTGAAGATGATGCTTTTCACCGTTTTCATGAAGTCTTTTGATTCTTTTTTGGAGCTGTAAATCATGACTCAGGCCGTGTGGAATTAAGCGGTATGTGCACCTTGAAAGAACGTGTTCTGTTGAAGGCAAACACTCCACCATGAGTCCTGGTAAATCTGGGGGGTTGGTGAGCACGGGGTGCCTGGGGAGGGGAGGGTCGCACAAGGCCAGCCCGAGGGCTGGACTAGCACAGTCCACAGCCTGTGGTCCTGACCCAGTCGTCTTTAAAATCTTCCCACAGAGAAACCAGGAGAGTCTGTGTGTGGCTTCCTCTTTTTCAAGAGCTGTTCAGTGAGGGCACAAATTGGTCATTGCTGAATCTAGAGCACAAACCATTGTACCCAGAAATGTGTTTACTTGAAGCAGCTATTAAATATCCTGGGCAGAAGCAGAACCCAAGAGAAGAGCATCTCTTGGCTGAAATTCTGCTTTTTCATTTTTTCTTCCTGATTAAAGACTCCTGTCCCCGCCCCGTCCCCAGCCCCGCTTTCCCCTCTTTGCAAAGGCCTTTCTAATGTGAAATGGGGTTGATTCTTACCTGGGCACTTCATGGCTGTCACCAAGGGACTTTGTCCCCTTTCATAGGTGAGGAAGCTCGGGTGCATATAAGTCATGTGACTTCCAGGCCCACATTCCCTGTGAGACTTCCCGCACCTGCCCAGGGATCTCCCTGTGCCACTGGAGTTTTCTAGGGAATCCAGACCCTCCCTGCCGTCCTTCCACCTGATCTCGCCTCCCAGCTTCCACTGATCCTCCTGAACTCTGGTCTGGATAGGTAGGGCCCAGCATGGCTTCTCTTAGAATCAGATTAGAGTCTGCACCAAGCTTAACCGGGGAATCGCGGGCTCCCTGTGGAGTCGCTCTGCCTCTGGGATCCTAGGTAAATCTCAGTCTGTCCAGGTTTCTGTTTCTCCATCTGTAAGGGGGGCTAACACCACCGAACTCTAGTATTATTAAGAGGATTAAATTAGTTGATTTATGTAGATTCCTTGGGACAATTCCTGGCATGTAAGAAGTCTCATACAATGTTCATTAAAAAAAAAAAAAAAGTCCCAATAGTGACAGAGACTTTTGAAGATGCAACAGTGGCAGGTCCAGTGGTGGGTCATTAGCCAATCCACACTCTTCTCTGTTTGACTTAGTAGTGAACCAGCTGGTACCCAGGTTGGTCCTTGAGTCTTTCATTATGAACACTTCCTGGTCTTGGCTTTGGAGGCAGGAGATCTGGATTCTAAAGCCCTCTCACATTATATTAAGGCCACTCTCCTACTCACTGCTTGCTAGAATATCTGCTTCTCTAGGGCAGGGCCATGTTTTATCCCATCTGGGTTTTGGGCACCTGATCCAGGGCCTGGGAAGCAGCAGAAGCCTGTCCACATCCTCTGAATTGGGGCCTCAGTTCCCACCTCCGTACTCCACTAAGGAGCTTACAGCTGAGGACTGTAGCTCTGTCCGCCGATCCTACTAAGAACTTGACCTCCTTACAGGCGTTTCTAGAGGGGCTGCTCGGAACCAGGACCCTAGGATATTCACGCTGGGAAAGAAACAGTGGGGTCAGAAACACTGTGACTGACTTGGGTCTGTCTCCGTGGGAGCCACAGGCTAGAGATCCCCATGGTTCAAAGTTTCCAGAAGTGGGGGAGGGGGTGTGTGTGTGCCAGGAGCTGAATCCTCATGGTTGGATTGGCATGATCCTTGGTAGGGGGTGGGGACAGAGCAGGGGCAAGGCGGATTGAGGCTTATTCAATTTTTGGAATCCTCTTTACAAAATTATAAAAACAGCATTGGTATGAAAAGAAATATTTATTTGGGATAAAAGAAATCACAAAATAAAATCACAGCAAAAATGCTGAACACCATAATTATCATAAATCTCAGAAAGTTCATGGTAGTTTTTTAATAGTTTTATTTATTAGAAAGAGAGAGAGAGTGCGCCCATGCATGCACACACACATGGTGGGAGGAGGGGCAGAGGGAGAGGGAGAAGGAGATAAGCAGATTCCCCCTTGAGCTGAATGACTCAGGACTGAAATCTGTCTCAGCACCCTGAGACCACAACCTGAGCCCAAACCAGGAGTTGGATGCCCAACGGACTGAGCCACCCAGTCACCCCAGAAAACTCAGGGTAGTTTTATTACAGAGGGGCAAGTGATACCATGGAATGCCCTTTTCTACTTTTTAAATTTTTTTTTGGTTGCCTTTTCATACCACAACAGTTCGTAATATCATTGTTTATAGGGAGAACGGAAAGATAAGTCTCTTTTCTCTAGCACAGAATGGATCATACTTCTTTTAAAAAAATGATTTAGACTTTGGAAAGTGTCTGTCTCACTACTTGTAAATTCTGGAAGACCCTCCACCAAGTTTCTTTTGCAGATGAGCTGGTAAGATTTCAAGGCACTCTCATGCAGTGATGAACCTTAAATATTCTTTGAATTGACAGCTTTCATTATCAAGTTTGTCATTAATATCCCTGTTGCAGTGGTGTGATGTTGGTTTTAGCCCGTATTTGTGGACGCAGTATTTCATGTCAATTTCCCTTTAGCCAGGTCGCCGTAATGCCACCCAGCCATACGGGAGAGAGAACCAGGGGGGAGTCGGTGAGAGAGACCTTGTTCTTGACCAGTCACTGCTAGAATAACTTACTGGCAAGTTTTATAATATCAAATGAGCCCATTACTACATCTCTAAAAGGAGTCAGTGGACTGGGGACCCTGAAGCTGAAACTTTGTTAACCTTATGGAAAATCCACCTGCTTGAGGAAGAGGAGGACCAGGGACCAAGCAATGACTTTGTTTCCAAGGCTTGTGTTCCACTTTATGGGACAAAGGAGAGGACAGAAAGGTGTCATTTGGTTCTCTTTGGCCTTGAAAAACCTTCCCCTCCCTTTCCTCTGGTCTTTCCTTTGGATTTCTCCTCTCTGTCACCAATGACTTTCCAGGATGAATCACTCTTCCTCTTCGCCAGGTCCCACCCAGCCCTGTGGCACGTGAGATCCAACCCCTGCCTAGGAACTCTCTCCTCTTCTCCACCCTCTTCCTCTTACCAAGTTTAATGGAACTTCAGAATTTCACTCGCCACTGCTTCTTTCAGTCCAGCTTATTATAACTCCTCTGTGCTTCTCAGAGTTGGAGTCCTCTGCACCTCCCTTTCCACCTCAAGCTCACGCATTAGCCACTCCAGGACCCACGAGCACCAACCGCCTGAGGCTTCACACATGTGTTATATATATCTCTTGTGAGTGGCTTGAAGAACATCACAACATTGTGACTCAACCAAAATGATTTTCACTTCAAGTAGCCCAATAACCCATTAGGATTCATCAGACAAAATTTTACAAGACAATTACTTTCAAACGCATCATTGCGAATTATAATGTTACCTGCACCTAAATAAACACAGTGAAGAAATCAGAGGCTTTTAAAAGTTCACTTAGACTTCAAATGAGATTATAAATAATTCTAAAAGCCCTGCAACTTTTATGACAGGGCACTGGAAAGGCTACTGGGAATGAGGAAGGAAACAAAATAAAACCCAAGCCTGGGATGAAAGTGTGCCCCAGACATCCTTTGTGACCCTTCAAGGCGCAGCTAGAAACCGATACAGTGGGACAGACACGGTCCCTTACGAGCTTCCAGACTCTGCTGAGGAGAGGGGAGAGGAAATACTACCCCTGTGTGCTGTGGGCCCCATCGCAGAGGGGGCTGTGGGAGAGCTCAGGACTCACCAGGGTCAAGTGGGAAGCAGGGACACCCTATAAAGTGCGCTCTAGTTGCAAAGCAGGTTGAACCCTGGTTTTGAATGACACCCTCCTTCCCGCTCGGTTGCTGCATTGGGCCGGGAGTCAGGATGCATGGGTTTGAATCCAAATGCTGGGGTGAATTTACTCTGTGCGGCCAAGCAAATCACCTGGCCTCTCTGGGCTTCACTGTCCTTGGCAGTCAGAGCCCCACGGTGCACCTGCTCGATGCCAACCACTGTGCCAGGGAAGGCGGATACAGGCACAAGTCCGGTGGGATCCCTGCGTTGAGAAACTGGGAGTGTAGACCTGGCTGATGGCAAGCGTGAGGGAGAACTCCCTGGAGGAAGCAGCACTTATCTTCCAGATAAGAAGGAGGTATTCAGGGGAAAGCACTGTTGAAGGAAGACATTCCAGAAATCCAGAAGAGAACAAAGGTGCGGAGGTATTAGGCAACTCAGTTTGCCTGGAAACTGCAGATTCTGTGAAAGCAGAGAATGATGAAAGATGGGACCAATTTGGGGTTGAGTTAAAGATAAAAAAGAATATTACAAGTTCCACAGATATGAACGAGTTCTATGGAGTGAATGATAGAGTCAACATGAAAATGCTTTAAAATGTAGAAAATATCATACAAATGCAATCTGTGATTGCCAGCACACACAAACACACACATGCACGCACACACAAATACACACATGCATACACACACACTGTGATTTGTGATCTGCTGGTGGTGTTAGTGGAGTGTTGTTACCCTTAGAAAATGCTCTATTTTTGTATTTCCCCACACTTTCTCTGGGTCAGTTTCATGAATATACTGGTTTTCAGCTATCGATCAGCACGGGCTGCCACTGCCCCCAGTCAGGGTCAAGCTGTATGTTGTATCCCCACAACTGAGTCAGGGGTCTGGGAAACGTGAGCAGAGGGTCCAGGTTTCCTGGAGAAACCCTCGGATGTTCTTACTCAAAGTAGAGTTGACCCTTGAATGACATGGGTTTGAACTAACTGGGTCCACTTATATGGGTTTTTTCCAGTACAGTAATGTCAAGGTATTTTCTCTTCCTTGTGATTTTCTTTTTTTTAAGGGGGGGACAGAGAGAGAGAGAATCTTAAGCCCAAAGCAGGGTTTGAGCTCACAAACTAGATCATGACCTGATCTGAAATCAAGGGTTGGACGCTTAACCGACTGAGCCACCCAGGTACCCCCTGCATGATTTTCTGAAAAAAATTTTCTTTTCTTGGGCTTACTTTAGCATAAGAATACAGTAGAGAATGCATATAACATACAAAATATGTGTTGGTCGATGGCTTATGTTATTGGTAAGGCTGCCAGTCAACAGTAGGCTATTAAGTTTTGGGGGAATCAAAAGGTATATTTTCAGCTGGGTGGAGGGGCAGAGTGCTGGTGCCTCTAAGCCTAGCCTTGTTCAAGGTCAACTGTCACTGTGCCCCGGAAGGGTATCCCAACGCAGAGACGCGAGGGGTGGTTCTGAACCTCAGCAAGGAGGAGAAACTCCGCTCTGCATTTTCCTGCAGCAGAGGGAAGAGTGTCGTGTGGGAATCGAGTCTGCTTTGCCTGCGTGTGGCCACTTCCTGTGTCCGGGCCTCAGTTTCCACATCTGCAAAAGAATGGGATGAGGCAGCCTCGAGCGTCTGTAAAAATATGCCTCGGTAGCCCTTCTTGTGGGACCACTAAATGGTCTCCCGAGGTCCCAGAGCCTCTCCTGTGCCTACCATTAGCCAGTTACTGAGCGCTCCCCATGGCCCGTGGAGGCAGAATTAAGCCAGGCAGCAGGAACACGCATTTCTTCCCCATTCACCAGACATGCATCTGAGTTCTGGATGCTGCTGTATCCAACAACCCTCTCTGTATTGTCTTAGGGGAAATGGAAGTCTCTCTGAGACTCAGTGTCCGTGTTTATCCAGCTGAGAACACATTTCTTTTTTTTTTTTTTTAATTTAAATTTAAATTTAAATTTTTTTTTTTTTTTATTTCTTTTCAGCGTAACAGAGTTCATAGTTTTACACCACACCCAGTGAGAACACATTTCTATCTGGAGCTGTACCCTGAATCTTCCTGCCATCCTGGCCCCATCCAGCAGGCATACCTGATTTTTGCATTTGTATTCTTCCCGCTGGGCTGGGCCTGACTGCTCCTTGCCCTTGCATGTCGCAGGCGGAAGCTCCAAGAAGCAGGCAGCTCATGGAATTGAAGCCGCACGTGGGGGCTTGGGACGGAGACATCACAGGGTTCCCAGGAGGCTCAGGGAGGCAATAAAACTTTGACGAGGTCTTTTGTTTTTTGCCACATTAATTCATATGCCGGAGCATGCCCCGAATCCTGGCAACATTTTGTCCATTTGCGTCTGGTTTTGGTTGTTTTGTAAACAATATAATTTCAAAGACTCTCTCCCCTCTCCATCTGCCTTTTGTTTGTTTGTTTGTTTTTTTGGTGTCCTACAGCCTCGCCCACCTTGGGTAAGGCCCTTTACCTAACGATCTTCAAGAATGTTATGAATTTTTCTATTTGACAAATGAGGAAATCACATTTCGGGGAAGTTCACTTTCTTGAAGAACGGAGCGCAGCTTGAAAGCCCGAGGTCTTTCCACGACTCCGGTTTCAGTCCGTCTGGAGACCAACCAACCATCCCATTATGAGGAGCAAAGGCACGCTGGGGCTGCTTTGCTTGGTGCCGTCAGTATGGGTCTAGAAAAGTTGTCAATGCATTTTTTTAAAAATAAATCAAATCCTGTCTTTCGTGCCTTAAGGGAGCCCTGTCTGTAAAGGGGGTGTCTAGTGACTCCTTCTGTAACGTGAGGGTATGTTCCCTGGCAACTTTAACAATTTCCGTCTGGTTTATCTGCTTTCTAGCCTGGAACTCTGATACACAGTATTTTCCCTCCAGTGGGGTCCTGTAGGTACTTGTCCCACGTTTGATACTGATTCTTTATAAAATCACAGCAGGGATGAGGGTCCAAAGGATTTGAAGACGTAGGTAATGTTGCGATGGTTCACATAAAAACAATTCATTTTGAAATAATTCAAATGTTTAGACTTGCATTTAAGACTATTTATGATCTGGTTAAACCCTTCTTTCTAGCCTCATTTTCTACCTTTGCTAACATATCTTAGGCTTCAGTGGCCTGCACCTTCCTCCTTTCTATAAGGCTTAGCTTTCCCCCTGAGTCTGTGCTTACCAGAATTCCTTCCCTTCGAAGGCTCCTCTTTCCAACACCGTCCCTCCAACCTCACGTGCGTAAGCCTGTGGGGGCACTCTCTCCCTTTCTCTCTCCCTTCTCTCTCCCTTTCTCTCTCTCTCTCCCTCTGTCACAGACACACACTCACACACGTATACTCCAACACACAGATGTGCCCCAATCCTGCAAATTTACAGTGTCCAATAGGGTAGCCACCAGCCACATGTGGTCATTTAAATTAAAATTCCTTAAAATGAAGTAAAATATCAACAGATGAGTAGATAAGCAAAATGTGATATAGACTTCAATAGAATAGTAGTTAACATCAAAAAGGAAGGGAATTCTCCACATGCTACTACATGGAGGAACCTTGAAAACATTCTGCTAAGTAAAATAAGCCAGACACAGGGACGCCTGGGTGGCTCAGTTGGTTAAGCGGCTGCCTTCAGCTCAGGTCATGATCCCAGCGTCCTGGGATCGAGTCCCACATCGGGCTCCTTGCTCGGCAGGGAGCCTGCTTCTCCCTCTGCCTCTGCCTGCCACTCTGTCTGCCTGTGCTCGCTCTCTCATGCTCGCTCTCTCTCTCTCTCTGACAAATAAATAAATAAAATCTTAAAAAAAAAAAAAAAGCCAGACACAAAAGGACCCAAATTATACAATTCCATTTCTGTGAAGTACCCAGAACAGGCAATTCCGACAGAGACAGCAGAATAGAGGTTACGCCGGGGCTAACCTGGGGGCAAAGGGGAGTGGGGAATCATGTGTAATAGGTACCAAGCTTCCATTTGGGAGGATAAAACATTTCTAGAAATGGATAGAAATGATAACCCCACCTTGTTGTGAATGTACCGCATGCTGCTGAATTGTGCACTTAAAAACAATTCAAGGGGTGCTTGGGTGGCTCAGTGGGTTAAGCCTCTGCCTTTCGCTCAGGTCATGATCTCAGAGTCCTGGGATCGAGCCCCGCATCGGGCTCTCTGCTCAGCGGGGAGCCTGCTTCCTCCTCTATCTCTGCCTCCTTGTGATCTCTGTCTGTCAAATAAATAAACAAAGATCTTAAAAATAAACAAAAACAATTCAAGTGGTAATTTTTACATGATATGTATTTTACCATGATAAAAATAAAAAAAAATTTTAATTAAAAAAAGACCCTTAAAGAAAAGATAAAATACGGGTCTTCAGTCCTTCTCGCCACATTGCAAATGCTCAATGGTCATGTGTGGTTGGCGGAGACTGTACTTTCCAGAGAAGATGGAGAACATTTCCATCGTTGCTGAAAGGTCTTGTGGGCCAGGCTGCTCCAAATCCTTCCAGGCTCCCTTATGTTTTTTTGTTTTTTTTTTAAAAACATTCCTGGAAGATCCAATCAGCTGTGATTACTCCTTGGAATTCTTGTAATTATTTGTTGTGATCTCTTTCAAGGCTTTATCAAATTCTTCATTGTATTTCAGGCAAATATGCAGGTAGCTGATTTTCTGACAAGCCTGCAAGCCAGTGGAGGGACAGGTTCAGAGTTTGGGGGGAAGTTTCGCGTCTCCGGGGGTGCTGGTCCCACCAACCGTCCGTGCCTTCCCACAGTACCTTGTGGACCAATCAGCCCTCCCCATACAGGTGCCTTGGAATGGACGGATAAGGCACAAAGACAAAGGGCTGGACAAGAAACCTTTCCCGTTACGGTCCTCACTGGGAATGTAATTCCACCTTACATCTTCCAGGAGCCATTTGAAGATGACATATTTGCCTCCCATGAATAAATTTGTATCACAACTCGTGGGCCATAAATCAGATGTCATCTGTGCATTCCTCTGGGAATGAAGGGCGTGTTTCCTGGGAACTTTGGTAAATTGGATAGAAATCTGTCTTATGTATGTGTGAAGTCACTTCTCGGCTAGTTATTGAAGGGAGCTGCCAAGTCTTTCTTCCAAAAACAAACGGGCAAAGTCACTTTGTTTTCTGTAACACAAATCCTCTTGCAGCAAATAGAGCCCTCCTCTGCTCATTATCTTGTCATTAAAACCTCTGGCTTGATGTATTTCTCTATAAAATAAACCCGAGACTTTATTCATAGAGGAAAATGCAAACATGGGCTTTGCCACGTATGAAAGGGACCCAGTGTAAAAAGAGCTTTCCTTTGCCTCTTGAGTTCGATGATGAGATCTCGTGGCCAGACAACATTTTTTGACTGGTAAGAGCAGAAACGATCCTCTTGAGTTACTGTTTAGTGAATGAGGGCCTTTGTTTCCCACAGAAGAATTAAAAACCCATGGGCCTCCCCCACGCAAACAGGAATACATTTCACACAGCGGGGTTGGGATTAAATGGCTGGATCATGAAAACAGCCAGAACAATGCCTGCTCACGTTTTAATCATCTACCTGGCGTGCCAGTTGAGACAGTTTCACGGAGAACTAGAAGGTTAGGTCAGGGGTGACCTTCCCCAAATGTTCTTTCTGTGTGCATCTCTGCTCCTTTCTACGTCTCTCCAAAGTATGGGGGAAATTGCCCATTTCCTGCTGGTCAGATCTGAAGATGAGAACAGAGACGCTGGATGCTGGAAGGGGGCTCTGAGGGTCTTCACATCATCCCACAGGTGAGGAGGGAGGCTTGCAGAGAAGACGCCCATCCGCAGTCATACCCAGTAAATAGCAGAACTGGGATGAGTCTGTCCACCGTGGTCTCCAGGCTCAGCATTTTATTCTCCTGTGATCACTGGCCAATTTGACATTTCTAGAACTTTAAGTGATCTTCTACTTCTTTAAAGTGATTCCTGATACCTGTTTGAGAAAGAAGGGCAATCCCTGGCAAGAATGGGACATGCGCATAGTAGGACCGAGAGTTAGAGGGCAGGACGGGAAATCCACTGGGTTTTCCCCTGATTCTGTCCCCATCAGCAGGCTGACCAGGAACTGGAAACAGCCCTCATGCCCTCATGCCTCTTTCCTGCATGACGTGAGAGGGAGGACACTGCCCATCCCATGGGCTTGCTCAGAAGAACCCACTGTAGACGGGAAAGTGCTATAGCGAGTTGCAAGTGCTAAGCCGATGCCCTTTTTGTCCAATGCAGTATTGGGGGTCACCAGGGAAGGTGTAAGGAGCTGCTCCCGAGCGAAGTGTGGTTTCTTAGGGATGAGACCAGTCCTGGAGGGAGAGGGACAGACTCTGGAACTGAGATGCTTGGCAGAAGGAGGTGGCAGCGACTGGGTGGGCCATGGTCGGATGCAAAATAGAAGGGGATGAGCTCAGGGGGTGGGGGAAGTGGGCAGTGGAGGTGGGGGGTGAGGCGGGGAGAGCTGTAGGGAAGCGTACAGCCAGAGGAGCCTGGATCTCAGTCTGCCACACACCGGATCGCTGAACATCTCCGTGCCTTGTTTTACATCTTTGTGAAATGGGCCCACTGATATGTGCTCTGGGGCAGGGCAGGATCGTCTCCTTGAAAACACTCAAAATAAGAAAAAAGGATTTTATTTATTTATTTTAGAGAGAGAGAATAGGCCTGTGAAGGGAGGAAGGGGCGGAGAGAGAAGCCGACTCCCTGTCCAGCACAGAGCCCGAGGACAAGGGCTCCATCTCAGGGCCCTGATATCTTGACCAAAGCCAAAATCCAGAGTCAGACGCCCAACTTACTGAGCGACCCAAGCGTCCCCACCTGAACACCGCAGCGCACGGAGGCTACTGCGCTCATGGGGGAAGGGCCCCTGGGCTTAGCCAGGGAGGGGCTGTACGTCAAGCTGGATAAGGTATCAGGCGTCAGTTTCCCAATCTTGAAATGAAGGTCAGTGAAAAGATGATGAAGAGAGAGACCGAGGCAGAGAGGGACAGAGAGAGCGAGAAAAACTAAAACTCCCTAACTTTTACCCCCCCCTTACTGAAGAGTAAAGACAAGCTATAAAACCCAGACTTTCTCTTTCTCTCTCTCTTTTTTTTTAAGATTTTGTTTATTTGACAGAGAAAGAGAGATCACAAGTAGGCAGAGGCAGGCAGAGAGAGAGAGAGCGGGAAGCAGGCTCCCCGCTGAGCAGAGAGCCCGATGCGGGGCTCCATCCCAGGACCCTGAGATCATGACCTGAGCTGAAGGCAGAGGCTTAACCCACTGAGCCACCCAGGCACCCCAAGACCCAGACTTTCTAAGTGATCCTTTTGGTGTTGTCCAGGGAGGCTTCTAGACCACGTGGGGAAGACCCCTCTGGCCGGATGTGTCTGGGAGCAGCAGCCACTGTTCTCTTGCTTCCCTTTTCATAGCCCAGGGAGCACTGGGGGAGCACTCCCTTCTGCGCAGAGCCCAATGAAGGGCACAAAATGTAAGGGCTGGAAGGGACCTCATCGTATAGTTCAACCGCCAGTCTGAAGCTCGGCCTCTGTCTGTGACGTGCTTGTCCACCGAAATGTGGAAGCCCCTTCTGGAGGTGGTCCACTTCATCGTTGAGCCTCGGGGTCTACAAGGAAACTCTTTTAATTTTTGAAATCTCCCGGGGTGCCGAGAATTAACACAGCATTTTCCTCATCTACAATGGTTTCCTTATGCCCTTATCTTCCCAGTCTCTGCACGACTACTTAAACCATTCTCCTAATAACAAGAAACTCTCAAAGTCCTTATTCTGTGCCCGGCACTGTCATCCGTGCTATACATATATGGCTTATGGAGTCTTCTCAACAATCGTTGGAGAAAGGCATTGCACTGTTTTTAATCCCTGTTTTACAGAGGACATTGGAGCACAGAGAGGTTAGCACTTGGCTCGTCACACAGCTGTGACACTTTGGAGTCAGGCCTGGAAAGCCAGCAAGCCACGGGTCTTGAACTCTGCTCCTGGGACCTAATGCTTGTCCTGATCATGCCAGGTGGAGCTGCCTTTTCCCTGGCACTTTCTGTGCTTTTGCCAAATGGCCTTTTGCACCTCCTACCTTGTGTGAAGCCCTGGTACCTGTGATTTGGCCTCCTTGGAGTCAACCAAGCAAAAGCCCTACAGAAAGCCAGCCCTGGGCAGATAGTGATCAGAATTGTTCGCCCAGCCCAGT
>PISX010001625.1:0-110664 GCA_004024625.1 Mellivora capensis | reverse complement strand
ACCTAGTCTCCCACGATACTTATGACTCCAGTATGAGACAGACCCCAGGACCTTGGTTGTTTCCCATCTCCACCTTCCCTTCTCCCTGGGTGTGCTTGCACCGGTCTCTGTTAAGGAAATCCTACCCTTCTCTGTCACCCCCAAGCCATCCCAGGCCCAGTGGGAACAAGCCAAGGCCCCTCACCCTGCACCCCTCCCTCCCATGGGACTGAGCCATGTGCTGGCCAGCACCCCTCCCCAGGGGCCCCCAGGAGCCCGCCTTGTTTTTCCTCTTGCGTCTTTTCCTGGGTCTAGAACCACGCACAACTCATAGTCAGTGTTTGGGTTGAACCGAATCAAATTAAGCCCAATTGAAACAAATCTAATTTAATCTTTATTCCCAAGCTCGCTCTGTTGGACGGCTGGGGGTGGGAAGAAGAGGTAGCTTCCTTCCTGCAAATTCTAGGCCAATGCACTCTTCTACTCCAGAACGCTCCCTTGCCTGTCCTGAAGGGACCAAAGACCTCTGGCCACTGGCCCACTGGGGCCACCGGCTGGGTTTAAGAATTCAAAGTCCTCACTCTACCTGGGTCTAGGAAGCGTTTGATAAGACTTGACACCAGAGAATCTCTGTCCCTCATAAGCTATTTCTCTTCTGTGCCTATAAAGGATAAAGATCTATTTGTATCTGTGTGTATGTTACAAAAATGAATGGGGATTTAATTACAACGGCTCATTTCCTAAAAGGAAGTCCTATTAAAGATGCACCATGTTATGTTTTGCCAGCGGCCATACCCCTGAGGGCTGCAGTCTTGTCAGATTTCCTTAGATAAGCGGGGTCAGCGTGCCTGGCCTCTGCCCGGGGACCTGGGAGGACAGGCCTAGGGTTCCAGGAAGTGGGGAGGAAGAGGTAGGTGGGCTCTCGCCCGACAGCACTCGGACCACCAGAGCCCCGCCAGCATCAGCCAGCGACCGGGGAGGCCGCCTGGGCTTCAGAGGATGGAACCAGAAGCTCAAACAATTTGTGATGATTAGAAATCGCCTGGCTTTTTTCATCTACTAAAGTGGCTCTTGAGGGGAAAGAGTCTCTCTCTGATCCTTCCTTTCGTGGTTTTAATTCCCTCTCTTCCACTTCTGAGCCAGCACAGATGGCTTCCTAGGGCTTCCAGAACTTCGCAGCGAGATGCCGGGCATAGGGGGAGACCGGGAAGGGGTCGGCTGGGCCCTCATGCTCCTTCTGTCCTTTTCCTATGTTTTACCTTTGGTGGTGCCTATAGTTTCCGATGCTGTGAAGCTGAGGGTGGGGCCTTCGGGATGTCTCAGCTGTGCTTTAACGTGTTTGCTGGAACCTGCTAGAACAGGGCTCCATTGATGAGATTAGTGGGAGACACCTCTTTGCACCCAGTCTTCTCTTTTCTTCCCAAGCCCCTTCCCATTTGCCAAGTGCTGTTTTTCTTGTCTCCTCTCTCTACTCTATCTTTATTTATTTATTAAAGATTTTATTTATTTATTTGGCAGACAGAGATCACAAGTAGGCAGAGAGGCGGGCAGAGAGAGAGGGGGAAGCAGGTTCCCCGCGGAGCAGAGAGCCTCATGCGGGCCTGATCCCAGAACTCTTGGATCATGACCTGAGCCAAAGGCAGAGGCCTTAACCCACTGAGCCACCCAGGTGCCCCTCTACTCTCTCTTTAAAACCAAAGCAACATCCTGCCTTATTCCCTTTTTCTTACTCCCCCACTCCATTGCCTCTCCCTGCACTGCTTGGAGGTCAGACTCCCTCAAGGTTCCTCTTTCAGCTCTAGCATTCACCTGCTGTGATCTTTAAAGTAGATCCTTCTGAATTGGGGAGTGGGGAGTGGACACCGTAATTCCTCAAATGTGCCTTTTAGCTTTCACATGAATCAGGCCGAGTCGTGGGTGGTCCTGTCTTTTCTACAGCAAGGATCTAGCAGGTATCTACCTGCTCTGAAGCAGGAAGGAGTCAGGCAAAGCCACCAGAAATCAGTCTCTGGGGAGGTGCAGAACTTGATGAAAATTGGAATGGAATTGCCTGTCCTCGAGAAGGCTCCCCATGTTCCCAGACCTAGGTTTTTGTTGTCAAAACAATGATGGGATCCCGAAGGAGGGACTGGTGGCTGGCCAGTAGAGGGGGAGAGCGCTGCTCAGGGTTGTGTATCCTCACTCAGCCAAAAGATGGAGATGACTGGGCTCCCTGTGGACCCCGCCACCTTCCCTGGGGTCCTGGAAGAGTCCATGTGCACAAAGGAAGTGTTCGTTCAGGAAAGCCGGGAGCACCACAACCAGAGCTGCTCCCCTCCCTGCTGCATGGGCCCCCACGTCCCACCCCCCCCCACTCCTCTCATCCCTGCATGTCCCCCCCTCCCCCCGTGTCCCCTCATGCCCCTCAGGCCTCTGCACACAACTTCCTGCTGCTTTCCTGAGAGCCTAACCCTTTCAGCCCTCCCTTCACATTCTCTCTAAGGAGGAATGACACAGGCTTCAGGTCCACTTATAGAAGCCTTCTTCTGAGTTCCTGGGACCGAAAGCTCCTGTCAGGCTCTCTTGGCTACGCCTCCCTAAGTACGAGGGGATTTGTTTCCAGATGCCTTTTGCTAATTAGAAACCCCCTTTAGTTCTCCTGTTATGTAAGAATCTGAGGTACCACGTGACCCTCTGCAAAGCCGGCTAGTTTTTAAAAACGTATTTTTAGCTGGGATCAAATGGTGAGATCTTTGCTCAACTTTGCAGCGGCGAAGCTGTGATCCCCTTCGCCCTTGCTTCTCACCCTCTCCTCCCTTCTCCTTGGCCTGGTCCTCCCCTCCCTCTGGACCCCTGCTTCTCCCTCCTGCTGGCACACTGCTTCTCCCCAGCAGGGAGGCCGGGCTGCGTGCCTGCGTGTGCGCGCGTGCGTGTGTGCATGCAAGCGTGTGCACGCGTGTGTAGGTGTGAGGGCCGGCGGGAGTGCGGGGGGTGGGGGGGGCCCATGGTGCTCGGCGGCCATGCTGCATTTCTGGCTGCTCATTGTTCAGTCCCCGTCTCCATGGCGACAGGAGCAGCTGCTCCATTCTGGGCCTTGGCTTGGCTGTGCAGGGCGGCCCGCCGGCCTGTCTGCCCGCCCGTCCGCCTGCCCAGCCGTGGGAGCTGCCAGCTCCAAGCCCTCCCGCTGCCCACAGGCCCTGCCAGGCTGGGCGCAAGAAAGCGTGTTTACTAACACCATCCACACGGCTCCCCGGGCACCGCGGCTCTGCCCAGAAGATGTCAGGCCCAGGGCACTGGGAGGTGGGCCTGGAGCCAGGCTGTCTGCAGCCGAGGGGACACTGTCCCTGGCCGGCTGCTGCCCGGGCCTGCCAGCGGGCTGGGCGAGGGGCTCCCGGCCTCTCTTCACAGCCGCCATCCCGGGGGCTCAGAGGCCCCAGGGAGGCCCCCTTTCATGCTTTCCTTGCCTTTCCTCTAGGATGACTTCCCAGAAGCACCTCAGCCTTCCTGGTCTTGGTGCCCAGGCTCCCCTACATCTTTCCGAAAGCCTTCCCTGGCAGTGGGCTCTGGAGGCCTTGCCGCTGCCCTGACTCATGGAGCCGTTAATGTCAGAAGTGGTCGTGACCATCCAGAAAGATCTGTGGGGCAGGAGGTGGCCTGGGAGAAGTCTTATCCCTTGGGGATGGGGCGGCGGCGCACGGGAGGGTCTCACTGGGCAGAGGGAGGAAACCAGGACCGCTGGGGAGGGGCCATGGAAAGAGGTTCAGCTCACAGAACAAATCACAGGCAGTGGATTGATCGCCTCCCCACCCCGGCCACGTGCAGGCACCACGCTGTCCCAGTGGCCCAGCCCTTTGGGCTTGGCCTCAGCCCCAGTTCCTGAAGACTTGACCCCCTGCTACCCCTCATCCCTCTTTCCTCCTTCCTATCTCTCTCACCTTACTTTCTCTCCCTGCGTGTCTCCCTCTCCCCCTCCTCTCCCTCCCGGCTTCTGCTTGTCTAGGGCAGCCTGGGCTGTGTGTAGGTGTGTTTGTGTAAGTGTGTGCATCCTGCCTTTGGTCAGAGAAGGATGTTTCTCCTCCTGATCTCCCTGTCAGCATCCAGCCCTGGGTGGGGCCTCTGATTGACAGGTCACAAAAATCAGAGTCTGAAGCCTTAGAGCCAAGGGCCATGTGGACCTGAGCTTCACCTGTCCTTCTCCCCCACGGTGCCGCCCCAGACCCCAGGCTTCTCTACCATGCTGGGAACCTCACACAACCGAGAATTCTCTCTCTGTCTCTCTGTTCTCCAGATAGTCCACTGCCCAGCAACTAATCATGTTTCTTCCCTGGGGGTCACACTGCTTGATCTCTCACCATTTTTTCTTTTTAGCAATTCCTGGTGAATGCAAATCTGAAAATTCTCTCTCTCTCTCTTTTTTTTTTAAGATTTTATTTATTTATCTGACAGAGAGAGAGCACAAGAAGGCAGAGCAGCAGGCAGAGGGAGAGGGAGACTCAGGCTTCCCGCCGAGCAGGGATTCTGACGTGGAACTCCATCCAAGGACCCCAGGATACTGACCCGAGCTGAGGGCAGATGCCCAACCGACTGAGCCACTCAGGAGCCCTGAGAAATCTCTTCTGTTGCTGCATTCCCTCAACAAGCTCCTGTTAAGTACCTGTCCTGGGTGAGGGACTAGAAATCCAGACGTAAGCCAAGGAGGACCCAGACTTCCCAAGACCACTCTGTCTCCACCCGACTCAGCTTGCTTCCTGGGCACATTCTGTCCCCTGCTGGCACTGAACTCGGACCTGTCCCTTCAGCCTCTTAAGCCACACATTCCGCACCCGACCCCCCACCCCCCCATGAGGGAAAGCCCTGGGCTCCATCCCTGGCGTGTGGGCTAAGGAACTGAGACAAGTGTGCCCTCTCTTTCAGGACTTTGTGCACCGAATCTGATCTGGGCGGTGGGCCCAGGGGTCGCCCGTGTCCTGAGGAAAAGGATCTGGGGCCTCAGCAGACAAACAGGGAACCTGACTTTGGGAGATTTCCAGGTTCCTGCGTAAACTGCTGCAGTCCCCCGGAGGCCTGCCCCACCATACCTAGGGTCGGTACCTTCTGCGGGGAGGGCTGCGGGCCCCACCACGGGCAGCCCTGATAAGGGGGTAGGAACAGGCGACTTCGGGCTGGGCAGGATGGCTTATGTGTTACCATTCCCCCAGTGGAGATCTACTCTGTGCTTGTCCTGGGATGAAGCAACTGCCACACGAGACTTCCACTGACTCCTCACAGAGACCCTACGTGGCAGGAGTGATCTGCCACGTTTTCAGATAGGAAGCCAGCTGTGGACCAGAGAACTCAGCTCTAGTCAACCAAAAAACTCATTTCTCTTTCCCCAGTCATCCTGCCTCACAGGATTTGGGGGTGTCCCTTCTAACCTATGGTCCACAGAACCAGTTCCTCTCGGAGAACTCAACAGCATGCCCTAAGTGACTCCATCCCACAATTAACCCATCTCTTCCTTGGAACCAAGGGCGGCCTTCTGCCACCAAGCCCCCACATTTTCCTGCCCCCGGTTTTCACGTAATCTCTAGGGGGAGAATCCTAAAATGCATGTGGCTCAAAAACACAATAAGCTAGGGACGCCTGGGTGGCTCAGTTGGTTGAGCGGCTGCCTTCGGCTCAGGTCAGGATCCCACCGTCCTGGGATCGAGTCCCACATCGGGCTCCTTGCTCGGCAGGGAGCCTGCTTCTCCCTCTGCCTCTGCCTGCCGCTCTGTCTGCCTGTGCTCCCTCCCTCTCTCTCTCTTTCTCTCTCTCTCTCCCTCTCTCTCTGACAAATGAATAAATTAAAAAAAAAACACAATAAGCTAAAAAAGAAA
Source organism: Mellivora capensis (assembly GCA_004024625.1). Classification (NCBI taxonomy): domain Eukaryota; kingdom Metazoa; phylum Chordata; class Mammalia; order Carnivora; family Mustelidae; genus Mellivora; species Mellivora capensis. The sequence goes on along the minus strand of PISX010001625.1, from coordinate 104,848 downwards.
AAGAAGAAGAAGAAGAAGACGAAGAAGAAGAAGAAGAAGAAGGAGGAGGAGGAGGAGGAGGAGGAGGAAAAGAAGAAGAAAGCATGAAAAATAATAGCAACTTGATATCTTTGTATGACCTGCACTTACGTGAAATCATACATACAGCTCTGTCTATATCCACAAACACTGGAGTCCACAAACACTATGTCCACAAATACATGGAGAGAGACAGAGACAGGAGAGACAGAGATTCAGGCCTGTGTGTAGTGTTGTGGAATGGCATCGATGTGTTGTTAGGTACTAAGTTGACCTAAATAACTAGCATAACATGGTTGTTTCCCAGTTGTATGTCAACCAACCCTGTGTGTGTGTGTGTGTGTGTGTGTGTGTGGTAAATGCTGAAGTGAAAGAGAAAGCCACGGATCTAGGGTTGGGGCAAAGAACAGAGGAAGAGTCAGTCAGAGACAAAAGCTGGCTTTTCCTCATTTATTTTTATATCGTTTCACTTGTTCCAACAGACACACACATATACACACACATTACTTCGGCAACTTAAAGCTAAATAAATTTTTTAAAAGACCCAAATCTGATTATGTCTCTTGTTACTTAATATCCTTCAATATCTCCCCATTGCTCCTGGGATATCATCCAAACTTGACAGGGTTGGCAAGGCTGCTCATAATCTGCCTCCTGTCTGCCTCTCCCGCCTCGTGCCTCCGTCATGCCAGGCCACAGCCTGGCCGGCTGCCAAACCGAATTCCACTCCGTGTCTCCGCGTGGCCTCCGGCTTCATTATCCTCATCTCCGGCACCTAGAAAACTCACTCCCACCTTGCTCCCTTCCCTGCGCCTTTCACAGAAGGGCATCATGGCCCTTCGTGTTCACAGAGGGGGCGCTTTCTCGGGGTGAGGGGGGCAGAGAGCATCAGGGAAGGTGTCTTACAAAAGGGGACAACCACCCTAGGTCTTGTTCTGTTTCTTGCAGGCAAGACTGACCGCCTGGAGAATGGTCGTGGAGGAGGCTGATACGTGGAAATGCATGGAAGACAAGATGTCCTTTACCAAGGGGCTGGACTTCCGCTCCCTGGCCAGTGCCCGCCACCAAATGGGAGCCCCACACTTGGATGAGCCCAGGGTCTGAAGGGGCGGTGTTTCTGGCTCTCGATGTTGGGGAGTTCAATCCAAGACAACTGATAGTGTTAGAAAACACAAGGTAAAGACAGTTGGAAAAAGGCCCTGAACATCTCCTTAAGGAAGAAAACTTTGTAAGGACTTGGGGCGAATGGCCTCAGGAGATAAGAGTCATGGCCATTTTGATATTTTCTGACTGAAGTTCTGAGAAAGTTCCACAGGACAAATCACACACTCCTGGAAGGTAGGACTCAGAGCCTCTGGTCTTTGGCTGGTGACCTTAGACAAGCCGTTGACCTCTCGGATTGGGCCTCAGTTTGCTCCTCTCTGTAGGCGGACATGTTCTTTAAAAGCCCTTCCATCTCTCAGGTTGTCAGAATCTCTTTTCTGGAACTCATAATTCATCCCCGTTGTGGCTGGAAGGCCGGAGTTGTAACTGTAACACTTTCAGCAGAAAAAGATTAAATTAAAACAAATAATTTGCACTTTGACACACCAACCAAAGTGAGCCACAGGGTAACACAGCTTGACAGCAGGCCACAATTTAAACAAAGATGTGTGAAATCAAGAAATGTCAAAAATCATTTCAAAATCCTGTAAAGTGTTTGGGGCTGAGCTTACCCAGTGCTGTGTGTGTGTGTGTGTGTTTTAAAGCGCTGGTTTTTATATATTTTAGCTGTTCTTATTCAAACCGAGTACCTTATGTGTAGAATTGGGAGTTTTTGTAGTCAGTGTATGAACTGAAAGAAATCAGCCCAGCGGATACAGCTTTCATGCTTATTTATGGGAAAATGCTGTTTAACTAACCTTGAAATAAAATCTTTTGGAAAAAAAAATCTTTCTTATGCCTTGCAAAGACTTTCCCTTGAAACACAAAAGGAAGAAAATGGGATTTTAAAAAAAATTAAAAATAAGTTTATGTACAAAGAATCCTTTTTTTTTTTTTTCTCCCCTCCTCATCAGGTATATACTTCAACTTGAAATCCTGAAGAGACGATGTTTAGTCAAGAAGCTGTGGGTGGGGGTGGGGAGATTCCCGTCAGTCTGATTCTGGCAGCGCAGGAAGACTTCTGCAGGGATCCTTCCAGGAAAGTTCACCAAGGACTCTTCTGTCCTTGGAGGCTAGCGAGTCTCTGAATGCACTTATACTACCGGTTGAGCCACATTCTGAAAAACCTCTTATACCAGCAACCGATTCCAGCAGGTTCTCCCAGCTTCGTGCTCACAGCAACAAGAGTTTGTGAACGGGAAAGGGACTTAGAAATAGTCTGAGCCTTAATTTACAAATGAGGAGACAAAGGCGCAGAGAAGAAAGGGATATGCTGAAGAAAGAGAGCCGGGGCCCCAGACAGGGAGCATAGGGCCCCCTCACCCTCGCACGGTGGACGGTGATCTCAGGGCTGGACAGGCTCCTGACCCTGCGAGAGTTCCTGGTGTCTTCTACTGGGAAAAGAGGGTCTGGGGCTTTCGTGTCCCCATGTTGGGATGGCGCCCAAGGTTTTCTGTGCAGGCCACAGGCCAGAGGGACAAGAGGGGGGAAGAGCCTGGGTGGGAAGGGGGCTGGTGTGGGCTAGAGGCACAGGAAAGGCCTTAGAGAGCCAGTGCTGGGTGGTACCTCCGTCCCTGCTTCATGATCTGGTTTCAACCTGGGCTTCGGCAGGCCAGGGAGAGACTCTCCCCTGTAGGCCCCGATGGTTCCCTCAGGGTTCTCAAGGGTCCCCTCTGTGGCCGTCACCTCAGCTGAATTCTGTGTCACCCTGTCACCACAGCCCTATCGATGTGTGGATGCCATTTTCCTAACATCCTCTTTTCTGAAACCCCAGTCTCTGGATGGAAAAGCCGAGAGGCAGAGACGGGAAGTGTCTGTGCATGAGACCTGGTGGCCGGGAGTGCAGAGCAAGGTCGGAGCTCATGTCTTCTGACGCCCAGCCCCGTGGACCCTGCTGTCTTGCCTTGGACGCCATGCCTGTGACTTACAGATAAAGACCTGTTGACCCCCCGTGAGAAAGCTGTCGACCCCCATCCTCTGTGCCCATGTGGTAAACGGATGCTTCTTGGGCCTTGGTAGCAGAAGCAGGAGGCCATCATGGGACCCAGACCATGGTCAGCAGCCTGTCCTGAGGGTGTCCAGCATGCCCCGGCCTGCACCGGACCCTCGGAAGATTCAAAGCGACTTAGGACAAAATGCAGGATCTTGAGGATCTTTGGTCCCAGGGACTCATTATTTCTTACGACACCACATCTCGGGAGACAGAAGGAGATGACAGAAGGGGCCTGTGGTTTGGCTCTGGGTGACCTGGGTACGTCACTCAACCCCTGTAGGGCTCCGTTCTTCATCCGGGAAACACGGAATGGAAGGTGATCCTTGGGCTGCCATGGGGAGGATGGCCCTAGATGGTGTGTGCGAAGCAGCGAGCACGGGCCGGGCACGTGTGGGTGTCCCCGGCTGCCCCACCTTTGCCCTCCCCCAACGCAGTGGCCCTGGGTCTTGCTGTCCTGCCCCCAGCCTGGTCCTCACGGGGCCCTCCTCCCCATCTTGCCACGTCCACTGACTCGGGGGCCACGTCTGTCCACTGAAGCCTTGGACCCTGCTCCAACGTCCCTAAGCAGGGAGACTGGATGCCACCCTTCTTTCTTAAGGGAACGACCCTACCCCCCAGGCCTTCCCGTGGCTTAGGTGATGCGCCTTCTGTCTGGCTCCTTCTCCTTGTTCTGTAGGGAAAAGGCAGCGGCCATCATTTTGAATGAGCGCTTTCTCATCTCAGAGCTCTGCAACCGTGGACCCCGGACTCCAACATTCCCGGGTGCCTTGATGATCTAGAAAGCAGGGAGAGCAATCCTGACGGCTCCAGGTTGGGATGGAAATGAGAATACAATCCTACGTGAGACGGCCTGGCGTCTGCCCCACGGGACTCGCTCGATGAACGGCGGGCGATCGTTATTTCTACGTGTGCCGGGGGCGGGGAGGGATTCTGTCTGTGGCCGCTGGATTCTCGCTCAGCGCCCGCCGTGTCTGCTGGGCAGTTAGTGCCCAGGGCCGCAGGGCGAACCGAGAGCGGGCGGTGGCTTGGGAGGAAGCTCGGCCTCGGAGTCAGCGGCATCCAGGAGAGAGACCCAGCCTCAGCCTCGGCCTCTGCTGGGGGATTAGCCTCACCCCTGTTTGAATCGGAGCACAGACACCCACCCGCCGTGTGACCCTCGGCAGTTCAACACATCGCTGTGTGTGTGTGTTCTTTTTTTCCAACCTAAAATGGAGATAGTCCTGCCAACTTCAGGTGGGAAACCCCGAGCCCCTTACAGGGACCTTCGAGCGGCAGCTGCAATGGTCAGAGTGAGGACGGGTTTAGCTGCGGCTTCTCCAGGGGCATTCCAACCCCAGGCTGTGGAAGGGCAGAGCCGTCCTGAGACGGAGGGGACAGGTGAAAACCGGGCTCTCCTGGGGCCAGGCTCCGGGCTGCACGCTTCCCCCACCATATGGCACGAGGGACACCAATACAGTTGTCTGTGCACAACTGTAACCGACAAGCGGCCGATTGTCTGTGCTTTAAGGCCCCCCCAGCGTGGGACAGGTGCTCTGTACCGCCCTGGCCGTGCTATGGGAGTCAGAACCCGCCCTCGTTGCCCTGGGGCCCCAGCTGGAGAAGGCACAAAAGCAAATGGAAGTGCTGACAGAAGGCGATGGGACAACCTTGTTGCCCATTGGGAATGGGCGGCCACCTGCAGAAGGATCTGGGAAAGACAATATTCCCCCATGCCTCAGTTTTCCCTTCTCTAAAATTGAGGGATTTGGCTAGCTCAAGGCCGAAGGCCTTTCCTGGTGCACCATACTGAGATTTGAAGACCGATGCCTTCCACATCTGCCCGTAGGCTTAAGACCTTGGCCGGAAGGTCTTAATGCTGCCTGTCTGTCCACTGTGTCACTCCCCAGCTGAGAACTCTTGGGGCTCTCTGAGGCTGAAATCACTCCCTGCACTTCTTGGACCGGCCGTTTGGGCCTCCGTGCTCTGGCCTGTGCTTCCTCCCCTTGAGCCAGTGTGCTTTGCCCTCCCTGCCTGCCTGGTCTTATGCTAGTCCCATGACCCAAAATGCCCTTCCTGTGCTTTTGTCCTGACTCGCTCAGCTCAGGAGTGGGCTTTCCAGGCAGCCTCCAGGGATGTCTTCTCCGTCTCCTAGTTCAAACACCCCTCCCCCCAACCTCCCCATGCAGACCTCGGGCTGCTGCTTAGCACACTGTTTGGGAATGAAAGGTTTTAAAGCCTGTCTTCCCTATTAACCAGGGAGCTTCTGAAGAGTACCCCCTCACTGTCACAGAAGCAAGAGGAAAGACATGAGCGATTGGGGGTGGGTGCAGAGCATCCCTGGCAACTATAGGAGGGAGCAAGGAGGACAGAGACCCCGAGGGCAAGGAAGGAAGGGAGGGAGGGAGGGAGGGAAAGAGAGAGGGAGACAGGACAGGAAAGAAAGAAATAGAGAGGCTGAGGAGGGAGCAATGAGTCATTTCACTCTTCTGGGCCTCACTTTCACATCTGTAAAATAGATATAGAAACCTTCCTGCCTAATAGCTTCAAAGTCAGACAAAAATGAGAGTCAAGCAGAAGCGTTGAGACATCTGATGATAATCTTGGGGATAATGTCATTATGATGAAGGAAGGAAATCACTCAGTGTGTACGAGGGTGATCACTTCTTTGGTGGTTATTGAGACAATCAGAGCTCAGGTGTATGACATACCCAGCCTCCTGCCTGCCCCTAGCGGATGCTCAGTAGCTCGTAGTTATATGATTTCAGGAATTAGTAGTATCGGCTTCTTGAAGGCATGTCTACCAGGAAAATCCGACTTCCAAGCTTGGCCCAAATTTCTGAAAATCTGGCCTTCTTTTCTGCAGATTTCTCTGGGGTGTCAGACCCTGAGCCCGGCCCTGGGAACACAAAGTCCCAGAGAACACTGTCTTTGCTGTCATGGAATTGATGGGCATTAAAATCTCAGATGCAGGAAATGCCAGAGATTTTGGGACCCTTGAGTCGCCAGGCCCAACTGTCTCCTTTTCTGGGTAGAGAGCGTTGAAACCCGGAGAGGAGCCATCCAGGCCTGGCCACGTGAGGCCAGACCTTCTCCAGAGCCAGAGCCAGAAGGGAGCTCATTTCTGAGCAATAGTGTAGAACTTGTTCTGCCAACATGCGAGGGGTAACAGCAAAGATCATCGATTACAAAAGTAACCATGGCCATGGACAACCATGAGTACTGTGCCCGGACAGAGGGAAGCGGAATCGGTCCTCGTTTTCCTCTTAAGTCGTTCCTAAGTCACATTTTGGAATCAGGCCCATGCTTTGGTTTGGTCTTCATGGCGCTTCGCTTTTGCCATCAACAATGGAACAATCTGTGCGAATTAACCAGAATATAGTCAAGTTGTAACAAGCTCTAGGGATCGCCTGGAAACCATTCCACGTTGTAATGTGTAGTCATTACTCATAATATGTTCAAAATGCACTCCTTGAAACCCCAGCTTGAAATACCCAGAGATCAATTTTCAATAGGGCTGGCAAATAGACGACATGAAACATTATTCATAGAAACAGTGTTTATTTAATCTTTAATGCTACCTAATGCATTTCGGTCAAAGTCATCAGTTCGCGTTCAGGCTTTATTGCGTGGAAAATGGATGTGCTATTAATAAGTCAATACAAATACAAATATGGTTTCAATTGGAAATCATTATGTTGCATTAAATGGTAAATGAAATCCATAGGAAGGATTTGTTTTATTTTGTTTGTAAGGAGGAATAGGAGCCCTGAGAGGCATTTCTTCGCTCGGTAATGAGGAGAAATGATTGGTTTCTGCGGAGCGCTGGATTACGGTCTAGGCCTTACTTTATGCCCGGGATGGAAATCGGGGCGGTGCCTTTCCCAGCACAGCTGCCCAGCTGTTCGCTGCTGTGGCCCAGCCAGCATTTGGAGAGTCAGCAGAAGCCACCAGGACATCAGGATGTGGAACTGAGCCGAGGTCCCTTCCCCTCCCCAGCTTTGGCCCTGATGGACGGCAGCCCCCTCCTGCAGTGGGCCATCTCCATGGGGGCTCTGGCCTGGGCTCCTCTGCTCTCCTGGCTCACCGGTGGCCCCTGGGAAAGCATGTACAGGTCTTTGCGGGATTAGAAACTCATTATGAGCAAAGGACAGCCTTTGGTGACCAAGAGCGGGACCTTTGTTTAAAAGGAGATACCTGGGTGGATAGGGGCAGTGGGTCAGCCCCAGGCCTTTTCAGTGAGATGGGAGTGGAATTTGAAGCTGAATAGATCTGAGATTCAATCTCTGGTTCCTCCATCCATCATTCCTGCGACCTAGGGAGAGCGATGGGGTTGGTCAGCTCTTTGGGACCCTCATCCTCCCAAGGATTCCTTGAGAGGACATGGACGAGCTGCAAGGGAAAGAGTGGGGCTTGCCTCGTGCTTCCCACCCAGGGAAGTTATGCTTCTGGGTGTGGAGCCTTCCTCCTGATTCTCGTCCTTTGTCTCACTCAAGCGCAAGGAGTATTCGGGCCTGAGCCAAAGTAGACGGATAGATGTTCCGTGCTTCCCTAGTATTTTTAACGAACACTGTCTGTTTTTTAACTTATCAGATTCTTTCTTCTGGGACAATGTGTCACTTCGATGGGGTGGCCAGTGTGCTCCCCCTGCTTGCTGCCAGGGAGGTGAGGCTTTGCATGCTTGCATACCAGTAGGGGCCCCTGTGTTGGCCCGGCCCGGGTCATCTCTGTGTTTCGGTGAGCGAGCGGGTCAGCTCGGACCAGGGATGGCCCCCTCCGGCCCCCAGGCCCCATGTGCCGTCTGCCGGCTGCTTGCGAGAGTGTGCACGTTGGATGGGCAGTCAGGCTCCAGGGAGTTCCAGCGGACGAGCGTTTTGAGGCACAAAGTTGCCGAAGGATGTGCTCCCAGTCTACAGAGGATCAGACAGCCAGCGGGGTTGTGGCCTGTGGCTTCCATCTCCAGCACAGGTGCAGAGAACCTTCCAAGCAGTTTAGTGATAACTAAAACTTGTATTGCACTTACTATGTCTCAGGCAAGATCTGAATGCTTTAACTCTGTTCATTCTTCCAATTCTGTTTCATTGGAGGAAACTGAAGCACAGAGAGGTTAAGCAACTTCCCCAAAGTCACACAGCAAGGTTAGCTGAGGTTACAACACAGGTCTTGCTCCAGAGTCCCACCTCTTATAAACGTTCAGCTCTGCTCAGGGGGAGACAGTCCATGTTTGGTGCCTCTCACACCTTTCTGCCAGTGCCAGACCATATGACCTTACCAAACCACTAGGTCTCTGAGCTAAGTGTGTTTCTTTCAACTACCCGCAGGGATTGGATGAGGATTTAGAGACTGGGAGCAATGTTACTAAATGTCTGCTGAATTGCTCAGAATAGCCCGGACACAACCACCTCACACAGAGCTGCTATTCTTACAATTTTGATAGAAGAAGAAAAGCCCCATGCACTTTCTCACTGGTGGTTGGTTCTTGGTAGTATCCAAGTGGTGATTCCTGGGACAGGAAGTGCCCCTGGAAGTGGCGGGTTCTCCCACCCAACCCTTCTGGATCCCTTCTTCTGGGTGGCCCCGAGTTTCTTGCCCTTGGCCCCTGGCAGGGTCATGTGACCTGATGCCATGGACTTCCTAACACAGCTCTGGAGTCCGGCAGGTCTGGATTCCAGTCGGGCCCCTCCTTCCTCCCGTGCACCGGGCCCAGCCCCGTGAGCTAGGAAAGGTGTATAATCCCGTTTGCCTTACTGAGTTCTTGTAAGGATTAAGGGAAATAATACTGCTGGTGCCCAGCGGAGCACCTTGACCCGTGCTAACGATTCAGCAAGGGCGGGGGGAGCTACGTGTGTATTTTTCCCCCCTCTGCAAAGCCTGTGCTACATAGGGCCGAAATCTCTTCCTCTAGCCCTTCCACTCACTTCTTGTCCTTTCCCTGGAGACCACACAACTTATACTAATCCTTCTTCCATATGACAGGCCTCAGGCATGCAAAGGCACTTTGTGCCATGCTCCTGAACGTCCTCTTCCCCAGGCCGAGCGGCCCAGGGTGCTGGCTCATTTTCCTGCCCCAGATTTTTGCTCCATTTGTCCTTCTGTGGCCCATCTCGGTGATAGGACACGTTCAGGATCTATGGGGTTGAGTTTTATTTTTTAGACTGTGGTCCACCCCTGGATGTTGTCAATAACCCCGGGCCCCGGGGAGGAAAGCAGGGATCAAATGCTCCTTCTGCAGGGACAGCCGTCACTGCGGTGCCGAGAGAGCTGTGTGCGAGAGGGGAGCAAGATGACAACCATGGCTTTCGCTTGACCTCTGGGGAACCAGAGAGTAATTTAGGGCTTGCAATGTGGGATGCAAATGAGTGTCTGCCTACTCCCTGGCCTCAGGAAAATGGCTTTCATTTTCCGAGGTGATTACAGTAAATTACACCTGGAAGAGAGACTCTAGAACCGTGCCTCAAAGTGCCATGAATTAATGAAAGAAGACTCGACATACATCCGCGTGTCTTGGACGTGGAGGCGAAAGATGGAGATGGGGAGAGAGTATGTAATAGATTAATTAGGAACAGAAAATGGCTCAGCCCCCCGCTTATTGTGACAGCTTCTGAGTGCCTATGTCTTAAGTATAGGAATAATATGGATAATCATTAGCACTTGAATATATTATCCTAATATAACTTGCATAGATACTCAATAGCAGTGACAGCTTGCGCCGAGGCTTGGCACGTACCATGAATCAACGTGTGGTAAAGCCGGATTCACAACGTGAACCTGCCGAGAGTTTCTTTTCTGAAAAGAGGGTCTGGTGTGTGCCTGACGTCCCAGGATGAAATGCAAAAAGAGAGATGTCATAAGACCCTGGGCAAGGGGAAACGTGTTTCACATTCTTCCTCCGGAGTCCAAAAAGGGGCCGGGAAATTGATACGAGGACAGCACTAGAAGTCAGGGGAGGAAAGTTCAGTGAATGAGGATCAGTTAACCAGCGGAGGCCGGCCCGGGGGGTCTCATCACAATGTTGGGGGACGTGAATGGGTGTCATTTAAAAGAGAGCCCTGCTTTGTCTGTGGGCTGAGAACAGATGAGGCAGGGCAGGCACGGAATTGTAGCCCCTGGAGCTGAGGTGAGGGTCCACGAGAAAATTCTGGGAACAAGGCGGGTCCTCTACAGAGGATTGCTTAGGGAGTCACCACATTGTTTTGTCTAGAATTTTCTCCAACTGCAGGCCTTATCATCCAGAATGATACAGCCCGAGTCCTGCTGGGAAGTGAATCCAGTGGCTTTGGCTTTGCTTCCCCGTGGAGTTTTCCCGCCGTTCTGATTGGGAATGTCTCCTAGCCATGAGCTCCATGGGTGCCTGAGGAGTTTCCCAAGGATGGGGGCTGATGCCCCTTCTTAGGAGCTGGTAGCTGTAGGTAGACTATGTGAGGGCTCTGGGGAGAATGCCCCATCCTGGGGCTCCCACAGGGGGGGTTCCAGACTCAAGAGGGCAGGCACAGACTTCCTTTGCTTCCCAGCCAGCTTGGTGCTGTTAGGCTTCAAAGGAAAATCACAAATGTGAGGACCTGGGTCTTTGGCTTTGGTCACCTTTCATCCCCACCCCCTCCCCTCCTCTACCCCCCACCCTCCTTCCATCCCTCCTTTCCTTCCTTCCTTCCTTCCTTCCTTCCTTCCTTCCTTCTTTCTTCCTTCCCCCCTCTCTCTTTCTCCCTTTGAAAATCCATGTGTGACAGATATGGTAAATGCTTCTAGGAAATGTGCTGGAAAAGGTTGATGGCCCAGCCATGCCAGAAGGCACAGAGACCGCACACTGAGAGCAGGAACAGATGATTAAGCGTGTACATCTATAGCCACATAGATTAGATATACCACATTGACTAGGTAAGTCAGCACCCACGGGTCTCTAGAGTCTGTGCATATGCGACAGGAGACGCACTGAACCCATCTCTTCTAGTCTCTTGTATTTTCATACAAGAAAATGGTTGACTTGTCCCACATGGCCCATTCCTGGCAGATGCGAATCTAGAACTTGTCTTCTGCTTCCCAGGGCCATTCTCTCCTTCTACTCCTACATCCATGCACGCACAACATGTGTGCACCTGCGCGCGTGCACACACACACATGCACACACACATGTACACACACGTTCCATGCTGCTTTCTATTCTTCCTAAAATGACATCTGGTCTGGAATCACATTGCACAATGTAGTTCTTTCTTTCTTTCTCTGTGTGCTCCCCGCGGTTTGCACTGGGATTCTGCCCTCTGGACTTTCTCAGAAAGAAGGGAATGATGGCAAGCGACAGGCCAGGCTCTCTGGGGCTCACAGCCCGTTCTGCTATGCAGAGCAGAGACATGCTGGGTTTCAACGCAGCCTGGGCCTTGCGGTCCCTTGGTATCCAGAGCCCTTCTGGTCTAGGCTGTTGAACGCCCCAGTGCTCTAAAAAGACAAAGTGTTTGTAACCAAAGTCAGTGTTTTGGAAAACTGGAGTCCCCCTGCTTTGGAGGCAGATGAGTGTGGACTAGCTAATGGAACCGGATGGGAAATGGCCATGCCCGAATGTCCTGGGCAGCCCGATGAGCATGTGGCCCTTGAGAGTTTTAGGAGGCCCAGAATGGCCTTCCTGCCTCACATTTGGGGCCTCCACATGCCTCCGCCGTACCCGCTTCCCATCTGTGTCTTCCTGGAACCCAGCGGCTGTCTCTTCAGTTGCTTCCTTGGTCATGGGTTCCGCCAACAAGGCTCGTGACGACTCCCTGCTCTGGAGCACATATGCTGGGCTCTGCCCTGGGCACACGTTATTTCACTTAATTCTTACAACAATCCTTGGGGGGCAGTCCTTTATCACCCTTTTCAAGTCAGGAAACTGAGGCTCAGAGAGATTAAGTGCTTTGCTCACGGATCTAAAACCCAGGTGCTTGCAACTCCATTAAGATAACCTTAGTGGCTCTCCTGGTACTTAGACCTGGGGCTTCTGGGAGAGTCAGATGGGCCTCATGGTGAGAGACAAACAGGGCTTGGGGCCTCATGATACCATCTCATCTCTTGTCCACTTTGGACCCACCAGGCTCTGCCATCATGTGGGGTCGGGAAAGTCCTTTTGTGGGTTTAGAGGGACTCAGTGAGGAGAGATGGAGGGATTGCATTTCCCTCTGGCACTGTACCAAGCAGCTCAATGTGTCCCCGTGGAATGCAGTCTTACCGAGTTTTTTTTTTTTTTTTTTTTTTTCTTTTAAGCCTAAATGAGCCTCAAGTTAAAATCACCCGGTCAACAAATATTTCAGGGCTCGATTTAGCTTCTTGAAGGAAGTGATGGTGCTTTATTCACCCCTGTGTCCCCAGCGTCTGACCCAAAGTAGGATTTCAATAAATGTTTGCTCAAAGAATGAAGAGGCACCCCTCTGGACCTCTGGACAAGGACGGTGGGAAACAGAGAAGAATAAGATCCAGATGCTCCTCGCAGGACCCCCAAACCTAGGTCAGAAGAGAGAGTGTTGTGGATTGAATGTTGGTTCCCTCAATGCATTCACAGGCTGAAATCTCCGTAAGAGAGTTTTGGGAGGTGGGGCCTCCGGGAGGTGATTAGGTTGGGAGGGTGGCGCTTGTGAAGGAGATCGGTGCCCCCAACAGCAGAGGAAGAAGGTGTGAGGACACAGCGAGAACAAGCCAGAAAGAGGGCCCACACCAGAGCCCAACCACACTCACACCCTGATCCCAGCCTTTCAGCCTCCAGAGCTGAGGAGGAAACCATCTTTGCTGTTGAAATCTTCCTGTCCAGGGTCTTCACAGCAGCAACCCAAACTGACTAAGATGGAGGAGAAGGTCTATTTGCATGTGGAAAATCCACAAATGGTGCGTTACCCACGTTAGGGGTCAAAAGAGTTTTACTGTCAGAAAATTCAAAAGAGAGAAAGATCCCCTGGGGTCAGAAGCCTCCTGGCAGATGTGAAGAGTCTGGATTATGTGGAGGCCTAATCTGTGTGGCAGGGTCCTAACCAGAGGAAGAACTTCTTGGTATGCAGAGCTATTCAGAAGAGCTGCAGAGGGCCTGTGGGGCAAGATCTTTCTTGCTGACAGGATTCGGGAGACAAGAAGGTGGGAAAGGTGTGTGTGCACGCGCTCATGGGGGGCTTCTCACACTAGGAGAGAGATCAGACCTAATGATCTCTTCTGTGTCCACATTCCTAGTTCCAACATGGTCACAGGGCTTTTCCCACTTGTTGTTTGTAGAACCAAAACCCAACCCCCAAAATAGTATCTGCACAATGAACTCAAGGACTCTTCTAGAATGTCAAAAAGAATTCCTTCTTGCTTATTTCCATTCTCTGTTGCATCTTCTGTAAAATTCTCAGTCTCACATGAGACTTGGGAAGGGGAAAGGACCCCCAGTCTCAAAGGATGGTACATTCTCATAGACAGGAGGAGGCTGGTGGCCTCTCTCAGAGCTGGTTTCTTTCACGTCAGTGAGGATATTGGAGGCCTGCTCTGCTTGGGTACGGGATGTGGGCCTGGAGCCAGGGCAGTGGGGCTCCTAGCTGGAGATGAAAGCCTAAGTCCCATGGGACTACTACATGTCCCGTCAGGGAGCAGGGGAAGGAGGATCTTGGGCTTTCAAGGCCACCTTGCTTGAGGGTCACCCATGGAGCTCACTCTCCCTCCATGGCTTCTTTGCAGGGGCCCCACCTGCCCCTCCCAGAGGAGCTGGGGAGGGGTGCTGAGGCATCCTCCCAGTGGGAGGGAGATACCCACCTTACAGGTGAGGGACAGAACCGTGTAGGAGGAAGTGTGTTTGCTCCAGGTTCCACATTGAGTATAGGGTCAGGTTTGGGGACAAAATCGAATCGTCTTATAAATTCTGTATTCAGAAGCTTAAGCCCCTTCCAAAGAACCAACAGGCAAATATTTGTGCAGACCCTATTTTCAAGTGGTAACATTGAAAGAGACCATGGCCAGAGGTGAGATGAAGTTAGAGAAGAATTGAATGAGCAAGAGACCACCTTAATGCATAAGGGTCTGTCCTCCATGGCAGCTTCAGGGAGGACGAAATTATTTTATTGTTGGGGGCATGGTGAAAGGGGTCACATGGCTGGTGGGAGTTAGTAAAATGGAGGTCATGGAAGACTTTTTAGAGGAGGCAGCACCTGAACAAGAGCTTGAAGAAAGGATTCAGCAACTGTCCATCTGTCCTGTTCTCCGTCCCTCCATCTACTAGTCATTCACCTATCTATCCTGCCTTCCATTCTTCCATCTGTCACTGAGTCATCACTCATAAAACAGATACTGAGATCCTACCATGTACTGGACCCATTCCCAAACATTCCTGGCTTAATTATAGCCCTTCCATCAGGTAGGTAATAGTATCCCAAATTTACAGATAAAAATGCTGACTCCAGGCAACAAAATTCTTCTCCTTTTGCCCCATTCCAGTCCTCCTCATCCTATATCAAGGAAGAAACATCTACTTAACTTAAAAGGCCTCCGCCCTTTGCTTCCCCACTCCCTGCCTCTCTTCTCCGCTCCAGCCTCCTTAAACCCCTCCAGCCTGAGCTGGCTGAGACCTGGGTGGGTCGCATTCCGTACCTGTAGCTCCACGGGCTTCCCATTCACCCAGAACCAGTCCTACCTCTTGACTTCGAGGGTCAGGGCCCCACGTGACTTCCAGTTCCTGACTTCATTGAAGTGCTCCTTTCCTCACTAACTTGTTTCGGTTGAATCAGTCAACCCACTGTTCTCTGAGAACCTCTGAATTTTTTCCCTTTTTGGGTTTTTGCTCACCCCATGTAAAATTACTCATCCTGTTGATGACGGCCTCTCTGCATATTACCAGTGTGTTAGGTTGAATTCAGCGTCCTTCAGGAAGTATGCAGATGGGTTTGTTCCTAGGGGTCTGCAACCTGATGACAGGAGACAGGAGACAGACCCAGCACCATCCATCATATGGGACATTTTGGCTGTGTGCTGTCAAACTGCATAAATAGTATTCATTATTTTTTTTTAAAGATTTTATTTATTTATTTGTCAGAGAAAGAGAGAGAGCGAGCACAAGTGGGGGAAGAAGCAGGCAGAGGGAGAAGCAGACTCCCTGCTGAGCAAAGAGCCCAATGAGGGACTCTATTCCAGGACCCTGGGATCATGACCTGAGCAGAAGGCTGACGCTCAACCGACTGAGCCACCCAGGCATCCCAAGAGGATTCGTTATTATCGATGAGTATGTGCAACAGGCATCCTGACCTGTCCCTGCCCTCAATCCTTCCTTCCCTCAGCAGCTGATCCAAACCCCAGCCGGACCCTTCCTCCTCCCTGATTCTCATTTCATCCCAGCCTTGACTTTCTCCATTGGAGGTGTTGGCGTAGACATTGGGTTTGCTTGGTGGTTCTGTTTTCATTAACCAGCAAGGAATTTTCCTCATTGTTCCTATGGATTGACTAGGTAGGAACCCTAGCAGCTTCCCTAGAGCATTTCATCTACGTTGTCACATAATTCATTTCATATGTTAGAGCAGGACCTTGCAGGTATGGCCCCAAAGCCTTTGGCTCCTATAGGAAGTAGTTCGTGGCCAGTATAACCAAGCAAGGAGCTCAGATCTCACGAGAGGATGAGATGGGCTGAGATGGGGTATGAGATGGGTGGGTAGACGGTCAAGGACCAAGTGATGGTACCAGGCCAGTACTCTATTTGGAAACAAATAAGGATTTTTAGGCCCTGTGCAAATGTTTCTCTAAATAGGCTGGCAAGACGGTGGTTATGTTAAGCCGAGACCGGCTAACTTTGAAGGAAAGGTCTGCCCATCACTCCACAGCTCAGTGCTGGGGGCCAGGAGAGCAGGGTGTAGTCTGGTCTCTCCCCACTTCCCCTGCCCCAAGCTCATCCCCTCAAATCTCCATCTTCACAACCCCCTCCTGTGTTGATTGGGAGAGAACACCCATTCACAGAACCACTGAGAGCATCTCAAAGCTTGTGTGTGTGGCAAGTGTCTGAAACCGTGGGGGGCTCTACAGCAGGGTGACTGTGGCTTGTCTGTACAGTGGACCCCAACCCTTTCCCACGCTGAGGGCAGACTGACAGAGAAACAGAACTCCCCTGGCTTCACCCAGAGTCCTTGGCAGAGGCCCACCTCAGCTGGGCTTTGAGACAGCACGCAGTTTTGGGTAGAAGGAACTCATGGCCCTGGCACAGTGTGGGCACGTGGGGCCAGGCAGGAGGTGGAGTGGTGGGGGGCAGGGAGGGGAAGGGTCCCCAGGAACTGAACCTGTCTTGGCAACTGTATATGGAGCAATTGTGAATGTTGGTAGCCCCTTCCCAGATTTTTGTCTTTTTTTTCCCTCTAGTATAACACCCACCCCATGTCCTGCCTTTGCGGAGTTCCTCCTCGCTCCGCGGGTGGGAGAGCACATAGTAGGCACTCAATAAATATTTGCCCAGGGCGTGAATGGATGGTAATCCAGCACTAATCCCCTCTCTTCTGCTCCCCACCCCCGGGAAGAAAGAAAAGATGTCCATTTGTGGCTCGGCCACATTCAGGCAAACTTCCATATTGCTGCCAAGTCCCGCCATCTGCCATGTCCGAGGTGCAGGTGCCGGGCAGCCTCGGCACCCACAAAGCCGGGCTGCGGGCACAAAGGCCCGATGTGCACTGATAATTGCTGAGTGTAAAGCCCGCCGGCCGGCCAGGCTGATGCAAGTTTTCTGGGTCTGCAGAGATTTGCATACAGATGGCCGGTCGGGCTGCAGGGCCGCCCGCGCAGCCGCCGCGCCACCACCGCCCGCTCACGGGTAGACCAGCCCGCAGCCCCTTTAGAAGTGTGGCGGCTTTGACTGCGGCCCCAGCCCGAGAGAGGCCTCATTCTGCCTGCCCTGAATAGTCCGTCATTCAAGGGCTTGCTTTGAAATCTGAAAAGAGGGAGAGAAAGAGAGAGAGAGATTGAGAGAGACTGAGCAAGAGACGCAGACACAGAGACAGGGAGAGGTTGAAAGAGAGACATAGAGATATGGGAGACAGGTAGCAGACAGAGATTGAGAGAGACACAGAGAGATGGACAGAAACAGGTTGAGAGAGACAGAGAGACTGAGAGGCAGAGAGAGAGAGAGATGGAGACAGGGACAGAGAAGGAAGACCTTGAAGGATGGAAAGCAGCCAATCTTTGTGAGGGGGGTTGTGGTGGGAAGGGGTCCTGGCTTCAAGGATGTGGGGAGCCCTCTGGGCCTCGAGGAGATCTCTGTGGACACTCAGCCTGGGACACATGGCATTTGCTGGCTCCTGCTCCTGGCCCCCGGGGACCAAGGTCTTCCAGACTCCCAGATGCAGAGGCCGCAGGGAGGGGAGGGCCATGGGGCAAGAGTAGGGACCTCGGTCACTCTGAGACAGTAGAGGCAGGTGGCAGCTGTTTTGAAACCAAAAGAAAACCCATGCACAAAAATAAATGTTAAATAAGTCCCTGCAAAGAAAACAAACTCTAAAGGTGAAGCCGGGAGAAGTGTCTCTAAGGCAAGTCCTCGCACTCCCCAAACTGCCCGGGGGGCACAGGCTCTGCTCTTTTTCTCCAGCTCATTTGGTTTGGGAAGAGCTGGCAGGGTGCGCGGCTGGGCCCGAGCCGGTGGCCGTGGCGCGGGGCACCCCACACGCGGCAGGTGCTCCGCCCGCGCCCGGCTCTCTGTTTAACAACCCCTGCGAGGCTTTAGCTCCGTGTTTGCTAATACCCTCGCCCTCACCCTCCGCACCGCTCCCCTCCCCGTCGCCTCCAGTGAATGACCAATGCGGCTGAAAAGAGAAAGGCGTCATTGAACTCCTGTTGCCTCTCTTGTCCAAACTAAATGAAAGGGAAACAGAAAAGCAACAGAGAGTAGCTATTTCTCATGTTCCTCCCTGGACATTTTCAACCTGCTTCTCCCCGCTGTGTCGCCCGTACGGGAGAAGTCGGGGGGTCAGCACTGATATCCCCCCTCCTCCTGCCCTGTCTCTCACCCCAGCACCCAAGCAAGCACCACGCTCTGGGGGTTCCTGCCTTTACAGCACCCACCGCCCCCCATCTGCACCTGCTCCAGCCTCCCCGCGGTCTGCCCCCGTGACCACGGGCTTCTTCCCACCGCCCTTAGCGACTCCTCTTCCCACCGACCCATCCTCTCCCCTCTGCGGCCAGAATGCTGTTTCTCAATCACAATTCTGTGTAACTCGCTCTTGCCTAGAAATCGTTCTTTGACCCAAGACTGTCATTTAGAGAATAAAGACTGAGCTCTTCCGCTGAGGGTGGGAAGCTCCTTGGTCCGGGTTCTGCCCTGCCTGTTGCCTCCCCACGTCCCCTCCTTGTCCCCGGCCCCTTGTACCACGATTCCATGCCCCTGCCTGTTTGCTCACGTGGCCACACTGCTTGGCCCGTCCCTCTCCTATCCCGATGAGCAGGATGGGGGCTCCCTCCTTCCTCCCACCCCCTCCCTTCTTCTTCCATCCCACCAACAAATACGTTACCGGTGCTGATGCTTTGCAGGGTATCAAGTGTGGAGGGTAAAAGGGTTGGAGAAAGAAACACTGCTGCCTCCCGCCACTCTTTCCCTGGGTCATATAAGGCAACCCTGATATGTACGAGGTCCCCTGCCTCAGTGTCGCCTGTTCGCCTGCCCCAGCTGAGCTGTGTGTGTGTGTGTGTGTGTGTGCACGCGTGTGCGTGTTTCCAGGCAGTGAGAGCTTGTCTATTGGAGGCAGATCCTCATGCACTTGAGACCAGCACGCGGCTGAACTGGAGGGTCTTCTTCAATAGTTCTATCCTGCTTTTCATGTCTGAAACTATGTCAGGAACTCAGGGGAAGTCATTCAGGCAGGATCAATTCTATAAAAGGGAAATTACTGACAATTTGAGCCAGACATGAACATAGCTTTTATGATCTCTTTTTCCTTTCACCACTTGAAAAGTCAGAGCAAAATTTACTGCAGATGCTGCATTTCATTCTTTGAACAAGTATTGACGTTGAATGAACGAGGCTGTGAGTGAGGTGTTTGTGTGATGGTTCTTTTTATGAAACGAGCTCCGAACTATTAATGTTTTCATGCTCGGAAAAGTAGCCCTACTTGATGACTCTGTTCCTGTCTTTTTCACGCACTGTAAGTGCTGCAGGGACTTGGGCCAAAAGCCATACAACGTGGTCTAACGAGAAAGGGGAAGACGGGCTGTAGGTAAAGAAAGTGTCACGGAGGACGGACCTCCAAGCACAATGCTTTCTTCGGGGGCTGAACGTGAGTGCATGGCGTGTTGAAATGATAATCCTTCTGGGCTCGAGCTCATTCCCCTGTCACCTAGCCATCAGGGCATCTGTTTCGAGGGTGGGGTATGAGGACAGGGCGGGGTAGTGAAGAAAAAATCGTTAAGTGGAGTCAACGATCTCAATATTGTAAGGGATTTCAAAGTGTTAAATGAGTCAATTAGATTTCATTTTCAAATCAACTTTGCATCATTACTGGAGAGATACCGAGGTAAAAACAAAGAGGAGAGGCAGAGTCAGAGGAGCTATGGAATCCCTGTTACTAGGGATGTGATCTGGGGCTGGGGACATAAGCATGCCAAGCACCATTTTCCATAGCTCTGAACAAAACTACACCTACTTTCTAGGCTTTTTGTAAGGAATTAAGCAAAATCATTTATACCTAATGCGGTATCTGGTAAATAATGAGTGCTAAAAAAAAAAAAAAAAGAGAGAGAGAGAAAGAGAGAGAATAGTTGTTCTTACTCTTGAAATTTATTATTGCAAAGAATGAAATAAAGAAAAGAGGGAAATATACCTACGTTCAGGTTGGATCTTTTAACCTGCATGAGAGTTTTGAAACAGAAAGAAACGTCGTCCGTCTGCCTCCCTGTCTGTAACTGTACTCTTCCAGCTACAATATTCTCTCTGTAGGAATTTCCAAGCACATTGTCCCGACTTTATTTAGAGAATGCGATGCTGTGTTCCTGTTTCCAAGTCACTTCAGGAGGCAAGCAGCCACCGAAACGTAACGTATTATAAAGCATCGTGTAGTTCGGGTCAGTTTAGTCCTGTTCAGCAGTTGTTTCTGCCGAAACAGACCCGAGCGTCTGGTCCTGCCCCGCCACGACCTGGGTGACCTTGAGCAAGTCATTAAGCGTCTTTAAGGTTTTTCTTTCCTCAACTGGAAAAAGGAGAAGAGCAAATCTTCTCTTGCAAGGTGCCTGTGAAGAGGAGAAGAGAGATGGCATTGAGGGCACAAGATACTTGAAGGCTTTTTTTTTTTTTTAAATTTTAGGTAGTTACTGTATAGTGCGATGTTGGTGTCTGGACTAGAATTCAGCGATTCATCACTGACATACGACATCCAGTGCTCAACTCCACACATGCCCTCCTCGACCCCCATCTCCCTTCTAGCCCATCCCCCACCCAGGTCTCTCTGTCAACCCAAGTTTGTTCTCTATCATTAAGAGTCACTTATGGCTTGTTTTCCCCTCTCCTTCTTTTCCTTTGCCCCCTTCCCATATGTTCATCTGTTTTCTTTCCTCAATGCCACATGTGAGTGAGATCATATGGCATTTCTCGTTCTCTGACTGACCTATTTCACTTAGCATAATACACTCTAGCTGCATCCCTGGGATTGCAAATGGCAAGATTTTGTTCTTTTTTTCTTTTAAATTTGTATTTATGTATTTGAGAAAGAGAGAGAGAGAGTGTGTGTGTTTCGCAGGAGGAGGGGCAAAGGGAGACACGGACTCCCCTCCGAGGAGGGACCCCAGTGTGAGACTTGATCCAGGACCCTGAGCTCATGACCTGAGACAAAGGCAGGTGGTTGGCTGAGCCACCCAGGTGCCCCAGGATGTCATTCTTTCTGATGGCTGAGTGATACTCCTCTGTATATACACACCACTTCTTCTTTATCCATTTGTCAGTCGATGGACATGTGGGCTCTCTCCATAGTTCGGCTATTGTTAACAATGCTGCTATAAACATCGGGGAGCACGTGCCCCTTCGGATCTGTATTTCTGTCTTCTTTGGGTCAATACCGAATAGTACAATTGCTGGAGGGTAGCTCTATTTTTAACATTTTGAGGAACCTCCATGCTGTTCTCCAGAGTGGTTGCACCAGCTCGCGTTCCCACCCACCGCGCCTTGCGGGCTATTTTAAGTATGGAGGAAGGTACCGAGGTCCAAGAGGATAGGATGATTTGAGAGTAGACCCTGGCAGTGGTGACTTCCTGACAATCAATGGGTATGAGAAGGTGTTCCCTTACTAGGAAGCCCCTCTCCATCCCTTCCTCCCTCTGCTCCAGGCCAGAGGCCACCAGAGTTGTGGGCTGGGAGCTGGTGGTGAGGACGGGCATGGACAAGGTGAGTTGGTGCCGCACAGACCAGAGCTGCTTGGAAAGTGGGGATCTCCCTGAGCCTCTCTTTCCTCCTCTGATAAATGTGGAGATAAAGTTTCCTTGAACTACTTCACAGGGTGGGTGGAAGAGCACTGAGAACACAGAAAATGACCTGGTAAATACTAAGTTACTGTACCAATGATAGAGGTTGTTATCAGCTCTCCAAAAAGCAGGAGGGGAAGAGAAAATCCCATATATTAGTGAGCTTCCTGCATTCTATCCTGTTCTCCCAGGGAGATTTTGCTACAATGAGCAGGTGGGGAACAGTTGCCATCCCAGCCTTTTACTCCAAGTGTGGGCTATGGACTAGCAACATGGGCATCCCCTGGGAGCTTGTTTGCAGTGCAGAACAGAGGTCTCCATCCTACATCGAGTCAATCAGAACCAGCATTGGAACAAAATACCCCAGGAGCCAAAGGCAAAGTCAAGTTTGAGAAGCACTGGTCTAGAGGCCTTGGTGTATAGAGAAACACAACGTGGTCAGCAGGAAATCCACCAGCGCTAGACAAGAAGACACCTTTGGTGCTTTGGGGTTGCTTGGGACAATGGCAGAATGAACTACACACAATACAAGAGAAGGGGGAAGAGATTGAGAACCTGTCTTCATGCAGGAAAGCTCAGACAACATTAAGCTGCGGCGATTTCGGGGTGATTTCGGGGGCACAGACTATCAGCTGTTCCCTGGAGTCTTTCTCCTCCGCTGGATGGTTCAGCCCAGTGGTCCCACTGTTCTTTCAGGTGCTCAGCAGGAAAACCCCATGAACAGGTGTCTCCGGGGAGCCTAAATGCTTTTGGAGATCCTACTTAGTGCCATCAACATCACAAAGGCTTCTAATGAGGAGATAGCACTTAGGGACTCTTTGTTATCAATTAGTTAATCATTAGGTCAACCAGCCCTTCCTGACAGCAGGACTGACTAGCTTAGAGGCACGCTGACATTTTTACTGCCCAGAGATAAATCAGAGGGGTGTCTCATTGTCTCCCCAGGCATCACCATGCTTTCTCACCTTTCTTCAGGGGGGTCCTTCTGCCGGAACTCTTCTCCATTCTCTTCTCAATTGAATGCTTAATGAGCCTTTTGGACTTAGCTCCCTGTCCACCTTGGACTCAGCTTGACCCTGAGCTCGGCAGGACCCCCGGTCCGTTTTGGGTGAGAGAACACATGGAAGCTGAGTATCTGGAAGGGGAATTTGTTTTCTGAAAACATTCCTGTGCCCCAAGAAACCCCGTGCAAAGTCTTTGCCAAGTGGGGAAAGGTGTGACCCCCCCCTTACCTAAGGGTACCTCTGGAGGGCACTTTCTTGGTGTTTTATAGGGACTGGTGTAGGTGACCCTCACAAGGAGGATCCGACCCTATTTTACACACACAGAAAACAGACTCGGGGGAGAAAGGATTTGTACACACTTTTCCCAGCTCCCAGGCTCTGCCCTTCTACCTCTGCAGGTTCTGGGAGGGATGAGGGGTGAGGGTAGGGTAGGGGAGGGGAGGTAGGCTTTGTTCACGATGGGGCCCCCCCGGAAAATATCACAGGCTCCCAGATAAACCCAAAAGTTCAGTCTGGGAGGGACTGTGTGTATGGTGACTTGTAACATGGGCCCCCTAGACCATTCGCTGTCTTTCCCTCATTCCTCCCAGATTTCTCTAGAGTGAGAATCAGGATCCTCTAACTTCAAACATCTGGATGCGAAAATGGGAGGTCTTCTCCAATCTGAATGCTCCACAATACCACAAGATGAAAGGAAAAACACATCTCCTTTTTTTCTTTCTTGACTAGATTTTTCTCTTTTTTTCTTTCTTTCCTTTCTTTCTTTTCTATCCTTCCTTCCTTCCTTCCTTCTGTCTTCTTTTTCCTCTCTCCCTCCCCCCTTTCTCGCTCTCTCTTTCTCTTTCTCATTCTCTTTTGTTTTTCTCTCTCTCTCTCATTCTTTTTTTTTTTTTCCTTCTTTCTTTTTAAAGTGGGTGTATTTAGCTATTATAACTGGTTAGAAGCCAGAGATAGTTAGGAATCTTCTGGTTGGGACAGAAACAACCCTGTTCGCCATGGACTGCGTCCAACCTGCTGATCAGCCCCCCGAGAAGATCTCCATATAAATGGTTCCTTCAGGACTCCCCTTTGAATGCTTTCTTGGTCTTGGGGGTCTGAAATGAAGCCAATTTGAGAGAGTTTCAGGCATTTCCCACAGGGCCTCCTTCCCAAAAGCCTTTCAAAGCAATCCCAGAACTCCAAGCATCCTCTCTAACTAGGGACTCCCATCATGACGAGGAGTTTGGAAAACTTGCCTTTCGGCCCCTGATGCCTTTGCTTCTGGCCCACTGAAAGCGCACAGCGCTGGCTGGCTTCTCTAGTGCAGAGACGGGGCCCACGACGGTAACTGGCACACAGCAGTTTTGCAATAAATATTTGTCAGCTTTTAACTATAGAACAAGTAGGGACTGCACCGATCACCTCTGGAGCCAAGGCTTGTGTGTAATTCCCAAGCTCTCCAATGCCAGAAGGGTTTCTTGGTGTCCATTTGGTTACTCACAGCACTTTTGGAATGAATGAAATAAGCGAGTGACAAATGCATAAGATGCAATTTCAGTTAACGTGTTGATATTTTGAGTTTTCACAGCGTGCATGCGAAACCTACAGGTATTTATTGTGTCTATTAACTAATTATTAAATAATAATAACACCAGGGTCACTCCGGCAAAGCACAGCCGGAAAAGGCCTGGACCTGGGGGAATGGGTTTGAATCTGTGCTTGTCACCAGCGGGGCGGATGACTGCCGCTGAGTCCCTCGGTGTCTTTGAACCTCAGTTTCCTTGTATTTCTTAGCCATCTTGAAGACCTTTGCTCAAACAGATGATATATTTAGAAATCCCGTGCAGAGTATCAGCTTAGTCATACTTCCTTGAGAGACCAATTTTTGAGGTCAGCAAACGGAGCATTAAAAAATAAGGAAAAAGAAGCCAAACCCAAACCAAATCAAATTCTAAAGGAACCCAACCTCAGTTAGGAAGATTTTACCGGGTTCCCGTACCTCTGCAATCAGTGGGGGGAGGCAGTTGAGGCCCGGAGAGGGGTAACAATCACCCAAGTCTTCCCAGCTGTATGTAGCCAACCCAGAGAATATTCTCCAGCATCTAGAACATCATGTTCTTGTTGTCTTCTCCCGGTGGGCTCGTGGGCTCTATACACCATCTGGCTTTCTTCCTGCTGAGGTGACCACTGTGCTGGGTGGCCTCAGGCAACTCTCCTACCCTCTCTGGGTCTCTGCTTCCCCAGCTATAAAGTACGCATCATGTACCTGAAGCTCGAAAGGGCCCTTTCCGGGTTCCCATCTTTTCGCAGGCCGGCTTATACCCACCAAGAGATCTTTTTAGAAAGAGTGTGCTCAGTTGCAAAAATCTAGGTCTCCTCTTAGAGGAAATCGAGCCCTTTTTCACCTATTTTGATAAAGAAATTTCTGTAGCTTCTGCTACCACAGGGAATCCCTCTGTGTTACCGTTTTCTAGAGGGTAGGGAATAAATCTCACAGTTATTTTACTCCTCTGACGATGGGGACAGAAAGGACAGATTGGGACAGAATGGCCCCAGGGTCAGGGTTCAGGAAATGTCTGTGGAATTGAAAACCCATCTGCAGGGCGCCTGGGTGGCTCAGTTGGTTGGGCGACTGTCTTCGGCTCAGGTCACGATCCCGGAGTCCCGGGATCGAGTCCCACATTGGGCTCTCATCTCCATGGGGAGTCTGCTTCTCCCTCTGATCTTCTCGCCTCTTGTGCTCTCTCTCACTGTCTCTCTCTCAAATAAATAAATAAAATCTTAAAAAAAAAAAAAAGAAAACCCATCTGCCAACGGGTCGGCACCTTGGTGGCCTGGTCTACCACCGGGAAGATGGTAAAACTAAAGAGAAAATGGCATCATGGAATGACAACCAAGGTATGGGACCGATGAGAACAGAGGCATTGAGATGGTTTCTATGCTCTGATTAAACTGTGAAATGTGCACATCTGGACAAGGGTAGGAGTGGAATGAAATAATAATGCCGTCAACAAACACCTATTGTGATTATGCATGTCTGGTGGGTTTCTCGGCTCTTCAAATACATTCTTGTTCTTAATTGTCACAAGATCTTCATGAGGAACGCAGTAGTACTACCCCCATTTTATAGGGGAGGAAACTGAGGCTCAGGGAGTTTAAACGACAGCCTGGGTCATACAGCTAATAGATAATACCCCCGGGACAGGCATCAGAGTACCTCCTATGTGGCAGGCACTACAGTGACTAGTTCCTGTCACTAGTGGACAGGAACTATCCTGTGACTAGGCTTCAAGATACCCTTCCTAGGGGGTTCTTTTTACCCCTCATTTGCACTCGAAGAAGTCCTAGACTTGCGGAGAGATTTGGTAAAGTTAGGATTTGGTAACGGGATATCAGCCCTTGAGGCAGGGCCGTCTCCAAGTAAGGGCATGGCCTCAGGAAGCCATTCTGCCCGAGTTCCAGTCCCAGCTTTGCCCCGGGAAGCTCTGGGGGTGTGGGCAAGTCGCTCAGCCCTTCTGCGCCTCCCTTTGTCAAATGAGGATAATTTCAGACAGTGACAAGTGTCTCAGAAAGAATCTGACAGAGTAATGTGAAACCCATGCCAGGCACGCGGAGGATGGTGTCCCAGCTGAGGCTCAATGTATCCGAGGGACAGGAAGTCCTGAGGGGCTGGCGTCTGAGAGAAGAGCTGTGAGGAACCTCCTCTAAACAAAGACTTGCTCTAACGGTGCAAGGGAGCCTCAGAGACGGAAATGTTGTGGACGGTGTGCAATGTTTGGTTTCGGCAGACTGTTTCATAGTAGACCAGTGATTCCCAAACTTGGCAGCATGTTAGAATCACTTGGGGAATTTCCAATGTTCCCAATCTCCAGGCACACCCTCGACAAATTAAATCAGACTGGCTGGGGATAGAACCCAGGCATCGATGTTTTTCAAAACTCCCCCTGTGATTCTGCTGAGTAGCCAGGTCGGGGAATCAGTGGTACAGAGACCACCAGGGTCCTGGCAGGGTCCTGGAAGTGGGTCAGGAAGGTTTCACGTGAATGAGGTCTTCTCTTTGTTGGCTCCTAGAGGCTCTCCACTTGGCTCAACCCACCTTAGAAGCGGAATCATACCTTCAACAAATTGTTGGTGCCTGTGATGTGCTAGGGACAGAAGATGCATTCCTGAGCAAGGCGGGCTAAGTCTTATCCTCCTGGAGCCTACACTAGAAAGTGAGGGAGGAACACACAGTCAGAAGAACAGATACAGTGTTAAGGAGAATAGTGGTAAGCGCTATGAGGAAGAGAAAAGCAGCGGTGTAGGGGAGAAGTTGACGTGAAGTCCTGCGAAGTTGACGTTTGAGTTGGCCCCAGAGGGGGTGATGGCAGCAGTTGTGTGGAGAATGTTCTTCGACGGTAGCCACAGCTTCACACATTCAAAGACGAGAAGGGCTGTGAGGCTTGTGTACAGCTGGGGAGAAGAGGGGCCTGGACAGGAGCACAGAGAGGCAGGGGCTTGCTGGGGAGGCTGAGGATTTCATTTAAAGGGCAGTAGGAGGCCACTGGGGGCTTTGACTGGGGAAGTGATATGATCCGGTTAACATTTTAAGAAGATGATCCCTGTTGGGAAGGGCAAGGGGGTTCAGAGTAGGCTGTAAATGGAAGGGGAATGCTTAGGAACTGGTGCAGCCTGAACTGGAGGTGACTGGTTTGGACTGGGCTGGT
The DNA here is from genome assembly GCA_004024625.1 of Mellivora capensis. Classification (NCBI taxonomy): domain Eukaryota; kingdom Metazoa; phylum Chordata; class Mammalia; order Carnivora; family Mustelidae; genus Mellivora; species Mellivora capensis. The sequence continues at coordinate 77,636 of PISX010001625.1, read as the reverse complement.
AGTGGTGCAGGAGGATGGCTTTGGAAGTTATTTGGTCGAAGAGCCAATAGGACTTGCTGATAGAGGGACCTAGAGGGGGCTGGATGCTGCAGGATCATGATGACTCCCAGATGCTGGCCTTGAACAACTGAGTGGAGGGTATCATTTCTGGTTGGGGGGCTGGGGGAAGAATATTTAGTGAGAGCATGGGAGAGAGAGAGAGAGAGAAAAGAGGGAGAGAGTAAAAGAGAGAGGGGATGCGATAGGAAGCCCTTAACTCTACAGCCGCCATGTAATGGTGCCTTGAGACATCCGCATGCAAGTGGAGAGGTCAGGTTGAGGTCTCAGGATTGGCGACATCCGTGTTTTCATATCACTGAAGCCGTCGCACTGGATGAGGCCATCCTCTGAGGCTCTATCTCAGCTACACTTGGAGCCTTTTGGCCTAGCTGTGAATTCCCCATGCTGTAAAGGCTCCTTGCCCACTGGACTGAGACATGCAGTGAGGTTTTCTGCTGGTCTTTTCTTTGCATGGTCTGGATGCCCGGGTGTTGGTACCCATGGCCAGGCTGGGGATACACAGGGGGTACACTGGGGATTCACAGCTCTTATGCTCCCTCAAAATTCCAGGCCCTTTCTGAGCCTGTACATGGCTCTCTGCTCCAGGAGCATTTGGGAGAAGCTATGACTTCCCCTTGACATAGCCATGAAATTTCCACCAATGACATTACAAACACTGTGCAAAAAAGCACCCGAGAACTGGTATTGCCCAGAGTGACTAAAACCACTCTGGTTTTTTCTTTTCTTTCTTTCTTTTTTTTTTTTTCCTCCTTTTCTCCAGATGCAGAGCTAAGAGCCTGACTGCCTCAGCAAATTCTGCAATCTTAAAGTTGAACTTTGATTTCTTTTCCAGTGACTTTCCCAGAAGCAGCACAGTGGAAAGAATCCCAGGCTGGAGCCCAGCTGACTGGTTTTGTGATCTTGGGCAAGTCACTTAACCTCTGGGAGCCCTAGTCCCTTCATCTGCAAACAAGGCAGTCGGATTGAGTTTTTGTGACGGTCCCTTTTAGTTCTAATGACCTGGTTTCTTAAAGCAGATTTCTTCCTCTTCTCCCATCAAAGAAGTGAGGCAGAGAGAGGAGGGGAGGGAACTGCCTGCCTAGATCAAAGTGTGGCCTCCCAGAGCCCTCGCCTTCTGCCCGTGGAACTTACTCATCTTGCCTCTTACCAAGTCAGAGGTAGAGGAATGTGAGGTTGGAAGACTTTGGCGGATTCAGAGGTGGAAATTGACCAATACTTGTGGTGTACCTACTCAGGGCCTGAGCACGACCTGGTCACTGGAGAACAAGAGACAATCAATCAAAAGAAGGAAGGAATTAAAACACACAAGAAGAAGAAATTAATTTCTTGCCCTCAAAAAACTCACATTCTAATTGTTCAGTAAAGCATAACATTCTTGAACCCTGACTCTGTACTAACAAATGAATGTGAGATAAATGGGTTATTTAATTCTCTTTTAAAATGATAGATTCCTCCTTTTCATCAATTTTCAGAATGCCTTGGTGCCTAAACAACTCTTTGGTGAACAGTGAGATTGAAAACATTATTATGAACTCATGAATTTTTATATATTTCACATTTCATTTCTTTTGGCTTCCTTATTTCTTTCTTTCCCTCCTTCCTTCCTTCCTTCTTTCTAGCTATTTTTGTATTTTTCTTATTTCTGGTCATTGGCAATCCTTCTTTTCTCCTGTGTCTCTCTGACACAGCCCTAGTATTTGAGAGACCTTCCTTGCTTTCTGATACAATATTTCATCCTTACAACAATCCCAAAGAGATAGATCCCATGATTATTGGCATTTTAAACATGATAATACTGAGATTGTATAAGGCCACAAGGCCAATGAAGGTGCCACTGGGGTGTGATCTTCACCCCTGACTCCAAACCTTTGACCATTACTCCGCATAGTCTACTTGAAGAGATAAAAGAACACAAAAGAAATAATTAGTAAATTGCAAAGTGCGTGTTAAATTAATTTCACTAGGGGGCCATTAGACTAAGGTGGGATTAATGCTTAGCAAAGGAGCTCCTACCTAAGCCTGCATTGCCTTGAGGTTAAGAAATCGAAACATAAGGACAACCAATCACAAAGAGCCAACTAGGCTTTTCCAGGTAAGGCACCCACTCGAGCAATAGCCAATCAAATACTTTTCATGCTCTGCTCCTGCTGATCTCCATAAAAGTCTTGCCCCAGTTCCTGTCCCTGGAGCGCTCCTAACCATTCTGGTTTGGTGCTGCAGTTGGAATCGATTTTTGCTCAAACGTTGAACTCCACAAATTTTAGTAAGCCTCAGTTTTTCTTTGAACAAGTGGCATATGTGTTTTGACTGATTCATTAAACATTATTGGGTTCCGGTCGCATGCCAAGTTCTGTGAGTTGAATAAGACAGGGTCCCTGTGGTCAAGAGGCTCACGTTTCATTGAGGGCTGACCTTTATGGTCATGGCAATGGGTTTGAAACGAATTCAGTGTGGGCTGGGGAAGCCCCCGGGGAGACTTCTGGGATGGGACTGGATCTGGCCTTTGGAAGCTGATTAAGAACTTTTCTGGGATGAGGCATTCTAGGCAGGGGTCCATTCCAGTGAAAGCCCAGAGGCAGGAACCAGCCTGGCACGGGGCTGGCAGGTGTCTATACTGTCTCAGATTACTCAGGTCTCATAGGCTTGACTCCAAGAAGAGCGGGGATCATAGATCAAGCGTGCCGTGTGAATGACTCTTACATTGCAAAAGAACTTCCAAGCTCTGTGTTATAGGGAAGTCCAGAGTTATGGGAAGACTCCCCACCCCCACCCCCGCCACCATTGCTCTTTAACACCACAGTGTGTTACTTGTTAAACTGTGTCCATACAGAATGGTAATGGTGGTCCGTTTAGCAAGGGGCTTGGGTGGTACGTGTGCATATGTTCTGTGAGCTCTCAAAGTGTAGGACGATCTTATGGCCCCTGGATGCTCAGTGATCACCATATGGGTTGGTTCTTAATCATTTTTAAAAAATGGAAATGAGGGCACCTGGGTGGCTCAGTTGGTTAAGCCTCTGCTTTCAGTTCAGGTCATCATCTTGGGGTCCTGGGATCTAGGCCTGCATTGGGGTTCCCTGCTTGGTGGGGAGTCTGCTTCTCCCTCTCCCTCTGCCACTACCCCCTGCTCACGCTCTCAAATAGATAAATAAACTCTTCGAAAAAAAATTGAAATGAATTTTCTTCCAAAACATTCATACCCTTTGATTGGATAATTTCACTGTGTGTCTCTGAGACTATTGCAAAGCTATAATCGTGCACAAAGGGATGTGCCAAAGATGTTCATCACAGAACCATTTGTATCAATGAAATATTAGACACCACCAAAGGGTGAATGCTTAATCACACTGTGGCCCATTCTAGGCTATACTAGGTATGATTTTCTTGGACCTTGATGTAGATATTAAAGATCATGTTTATGAAGAGCTTTTAGTCTCATGAGAATATTAAGATACACTGTGAACTCAAAACATTCAGGGTATGAAATTAGAGACACACAATGACCCTGGCTATGTGAAAACAGAAACAGAGAGAGAAGCCCGACAAGAAGTACACCAAGGATGTCAGCATGTCAGCGAGAGCTTCTCTCTGGAATGGGTCCTTCTCCTTTTTGTGTTTCTCTATTTTCCGAAGTTGGGTTTGCCTCACTTTTTCTTCTCGTAGGTGAAACAAAAGCCACACAAAGGATGGCCACTGAGCTTTTTCACCTACTGATTCGATATTCTAACAAGTTAAAAACTCTGTGGCTTTTGCTACCTCAAACTGAACGGGGAAGGCAGGAGGTGTGATGGATGCCCTGGGAAGCATGGGTGGGTGAGGGGGTAGGCCCAGCAGAACAGTGTGAAAGAGGGGTGCGGTCACTGAGTCTGTGAGCTGAGGGGCTGGGGGTCCCCACCTTGGTGGCTCCCACCCCTGCTCTCGGGCTACCTGAGGAGGTTGTTCGCCCCGAAGCTGGTGGAAACTCCAATGTAACAGTCATTAGGGGCACAGTGGGCTGGGCGATCAGTGGTGGCTTTGATGTGGTTAACCTCGCTGGGGGTCAGGCGGCTCTGACCTCGGCAGTGTTGTGGCTCTAAAGCCGAGGTCGGGTCAGCGCTCCCATTGTGTTGCTGGCCTGCATTAACTCCTGGGCCAGAGAACAGGGCCCACTCCACTCCGCCGGCCTCCCGCCCAAGTGGGCCAGCTTTGTTCCCTCCCCACCAGCTCCCATTGTGCCTACTCGGGGGGAAAAGGCCAGCATTCATTTCCTCACTCGAATGGCTCCTTCCTCTTCCAGCCCATAAGCATTTTGTCACTGTGACCCCAGAGGTGATTCAGGTCTTTTGATCTTGCCTACCTAGGGTCCCGCTCCCCCGCGGCCCTCAGGGGCCTCGATGCGCCCACTGTGGGCCCCGAGCGTGCTGGAACATAGCTAACCAGGTGGCTTCTCATGGGGTGCTTTCCAGCCTTCCTTCCCATCGGAAGCTCCCGTTCCTCAAGATGCCAAACCCAGAGGGCCTGGGGCCTTCTTCCCTCCCTCCCAGCCCTCCACAGACCTGCCCGGCCTCCCCTCTGCCCCTGGGTCCCTCCAGAACCCCCTGCTTATTTGCCATCCCCTGCGAAGTCCCGGCCCCCTCGGCCTCTCCTGTCTCCGTACCTCAGGTCTTATGGTTCTGTGACAACCTCTCTATGCCCAGCTGTGGGCACTTTCAGGCCCTGCCCCTCAGCTCCGGGGCTGCCCGACTGTGAGCTCCTTGAAGGTGCCCTGCCTTCTTCCTTCTTAGGTCCCTCCTCCCACGAAGTGACTCCAGCAGGGCCTGGAAGAGAGAAGTGCTGAGTCGCTCCTAGCCAACTGTAGGGTGACTTCCGACCCCTTTAGCAGGAGCTTTATAATATAGGCAGGAGTGAAGATGGTTTATGATCTGAACACTCCTGATAGGTCTCAGGGCCTGAGAGTCAGGCAGAGCTATCAGGAAAGGTTTGATGAGTTTTTAAAAACATTCAAGGTATCAGTTCATTGGCTGGCTTATTTATTCAAACAGGCATCGAGTATCCTCTCTGGGTAATTATTAAATTTCTTGGAGCACTGGGCACGCAGGAGGGGAAGAGAGCCTGGTCCCCATCCTTGGGGCCGCAGGCTGGTGGTGGTCACGGTCCAGAGGCAGGCAGGCACGGCCCATCTGGAGGTGTGATGACGGGTAAATTCTGGCGCATGTTGAATTCTATGTGGAGGGAGAAGGAGCTGGACCTAAGCGGGAAGGTGAGCTTCTTGGGACAGGTGAAAACTGCCCACAATAACACATTCATTAGGCAATGTTGTACAGCTGGGGAGAATTACTATATTCCCTCCAAAGTGTATGATCTTGGTTCAAATTACCCGTGGTGGTTTGGAGGAAATGACACGGAGGCATCCAACAGTAAGTGCAACGCAGACTTATCTGTCTGCCTGCAGGCAGCGGGACGCACTTTACCCACACTGGTCTCTAGGCCCCTGCAGGAAATTTGGGCTGGCCCATTGGCAGCTAGCCGGGTCTGCCTCTGCCTCGTGCCAACCCTTGGGGACCCAGGGGGCCCAAAACTTCCTCTGCAGCAGGAGTGGGGTCTACTGATGGTCTCCCAGCTGCTCCTTTCCAGCCCGAGCTTAGTACAGTCCTAATCTTGTCTTCTCTCATGAATACACTCGTTCCTCCATTTCCTTCTAATCAATCATCTATCCTTTGTCCATCGATGAGCTATTTTCATGCATTCATTCCACAAATGCTTTCCCAAGTGCATGGAATCGCATCCGCTTCAGGAGCTATAAAATGGTCTCTGCCTTTGAGAATGTCATTTTAAGATTTTTATTTATTTATTTGACAGACAGAGATCACAAGTAGGCAGAGAAGCAGGCAGAGAGAGAGAGGAGGAAGCAGGCTCCTGCTGAGCAAAGAGCCCGATGCAGGGCTCGATCCCAGGACCTTGAGATCATGACCCGAGCCGAAGGCGGAGGCTTAACCCACTGAGCCACCAGGCGCCCCCGAGAACGTCATTTTAGTGAGGGTCACTGGCCAGGGCACCTGGGAAGAGCCACCATGAGGGAAATAGCACATGTTAGTGGAAAAACCGAGAGGAGCCTTAGCCCTTTCCAGGTGGAATCAAAGAAGGCAGAAAAGTTTTGTTAGCCGAGATGATCACACTTGTAAGATCTTCAGGAGTTAGCTGGACGAAGGAACAGAGGAACAGGGTGGGGTGGAGACTCGGGTTTGCGTTCGGGAGGAAGGCGGGCATGGGGCAGGCCCTGGAAACCGGGAGATTGAAGCAGAAACTCAGGACAGCCCTGAGTGGGTTCTGGCCCTTGTTTCTGAAGGGCCCTGAGGGCACCGGGATGCGAACTCGGGTCCCTCAACTAGCACCCGCCACTGACTCCCGAGGACGGAGCGGGCTGGGACCATCTCCTCCTGACTGACTCCAGAGGACAGAGCGGGCTGGGACCATCTCTCCTGACGGAAGCCGTCTGCCGGCCTCTGCCTGCCACTTTCAAACAGGACCTGCTTCTGTCCTATGGAAACGCCACAGTGGCACATAAAAACCTTGGCCTCCTCCAAAGCATGGCATTTTCTGTGGGGCTAATTCCTGAGAAGCGTTAGTGGCTTCAAAGAGTTCTGTGTTCTGTTGGGGGGCAGCCCCCCCCACCCCCGCCTCGGCTACGAGGAGAGATGTTTCTGAACACGCTGTCTGAATTGGAGCAGAAAGATAATTATTTGCCTTTCTCATAAGGAAAAGCTAATTACTAGAAGGAATCCCAGCATAATTACACAGTTAGGCTTAGTGTCTTTGTACACATTGCTTCCTGACAATGACGTCCCAGTTAGCCTGTAGCCATTTGAAGGAGGAAGGGATGATCATTTCTGGTTCTTTCGAGGTTGCCCACTCTGTTGCCCGCCCATTACTGATGGGGTAAGTTGAGGCAAGCCGCTGGGTAATAGGAAAGGGAGAGTGGTGCCCGACAGACACTTGCTCCTCACAGTTACCCTACAAGGGAGCTACTAGAATGTTCCATAGGTGAGAATGTTGGTGCTTGGCGACACGTGTCACTTGCTCCAGGTCTCTGTCTCTGAGAGTTGGAGTCGGAATTTGAACCTTGGTCTCTGGCGGGAAAGCTTGCCTTTTTTCCCCACAATACGCTCACTGTTAGGTGTTGACCTGCCTGTTGGGGTTCCCTATGCCGAGTAACAGTGCGTCCAGGAAGGGGTTGAGGAATTTGCTTCTCGGTGTGGCCAGGAGTCGAGGGCTGGGGCTGGGTGGGGAAGGAAGCAAGTGTTCGGTATTCGTGAACATTTACTATGTGCTCTTGAGTCGAGACAGGCAAACCCCTGGAAGAGGGGATGGATTCAGATGTGTGGTCTTCAGGGTGGGAAGGGGGTCTCACCGGTAGACCTTCGGATTCCTGTAAGCCCCTCATTCTCCTGGCGCAGATGATGACCCAGCAACAGGGAGGTCTTATGGGCTCCCACCGATTGGACCTGACGGGTTTGATGTCTGTGTGCTTTTCTCCACACGGAGAAATGGGCCAGGAAGCATTGGGAGGATATTCCGGGCAGAAGAAAGCAAAGAAGTGAGCAAAGGTCAATGCACATTGTGGCTGGACATGAATAAAACGGGGGGGGGGCGCATTTTGCTGAGCGAGTGGTGGCTGTTGGCCGTGATCTCATAGAACCACGGGGATTTCTCATCTGGAAGGAGAAGACGTTGAACCGGGTGATTTCAAAGCTTCTTTCCTATTTCGACACTCTGTGAGTCAATGTTTGAAATATATTTAAATATTTATAATGCTGTTTGGATACATCTATTGAGAATCTTAAACTCTTCCTACACTTTGATCATGGAACTCCACTTCATGAAATCTTTCTGAAGGAAATTTATAAACAAGTATGCTCATTACATCATTGTTTATAATAGGGAGAAATCAGGAATAATCTAGAGACCCAGCAATAGGGGATTCACCGTGAAACTGTGTTCCCTCCTCACCATGGGCTTTATACAGTTATTGAAAGGATGTTTACAAAGACTTTATAAGAATGGAGGGAAAATGGTTATGTCATAATACTAAGAGGGAAGGACAGGGTATAAAACTGCATTTAGTCATAATAATGAAAAAAGAAAAACACAGCATCATAGAGGAACAGACATACAATTACGCCCAGAAAAAATGAGAAAAAAAAAAGCGCAACTCATTAATGGTGACGATTAATTGGTGGAACTGTAGCGAATTTAAAAATTAATTTTATTAATTTTTGAATAAGAAGGACAAGCTTTAGGGGTGCCTGGGTGGCTCAGTCATTAAGCAGCTCCCTTCAGCTTAAGTCATGAACCCAGGGTCCTGGGATTGAGCCCTGCGTCGGGCTCCCTGCTCAGCGGGAGGCCTGCTTTGCCCTCTCCCATTCCCCTGCTTGTGTTCCCTCTCTTGCTGTGTTTCTCTCTGTCAAATAAATAAATAAATAAATAAATAAAATCTCTAAAAATAAAAAGGACCAACTTTATTAATATATTTTTTAAAAAATGAAAAATGCAAAACAATGGCAACAAAAACTCCCATTCAAAGATCAGGTAATTCCTTCTCTTTTTCTGACAGTCGGGGACTGTGGCTGGGTCCATGACTTGCAAGAAGGCAGCTGGAGGCCTCAGAAGAGTGTTTGGGGGAGAGATCACACCCCGAGATCACACCCCGAAGCCCTTGAGACCAAAGTGGTTGGGGGCGTTGGGTGCTAGCTGGAACGGCAGGCTTCCGAGGGAGACCATCCTCAGGGGCTCTGACAGAGGCACCCAGGGGTAACACGGAGTCCTAGGCCTCTGTCAGGACCTGCCGAAACCAGCACAGACATGAAGACCGTGTCTAGTCTGTCGATCGAGGGTTTTGTGAAATGTTGATACAGCCTAATTTCTATCTTTAATCTTCTTGGGAAACAGTGGGGGCTGAGAAGTTTCACGGCAGAGACTAGACTTTGGGCTGGAGATCCTGGCTCGGATCCTGCTTTTACTTGTTCCTTCTGGGGTCCTGGGTCTCCCTCATCAAAGAGGAAGAGGGAATTACAACACCGACCTGGCAGACAGCCTCCGAGGCAGATCCTGAGATTTCAGGCCCAGTACCCGACTCGGAGGAGGAACTCAGGCCGAGGGAACTCCTGTTGAGCTCCTGTTTCAGGATCCCATAGCTGATCCTTCCTCCTTTATTGGTGAGAGGTGACGATCCCAGTTTTAAACGAGCCGGTTTGGCTCAGGACGCAGCAGCCTAGTGTGCAGGCCTCATTGTGTGAGCTGGCACTAAATTAGTCCCACAGAGGAAATTGATTTACTGATGTCCTGCAGTGATACCAGTGAGAAGGTCCCCCTCCCCATGAGGCAAAGCCAAAGGCCAATCACGTCATTCTCCTGAGGGGTCCCACAAGATCTGAGCATGGGAGGTGAAACCAGCGCGGATGGTGGCCGGCAGGGTTCTGGGCACGATTCCTGGTGAGGCAAGCTTCCATGCCCTCTGCCGCTGTCCTCTACCTGCCTGACACAGGTACGGTGAACAGTCCCAGATTCCCTGGATAGAGGCAAATCTCCCTGTTGTTGCCAAAGGGGGATTTCACACACGCTGATACAGATTTTCTGGCCAGATGGCTCTGAGAGGCCCTGGGAGCCCCAAGATGACCCAATAAGGTAGGAGCTTAGGCAGCTGGGATTTGTGGGGTGCCCAGGGATTGTCCAGTCTGGAAACAGCAACCTACCTGACGCCTGCCATTCCACAAGATAGCAGCCGTGCCCCGAGCCTTGAAGGTGCTTCGGCTTCATGGCCTCCCTTTACAAGTCAGATGGTCTCGGGAAGGTCACATCCAATGCCAGGAGAAGTAACCGCTATTAAGTTGGGTTAATAGGGACAAATAAGGACAAGGTGTTGGCCACATTCTGAGAAGTTGGGACAGCGAGAGTGAAACCAGACAGTAGACTAGAAGGGGAGATACTGCAGGCCAGTCCTCTCCAATGCACTGGGGTTTAGATTTCATCCGCTTTTAAATTCAGTGAAGTTCAACCTAGAACAAGATTCTAAGTAAGGTGGGAGAGAATCTAGGAGGACATGTCAAGGGCAGGGTGGGGTCCTTGAGAGTCCTTGAGACAGTGAGGCATGAATGCATGGTGCACAGGAGGGAAACTGGCCATTCATCTAGGGATTGGGGGTATGTGTGTTTAGGTGACATCCAGAGCCCCTGTCACCCCAAAACAGTTTGCCTTCCATTTTTGGGGTCTGACTCCTGGGACGGAATTGGCGCTGACCCTTTATGAGAGTTATAGCCGTGGTCCAGGCCCTAAGCCCTCTAGCCTGCCTGAGCAGCGAAAGCAGGCTGCATCCCCTGGGATGGACAGGCTACTTCTGATATGCTAATTTCTCAGGACATCAAAGCACTGGGTTGTCAAGGAGCCAGGATCCCCTGGAAAGCCAAGGGGGTCTACCGCAAAGTTAAAGTCACGTCCATGTGACGGTTCACATTTTACATGTGACGCTATGAAGGGAAGTTTCCTGCTCTCCCGGTCCCACCCAGGCACTGACTGTGAAAGGGACTGTAGCAAGTCTGAATCATAATCGGCAGATGGGGAAACCGAGGCCCAGCAGAAGCAGTGACTTACCCACAGCTACTCACAGAAGGAACGAGAATGAGTCACTACACCCTTGTTTCCTCCACCTCCAGGACTCCCGTTCGTCTCACCGTGCTGCCCAGCGTCAGATCACACCCCCAGGCAGAGAGCTCCCCGGCATTTCCTGCCTCATGTGTACAATTGTGAGGATTTATTGTGGCTGGGATTTTGTTTCAAGCCTTTAATATGATTAGCAAACATCAAATATCAAAAGCTTATCTAGTAAACACCTCCCGTCCATGCCATGGATGTTATGGTCAGCTGCGGATTGAAGTCGAGTCACATTTCAAAACAGATGCAATTTCAAGAGGCCAGAGCGAGGCCGCCCACATCTGCTGGCTGTGATCTTTCGTGTGCAGTAAATGGCATTGTTGGGGAGCGGGGCTGTAAAAGACATCAGCCTGGTCAGCAGGACCTGCTTACAATGCCTGGAGCTTTCCGGGGGATTTTAAAAACGCAGCCGAGCACTCTGGGGCTGGAGGGCAGTCTGCCGGGGCCCGCACAAGCTGTCCGTTTAGGACTGTGATGTTCAAATCAAATATTTATTATCTTTGACCAAAAAAAAAAAAAAATCAAGTGATACTATTGATTCCAGCAGAAGTGGAAGTGGGGGAGGGGAGACAGTGAGTGTTGGTAAAATAAGACTATTGTGCCCTCCAAATCTCTCCATGAACACCGAGAAAGCGCACTTCCGTCCTTGCCCAAGAAATGAGATAAAAAAAAAAAAGTCTTTGTCCCATTTGAGAGTGAAAGTGAAGTGTGAGCTGAAGGCACGCTGAGTGTGCGTTTTCCCTGGGGTCTGTGGCTATCGTGGCTAATGGCATGCCTTTTCTTAAATGTGTCAGGACGAGAGGTTGGTCTCTGCCTGGTGTCCACTGAGAGCTCTAGCTCGTCTTCAGGGATGCGGGGGGGGGGGTGTGCATGTGTGCGCGGGCATGCAAGAGAGTTTGTGCGGGAGACCCTGTTCTTCCTAGTGATTCTAATCACTGCAGAACACTCACTGCTCTCACCAGGCATGTCTCTCTCTCTCTCTCTCTCTCTCTCTCTCTCGACGGCTCACATGGGAAGGAGACACTCTATCTGGGGGACTAATGTTTCTCTGGGCGCCACAGTCCATGGATTTGAGTGACCCATTCCAGCTGTTTCTGGCGGCAGCTCCGAGACTAGTTGTAGCCCAGTGGGTGGCAGGGTGCTTTACACCGTGGAAAATGCGTTCCTAATGGGGCAGCAGCTGCCACTGGCCAGAGCCGGAGGAGTCGGTGTAATGAGAGAAATTGTTCTCTGCCACTGGGTCTGGCGGAATTCACCCGTAAACGAAGATTTGCTGCTTCTCACAGGGGAGGCATTTACTCGGTTTCGATTCCTAGAAGCGGACGAGGAGGTGGGGCTGACCCAGAACTCCGGCGAGGAACACGGCGGTGGTGCGCCCAGGAATCGAGGTGGGTGTGAAGCGGGCTGCTTCAGGTCCCACCTGCAAGGCTGCGGTGTTGTTGAAGCTGCAAGTCCCAGGGCTCTGCCTGGATGCCGCGCGGGGGCTGCGGCATCCTGAGGGATGCGGGAGCAGGGGGAGAGGAAAGGGCTCAGGGCTCCACGGATGGGGTGGCAGAAGGGTGGGACTGGAAGGGATTTTCAGAACTGCTGTTTCACCATCAGAGACGGCAATGGAGGGATCAGGGTGTTGGCACCACTACGAGAGCTAGGACTCAAGTTCAGGCAGGATTTACTTTCTCTTTAATTTCGTTTTTAATTTTTTTTTTTAAATCTAAGTTATATGTGCGTAGCATTTCAGCAGTTCTGCAAGGCTTCTTAAGAAAGGCAAGTTTGCTCCCAACACCTTCCTCCCTATTTGCTTTTCCCTGGAGGTGACAACCTTTAACTCTGAAGACTCTTGTCATGTTCCTCCACCTGTTTCAGTAAAATATTGTTTCTCGATGTGGCAGTGTGAGTGCAATCTGTTGGCTTCCCACTACAGAAGATGACGATTTAGCTTTTTTGGTGACTGTTCCTTTTCTCAACATCTGTTGATGGAAACACTGTGTTCCTCCCATACATCACAAATTTGGAAAGGGGCAAGAAAGGGGGTGCCAGAAACAGAACATGGAGCTCAGACTCCCTAAGCCAGGCCAAGAGAACTGTTTCCCAGTGAACTGTGGCAAATGAGGATTTGGGGGCTAAAACTACCCAGGTGAAGGATGCTTGGTACATCATATGGTGTATTCCACAAGGTAGGGGATTTCTAGAAAAGTTGCGTGTTGGTGAAGTGTGTAATCCCTACATCTCCATCCCTTGCGGGACCTAGTAGGGTCAGAAGGGGACCTAGTAGGGTCAGAAACACACTTTGATCAGAGTGCAGGACACCCAGGAGAGGCAGGCAGAGGACATGCAAACAACAAAAGAACTATGGCAAATGCATTAGGAGTGAGCCATCTGTCCCCGCTGGAGAACGGATCCAAGAAAATATGACTCTGATCACAAGGTCCTAGGACAGGAAAGAACCGGGACATGCAGCCCAGCATAAAATAAGATGTTAAAAACATTCTTGCCTTTAATAAACAAAGCAGCTCATTTTGAAGATGTGTGCACTGAAACTCCAAGAATTAAGATGGCAAGCTCCAGGTCATACAGAAGATTGATGGTGGAGCTGGTAGAGGGAACTGGGACCCTCCCTCCATCCATCCTTTTATCCCTCCCTCCTTCCCTGTATTGGTGTATTGAGGACTACTCAGGCCAGGTATTGTTAAAGATGCCAAGGACTAAAAAGACAGAAGACCTGGTCCTGAGCCAGAGGAGTGGAGAGTCCTGTCGAGAGATAAGTAAACAAACAATGCAGAAGAGTATGGGGGATGAGAGAGGCATAGTACTCGAGGAAGGTACTTGAAGAAGACAGAGAAGGGACAGGTAACTGATCAGGAATCAAGGAAGGTTTCCCAGAGAAAGTGATAATTGAGCTTTATCATGAAGGAAGAGTAAACATCAGCTAAGAAGAATACAGTCAGTCTTCCATTATGTGAGCACTTGACAGTGTGGAGGGAAGAGTCTGGAGGCAGGAGCTCAGGTTGGAGACTACTTTGGGTGAGAGATGACATGGGTTTGAGCAAGCAGGACAGTGACTGGGAAAACCCAGGGGGCAGATGGGAAAAATACTTTGGTATGAGGACTGACATAACCCAGTGATTGGTTGGATGCGCAGGAGAGGGAGGCTTGAGACTGACTCCCAGATTCCTGATACAGTTAGGGGCTTGGGTGGTGAGGTCATTCACTAGGAAAGAGAACTCAAGAGATGAGAGAGGCTTTTTGACAGGGGAAGAGGGTGAGTGCAGGCTTGAACTTGTAGAAATCTAAGAGGAAATGTGCAGTGGGCACTTGGGTTTGCAGGGGCCGCAGACACAGAAGAGAGGATTAGAGAGGGGTCAGAGGCTGAGGCTGGCCCTGGAAGCCATAGAAAGGAACATCAACCAGGAGCATGGGCAGTAAGAGAAGAAGAGGGTTGAGGACAAAGCCCAGAGGAGCATCCTGATGTCAGTGATGGTGAGAGAGAGCATATATGATGACGTCTGCAAAGAAGAATTCAGAGATAAAGGAGGAGTTCCTCTCATTGAAAGAAACAGATTTCAGGAAGGAGATGCTGGTCAATGTGTCTAAGGCAGCAGGAAGGTCTAGAAAGGAAAAGACTGACAAAGCCCACGGAGTTCAGCAATATGGTGGTAGGCAGTGTTTGTGAGGGCAGTGCTGATGGAATGGTGGATGGCGGAAGACAGATTTCAGTAGGGTGGTGAGCCCTTGGGCAGCCACTGTCCATGCCTTATAGGATCCATGCCTCATAGCCCTTGGGATGAACAAGGTCATTGGGCCTGGAGGACACCACTCTGCAATCCGAGCTCCTTGGGACCCACTGAAGAGCTGCCCTAGAAGACAAAGGGCAGAGAATGGGATTCCAGCCTAGGCTGAGGCCAAGCCAATGGGACTGGTGAGAGAATGAGGCCCATTTCTGCCTTCTGGTGACCATATGCCCTGGTCAGTGTGTTCTCTTCTACTCTGAGTGGTGTGCACATTTAGCAGAATTTAGTGTCTGACATTTGCTGCTGTTTCCAGGTAGATGGAGTTCCCCAGATGAGGTATTGCAGGGCCAGAACCCAGGGATTAAGTGCAGCAGAGTTTCTAGGTCCTGGGATTGAACCTGACTTTTGGGGGGGGCGGTCCCTGCTCAGCTGGGAATCTGCTTCTCCCTCTTCCTTGGTCCCTCCACCCACTTCTGCTTCTCTCCCTCTGTCTCAAATAAATAAATAACAATCTTTAAAAGCATTAAAAAATGCACATATCATACACACATGCAATTTATAGATTTTTTTTTTTTGAAAAAGAAGTTCATACATGTGAAGTTTTTATTCTTCTTCTTTTTCTCTTTTGACCTCCTTCACCCATGTCTTTCACCCCCTACCCTCTGACTCTGGCAACCACCAGTCTTTTCTTTGTATCTATGAGCTTGTTTTTGTTTGTTTGTTTTGTTTTGATGCCACATATAGGAGACATGATATGGCATTTGGCTTCCTCTGACTTACGTCATTTAGCATAATGCCTTCGAGATCCATCCCTGCTTTGGCAAATGACAAGATTTCATTTTCTTTTACATCTGAATAATATTCCGTTGTATATATGCACCACATCTTCTCTATCCATTCATCCATCAAAGGACATTTAGGTTGTCTCCATATCTTGGCTGTTGTAAAGAAAGCTGCAATGAACACGGGGGTGCATTTATCTTTTCAAATATATTTTTGTGCTTTTTGTTTGTTTGTTTGTTTGCTTTTGCTTTCTTTGGATCAGTACCCAGAAGTAGAAGTGCTGGATCATAGGGTAGTCCTATTTTTAATATTCCGAGGAAGTTCCATACTGTTTTCCAGAGTGGCCACACCAGTTTACATTCCCACCGACAGTTCCAGAAGTTCCCATTTCTCCACATCTTCACCAACACTTGTCATTTCTTGTCTTTTTTATGGTGGCCATTCTAATAGGTGTAAGGTGATATCTCCTGGTTTTGACTTGTACTTTCTTCATTACTAATGACCTGAGCACCCTTTCATGTACCTGTTAACAGGCCATCTGTATGTCTTCTTTAGGAAAAATGTCTGTTCGGATTTTATGTCCATTATTAAATTGAGTTGTTTAGATCATTATATATTTTGGATATTAGCCCTTTATATTGTATATCAATTTATTTCTGCTTTTTTAAAAAAAAAACTTAACACCTCATAAATATTTTACCACGATGTTAGGAATTTTTTGTAAAAGTGATTTTCAATACTTATAGAAGTTGCTATCATATGAATATATCACATAGTGAACTTATCTGGAAGATTGGCTGGATTTTTTCCTCCCAGGTAAAATCTGCTTAAAGCTATGTATGACACACGTTGGTGGGTAGACAAAATGACCCCTTCTTCCCCTCCCCCGCCTTCTAGCTTGAAGAGCTTGACTATACTTTTCACGTGGTGATATTTGGGTAGCGGTTTCCAAATTCCTGAGTGACTTTGGTCATCTCAGTACTTTCTGCCCCTGAGAAAGCCAGGCTGTTTCCTCTCCTCTTGGTTCTCACACCTCAGCTTGCACAGCGTGGCCCTCCGTGACTGTGCCAGGAGCCCTCTGCTCTTCCCCACTCAGCCCAGGACCAAAGAAAAAGCCATGGATGTTTCCAGCACCGTTAGTAGAGTCGCTGAAGGGGTTTTGCATTTACTAGAGAGAAAGATTCTTTGGAATTTTAGAATGGCCGACATGAAATCAATTCCTACAAGACTAACAAATTAGGAAAGAATGAGGAAGGATACTCAGAGAAATGACCTCAGGTCATTGCCAGGTCCTTAAAGTGCCTCCTGAGTCATCAAAGAAAGATTGCCTTACTGTGCGGATGGTTATAATGTCAGGTTCGATTTATTATGTCTGGATGCCTTGGAAATTAATCACTGAAGTATAAGTATTTTATTATTTATTTATGATCTATACCCTGCTGACTTCAAAAATGAACCAGCGGTAGCATGCCCTCTTTTAGTTCTGTATCTTATTTGTATTTTTGTTTAAGTGAATGATGCATAGTTTTAGCCACAATGAAAATCCCTTGCTCTGCTCCTTACCTCCTAATTTTGCTCCTTAAAAGCAACCAGTTTCAACACTACGTTGGTTTTTGCATTATTTATTTCCATTTTCTATGTGCTTAAATTGCTGTTTTTAAATTTATTAATGCTAGGCATTATCCATATTGACTGCCAGCATACACCTCTGGTTGGTTACTATGCGTCACTGACTCTTGACGGAGCACATCCAGAGTGAGATATTACAGAATCAGAAGCCAGGAAGAATATGTTTAACCTTCAGGTTACTTTAGTAGAGTTGAGAATTTAAATCTCATAACCATGCCCTTCACTTCCACTCTTCCTATCCTCCTACTGTAATTACTTGGTAATCTGTAGTTAAATCAATAGTCAATATTTACATTTTTACTATGACAATGTTGCTCACTGAAGAGTCGATTAGATCATTATGAATGCTCTCCTTTTTCAACATAATTTTTTTGGTTTCTTCTGGAGTTAGCAATCCCCTGCTTAAGACTAAGTGCCTATTTTTAATTTTTTTTTAAATTAAAGGTTTACCAACAGTGTTTTGTAAGCGCTTACATAATGCAGACCACCTATCAGTTGCATTTTCCCACTTCTAGAACATTCTTTCATTGCTTTTTGTCTTGGGCCCCCATTTAGACTGCTTTTGAACCTGATACTCAGCTGTCATACCGGAATGTGGTAGACCGCACTGTCTACTGTCCCTTCCTGGAGAAGATGAGATCCCTGAGTCCCAATGATGTCAGGTTTAGTCCTATAGCCTGCTTTGGCCAATGAAATGTGAGTAGAGGTGGTATGTGTGTGTGTCCCTTCTGAGAAGAAATCCTAGAGTCAGAGTATGGTTTTCTCTGGCCTCTGTTCTCCTCAGCCATGATGGCTGTGAACGTTTCATTTCATCAAGTCAGATCTGGAGCAAAGGTGACACGGAGCAGAGCCACAGTCAGCCCAGAGTGGACGTGGAGCAAGAAATAAACCTTTGTAGCTATAAGTTCTAGGATACCCTAGCCTATTTTGTCTGGGACATGTGACCTCATTGCTGCCTTTTCCTGTTGGCTCTTATGCTCCTATTTGTTTGTTCAACTGATCTATTATCTCTTTCTCTCTCTCTCTCTAACCAGCTACCTACTGATCTGTTGTTTAATCCCTTGTTTTGGTGTAACACGACCCATGCCAGGTTCCTAAGAATTGGTGAATGGCTGTAAAATTTTTGAGTTCTTGCATAACAAAAAATTTCTTTATTCTATTTTTATATTATTTAGCTACTTTGGCTGGGTATAGAGATCTACAATGCAAACCACTTTTTTTCAGAAATATGAAAGCATTGTTTCTTTGTTTTCTAATATTCTGTGTTGCTATTGAAAAATCTGATACCATTCTGACCCCAGACCTTTGGATAGAATTTTAATATTCTTCCCTGGAAGAATATTTTCCCTCTTTAGTTAATGGAAGCTTTAAGATATTTCTTCATTGCAGTAGTTTGAAGCTTTACACTGAGGTAACTTACTATGGGTCTTTTTTCTTTCTTTTCTTTTCTTTTCTTTTTCTTTTTCTTTTTTTAGGTAGAGTTTCAAACCTGGGGCTCATGACCTTCCCTTCTAGGAAATTTTTAAAAAGTAATTATGTCTGTTATAATTTCCCCCCCTCTGTTTGTCCTTCCTGTAAGTAACATTAGTCAGATATTGAATATTCTGGATTGATCCCAACATTTCATCTTTTCTGTCTTATTTTCCAATTCTTTGTTATACACACACACACACACACACACATATTTCAAAGTTTCCATAAGTTTATTTTCTGATCTTTCTATTGAATTTTTTAGTTTTGCTATGTATTTAAATCAAAGGAATCATTTACAGAAGAATACAGAAGAGATGACCTTGGGGACCTAAATCCTAGATATTTAGTCTTAAAATCTGTATGAACCTAGAAGCCACCGAGTTTAGCACCTCCCAGATGAAGATGATAGTTTCCAGAAAGAAAAAGGACTTTTTAAAGGCAATGTACCATGACTTCCTACTTCCCGGACGATTGCCTTTCCACCACGGCATTGTGCCTTTTCATCTTATCATGGCTAAAACTTTGTTTCAATTCTGGAAAGGGCACTTTTAGAGTTAACTTCTGAATGGGAGTGGATAATAGAGATTGGTTGGGGAGGCATTAAAAAGTAGGCACTTTTTATTTTATTTTATTTTTTTAAGATTTTTATTTATTTATTTGACAGACAGATCACAAGTAGGCAGAGAGGCAGGCAGAGAGAGACGGAGAAGCAGGCTCCCTGCTGAGCAGAGAGCCCGATGTGGGACTCGATCCCAGGACCCTGGGATCATGACTTGAGCCGAAGGCAGAGGCTTTAACCCACTGAGCCACCCAGGCGCCCAGTAGGCACTTTTTAAAGTGCCTTTAAAAAGAACGTCACTCAGAGACCTGGAAATCTACTTCCTCTTTTGTCTCTGACTTGCACTCTGAGTTTAACAATTCCTTTCATCTTTCTTAGACCGTGGGGTCCTTATCTACAAATGGAGGAGCATGGAATAGGTCATTGCTTCTCAAAACTCAGAGTCCCAGAATTTCCATGGGTGCCTTGACACTTGGTGGCTTGGGAAGGCGGCTGAGATCCGGAACAAGAAGCAGGGCTCTGGGACCTTCCTCTGCTTCTTCCTGAGCTGTTCCCCTTGGGTCTGTTTTATGTATTTGGTTTTATGTAAGATTTTATCTCAAAAACAAGGTTCTGTGGTTAAATGTTTGAGAACCACTGGACTACACTCCTCTAGCTTTTCTTTTGGCAACGTGTTTTTCTGCCTCTCCGACTATGGATGTTTTCTCAGAGACTCATTTAGCCAGGCTCAAATTTATATGCTGTTGAGCTCTTTGGAGTTCCTATAAATTAGGATTCACATCGAGATAATTACCATTCTAGAATTCTAAGCACTTAAATACAAGTCAATCCTTATAACCCCCTTTGAAACCAATTGCCTCACTGCAGACATGGCCACTCAATGTATATTATCGAATGCCAATAAAACAGGAAACCCAATCCTGCCACTTTCCCAATTAGATAGTATAGTCGAGTTAAAGCCAGAATCTCAGATGTCATTCTGCTGGCGGGATCTTGCTTCTCTCTTCAGTCAAACTCTTGTTGTCAGGCCAGGCACAGAGGCAGATTCAACACATTTCCTCCCCTTGGCTCTGGAGACTCATGGAATAGACCAGCTTGTTGTCCCTTGCCTTTGGGAAGGAAACTAGTTTTCTGCTCTGTTCCCATCAAGTCAGCTGATCATTAAAGGACACAATAGATCCAGGCTGAGCACTGCTATCCAGTGATGGGGCTGGGAGGGAGCAGGTCCACGTCGGAGCCTGGGGTTAAGGAAGTCAAGGTCAGTGGTGGATCCCAGAGGACCACGGAGATGACTTCTCCAGGGCATACTAGCTCTGAGAAAGAGTACGGCGACCTGGAGAGTAAGGCAGAGATTAGCTTTAAAATCAGAAGGAACTTCACAGAAAGCCCTTAGAAATTATACAATGGAGCCTTTTCACCGAACACATGGACAAACTAAAGCCCAGAGAAGTGACAGCCCTTACCCAGGGTCACCCTAGGTCCTAGGAATTTGCTTCTTGCAGTCTACATGGTGAGTCCTCAAACTTTTCCTGACAGGCACTGAACGTGTAAATGAGATAACTGGCCAGGAGTGCTTCCTTGAGAGGTAGCCTGCAGGATGGAAGGTGAGGGGATGAGGTCTTCCCACCAGGAGCCATAGCTCAGCAAGCAGAAGACCGTGTTCCGGTAGCCATACCCAGACCCAACTCACTGCAGTATGAGACTCTCTACCCCACCCAGCACTAGGGACTTTGGAGACTACCCAGTGTGTGCGGAAATTCCCTCCCATCCATCTTGGCTGTCTGCCCACACCAGTCTGTGCCTCTTAAGTTTCTCCTCAGTTAAAAACATGACCACACCCCAAACCCTCCATCCTTGGGCCACCTCTGTACGGAAGCCTCTGTTGTGTGTGTTACGGATAGAGCATCCTGCCCTTTCTGAGGGTGACAGTCTGTGACAATCCTGATAGGGACAGGGAAACTCACACATATCATTTACTTCCGTAAATAGTCATGCCATTAATGAGCATCCAGCGAGAGGAGAGGGTTCATCTGTGGACTCCTTGATCACAGGCTTCAGTTTCCGGAAAATGCAGATCAGGACAGCAGATGAAATAAAGCCATCACCAGCCCACAGGATAGTCTCAAGAGGAGTGACGGTCCCAGTCGTCCGCAGTTGTTGCCGGGGAGTAATTTGCCCTTGAATCCAATATCCCATCCCGAACCTGACAATTTCATTTCCCTCCCAGCCCACCCCCTGCCCGGAAGATCTGCTGAAACCGTGAGTTCCATCTGAAGAGGCGGTAGGAGAGTAGGGGAGTCCCATCCGTCCATCAGTTCACCAGAGATAATAGTCCCAGACACTCATGACGCCGTTGTCTGCTGGCTTCCCTGAGGGCGCAGGCTGGGGACCTGGGGTATTTACACTGCCTGTGTGTGCGTGTGTGCGTGTGTGTGTGTGTGTGTGTGCACTTTCAACAGCAGCCCTCTTGTTTACTTTCCTGCCTTCACCCAGGCTGTTTACTACCTTCACAGAGGCCCAGCCACTAAGTCAACACGCATTAAGACCCAACATCAAAATGTCATAATGCGAATGAGCAGAATTCAGAAAGGCCAGGGACACTGGCTGCTCTGTTGGGTCCTGTTTAGTCTGAGGGTAATGAAGAGCTCACAGATGACCTGATTTCATTAAACTGGGTCAGATTCGGCTGAAAAGCGGCTATGACTCTCACCCAGTTATCCAGCGGGCTCTCCCTGCCCCCACCCCACCCCCACCTCAGGGCTTGAATGCTTTCTGGGAATTAACGCTGAGTTTTGTCAATACAGTAGTTGATTCTCCATGGAATAATTGGACCTTTCCCTTTGGCTTCTGTTTGTGCAGTGCTGAGGCCAGGCCTGGGAGCAAAGGGGGCAGAAGTGATGGAGAAATCTGAAATTGCCTTTTGGAGGACGTTAGCACAGGCCCTATGAGTCAGTCGCGGCAGATTTTTCTCGAGCCAAACCTTCTGAGTTACAGCATCTTATCTGTATTAACTGAGGCCGCTGGACAGGCTCAGAGAGGAGTTTCCAGGCAAGCAAGGCTTTGGATGTGTGCATTCTCCCCAGTAACCCTCTGGCCCTCTGCAGCTTCAAAACACTCTGCGGGGAGCAGGGAAGGGACCAGTTTGAGGGTGAAGCCAGGAAGCAGTCCTGTCTGCAGGAATTTGGGGGGCCTAGGGGCTGTCCTTCTTCTTAGGACTCTGGAGGCAGAGGCCAGATCAATAATGGGCATTCTGGGCAGGCAGAACTCAGCTCATCCACACAGAAGAAAGCTTTTTTAATAATTAGAACGGAACAAAGATCGGATGGACTGTCAGATGAGATCATTTAAATGTTAGACTTCAGTAAGCATCCACTGTGACTCGGGTCTGATGCTGGGCACTTCGCCTACCTTTTCTCTGAGCTGAACAACATCTCAGTGGAAGACGAGAGTTGAAGAAACCGAGGTTTAGATAGAGTAAGTGATTTGTCTAGGGACTGGCGGGGATATGTGGCAGAATTGGGACTTGAACCCAGATTGTTCTGTGCTTATGCCCTGTCCATGTCCCCCAGCCCCCAACCTCTTGCTTGAGAGCAGGAGAGTGGAGCATTGTGGGGCTTTGGCAGAGGGGGTCTCATGCATTGCTTGGAGCTGGGCTAGATGCTTCTTCAGCGGACTTCCTCAGGGAGAGCTGTAGGTGTTGAGGATGGAAAAGTTCAGCTGTCTTGTTCCCAGAAGAACCTGAAAAGATTCTTGGAAGAAAATAATAATTCTGAAGCACGATTTGCCTCACCCCTGCCTCATCCCCCTACCTATCCAAGTCTTCCCAGTGCCATTTCTTTTGGGCAGCCTCTCTGACCATCTCATGCCCGAGGAGTCCCTTGTTTGGAGCACCCAGAGTGCCCACTGGGCAAGCTTCTTCTGGGTCCTGAGCTCACTGGGTGCTGAGCGCTGGGTACTCTGTATCCTTGGCTCCTAGGGACTGACCTAGGAGCCAAGGATACAGGATGCTGGACATCCCTGAATCCAACACAGTGACAGAAAAGGGCTGTGGACATATAATTGGTTTCTGAGGACAAACCAGATGTCACCTCCTCACTTCTCCAGAGCAGGAGGAAGAAATGCCTCCCAAAGAGAGCTTGGCATTTGGAGAGAGAGGACAAGTTCTAATTCTGGGCTAATGCCTGGCTCTGCCTGTGAGCCTTGCTTGTGTCACTTTCCCTGGACCTCCGTTTCTTCTTCTCGATGATGGGGGTAATAAATAACACATGTCTTACAGAGTCCTGGTCCGGATCTTGTGAGATCATGCATATAAAGAGGCTCGGCGGGCCGTAAAGTGTGGCATAGACATAGACGTGAAAAATACGTGAAAAATAGGCTGCAAAAACGGACCTGAGCAAAGGTAAGCAAGGAAGGGGGAATTTATTTCAAAGAAATGGCTTGGAGGCCACTCCCTGAAGCCTCAGGAAGGACTGGATTCTAGAATTGCGAGTGCTCCTGAGACCTGGGCAGTATTCTCTCTCTTTCCTTCACCTCTGCTTTTCCCAGTGTGTCTGTCTTTCTTTTTCTCTGCTTGCCAGTCAATGCGGCGTGCAAGATGGCTGCCCCAGAGCTTCTGAAGTTACATGTCAGGGGACCCAGTCATGGCCCAGGCATCCATCTCCTTCTGAGTTCCACATTCCTGAGACAGGACTTGGATTGGCTCAGTTTGGTCAGATTGTTACTCTTCATCCAATCCTCTGTGGTCAGAGATGTGGGGGGCATCCTCCGTAGAGTTATGTGGCCGGGGGAAATGCATGTGGAAAGAGTTCTAGAGAAGAGCTGGGAAAGTCAGTATTCTTGGGCTGGAGAGGCGTCTCACGAGTATCGGTCATACTTGCTTAGATTATCTAAAGTTGCATTACAAAGTACCCCAAATTTCAGAGGCCTAAAACAACCATTTATTATGCTCACTGATCTCTGGGTCAGAAATTCCATTAGGGCACAGAGGGTATGGTTTATTTTTGCTCTGTGATGTCTGGGACCTCAGCTGCCAGACTCAAAGTTTAGGGCTGGAATCATCTGAAGGCTTATTTGATCAAGACTTGAATAAGCAGAGGGGTGATTGAGGCTTGTTGTTGGCTGGTGGGGGTCTCGGTTTCCACGTGGGCTTCTTCATGTGGACTTGCCACATGGGCTGCTTGGGCTCCCTCACAGCATGGTGGCTGGGTTCCCAGGGTGAGCATCCAAAGAGAGAGGTGGGCTGAAGCCACTTCACCTTTTTGACCCGGTCTTAAGAGTCACACAGCATCGCTTCTTCCCACTGTATCCCGCAGCTTTCGTTAGAAGGGAGTCACTAAACCTGACTCATGTTCCACAGAGAGGGGAAGTTAAACTCAACCTTTTAATGAGAGGAGAGGCAAGGTTCTCAAAAAATCAGAATGGGACTGGAAATATTGCTGTGGGCTCTCTGGGGGAAAATACCACCTGCCACACTATTTATAGTAGTTTCCATTGTATTTTAATGATGTTTTATAAGTAAGAAGCTGAAAGGCCCCCTTTAGGGTTGTAGGTTAGGTTGTAGGTTTCCCAAACTATGTTGGTTCATGGGGTCCCTAGGCCAAAAGAAATACCTAACAGTATTTCTTTTGTAGTATTCTGCTTATTAAGTGCTTATATCCAACAACATAATAAGTATTTATCTCCTAACAGATCAGCAGCCATTTAACAGTAGCCAAAAATAATTCCCATAAATCGGAAGAAAAAGAACCATTTTTATTTCATTCTTTTTTTCTTCTAAAGATTTTATTTATTTATTTGAGAGAGACAGCATGAGTGAGCACAGGGGGAGGGGCAGAGAGAGAGGGAGAGAGAATCCTCAAGCAGACTCCCCACTGAGCGTGGACCCCAATGTGGGGTCCGATCCCAGGACCTTAAGATCATGACCTGAGCTGAAGTCAGATGCTTAACCTACTGAGCCACCCAGGCGCACCCCAATTTCATTCTTAAATGGCTATGGCAACAGGAGGTGTGAGCCTTGTGAGCTTCCTGGGTGCCACAGAGCTCCTCAGATCCTGGCATCTGACTGGATACCACCCTCTCCATTTCCTGTTTCACAGTGATTTTCACACTTCACGTGCTTGGTGTCACCGAGTCCCCAAGCCTCGCTCCGCAAGGAAGGATATGATGCCGTGGAAAAGAATATAGCACAGACTAAAGCCACACGAAGGAACAACTACAAGCTTGTGGTTTGTTTAACGGTTGTCAGGCTTTGCTCCAAACTACAAAATAGTCTTCAGTGTTTCCAGAGTTTGTGTGGGCCTTGGGGTACTTCAGCACTCAGTTTGAGAATCATGGGGTTAAACATAGTAAACCCAGAATTAGGGACCGAGCCATAGGCCAAAGGTGCAGATTCTTAGCAAATATCCAACTTCCAAACAAGGGCATTCGGATTTCAAATTTTTTGGGATACTCTAAACTTGGGTAATTCGGAGTCTCTGTGTGATTTGTTGAAGCTGATGAATTAAGGAACCACTTTGGCTTTCTTTCATATGTAACAGACGAGAAACAGGGATCTCTTCCCCCCATCCTCAGGGATGGTGAGCTATGTGTTACTTACTGTCTTTAAGACATGGACAGTTGCCCTGGAGAATGTCATATATGGAGACTGAGGGAGTGACATAGTATGTGGGGAACACATCTACGTGGTCAGCATTGCCCTCGCCAGGCCACGCCGCTCATAGAAAGGCAGGTAGAGTTTCATTCCAAGTTTAAGGCAGTCTTCTTTCCACGACCCTAAGTGCCACCCAATATGAGGTGAAATAGTACGTGACTCGTAAAAACTTAAGATGGGCCCACCCCATCTCCAAACCAAAATAATTCCTGAGACCCCTGAAGCTAAACATCAACATAGTCTCCAAAGCAACTTCCTGTTTAGCTGAGAACTTTATATATGACCCCAAGAAGGTCATTTGATAGCTCTTTAAGTTTCTTTAAATAGAGCACCAAAGTAGTAAGTTTCTTTAAATAGAACACCGAAGTAGTAAGAAGTCATTATTTTTCTCGAAAGTCACTTAACAAATTTGCAAATTAAAGAGAAAATACACATGCAACTAGAGAGTTTGTCACCTTGCTGAACTAAAAAATATGGCCCAATTTCTCTTTCTCCCTCGCCCCCCGTTTCTCATAATTCTCAGCCAAGACAATAGGAATCATGTGATGTGACCGAGAAATTGGGCCAGTTAAAAATAGAAGGTGCACTCCACCAAGTTCATTAGAAAGTTGAAGTCTTATTGTTGATTGCCGTTAATTTATCTCTGCCTGCCACATGTGTGAGGGAGCAGGGTGACAGACGATTGCCGACTCCGAGAACTGCCTCCAGCCCCAACCCCCCTCGGTCGCCTTGGCCTCCTGCCTTGTCTGAGCTCACCTGGGCCTGGATAATACTCTCCACCAGCCCCAGGGGCCTTTCTCCACTGGGAGCAGTTTTAACTCTGCGAAGTTCTGGTTGGCTTCTCCTCTCTCTCAACAGGAGTGCTCAACATCGGCTTTTATGAATGGGGAACGCAGGTCCCCAGGCTCATTTACTGGACATGGCCTTCGTCCCTTTGCACCTGCGAAATCCTAAGGGCTTCCGGGTGAGCCGTGTCTGGGTAGGTGTCAGAGCTGCATGGCCACAGCGATGCCCACTAGTTTTGTCCTTGGAACCGCGCCGTCCCCTTCCACCTCCCTCTCACAATGTACACGCAGCCCTGTGTGTCGCGCGCAAGGCATGTCTCCCGGATGCAGCAAGGCCACGGGTACACACTTCCGGGCCGTGACTGTCATCGTGGAGGGCGGTAAGCTCTCGGAGAAGACTCCTTCCGATGGTGGCAAATGCTCTTCACATCATGATTTGTGGCCATTCCACTGAAAAAGCCATTCTTCCCCTTGTTTTATAGATGAGCAGATGGAAGGCTTGTGAGGCGGAGTGGTGAGGCTGATCGGGACCCCTCTCCTTCTAGGTCGGGTGATGGGTCATTCAGGGCACTCTCTCTTCATCGCCTTTTCAGAGAGGCGGCCCAGTATACCCCTACTGGTCACGGGGTAGGGGCTCTAATCCTCCCTGCCCTGACACCCCACGAGTCCCCCGTACTCAGGGTGCCCAGACAGTGTGGTTCCCATGACCCACTGGGCTGAGTGGAGCTGTGAAGTCCCAGACCATGAGCAACATACAAAAAGCAAGGTTCTCAGCGTTGTCTGGGGCTGCAGAGGATTGAGGGCCTGGCCCCCACGTGGGGGAGGTGGTTTGTTAGAGAGCAGCTGGGCCCACCTGCTCTCCAGGTGGGGTGTTAAGCCTCAGCTAACTTCAGGGTGTGTGTCAATGGGACATGCCCACTCCACCCAGCTGGTGTTCCCTGGAGGACCTCTTTCCCCCAAGTGCGGCTGGCAAAAGGAGGGTGGAGGGGTGGGGCGGGGGTGGGGTTCAGCAGGGAGGACGGTGTTGGAATTGCTTACCTGTGGAGTGTTAAGGTACGTCCATCTGCCGCCAGCTCCCTCCACTGCCTGGAAATTGCGCTGGCCTAACTTGTATTAGAAGGTCTAGGAAGGGGGGATCTGTATTGAATGGGGGTCGAGAACAGAATCTTGGGGGGATCACCAGGAAATTCTTAGAACCCTCTCTTGTTTTTGCTTTTATTGCTCTTTGTAGGTTCTCCTCTGGCGACGTCTAAATCATGTGGTTTCTGATGCCATATCACCGTCCTGTTACTGCCAGCTCCGTGCTCCCCCTCCCTCTCCTCCTGTCCCTCTCTTCTCCCATAGACCTCAGGGGAGCAGGACCCAATGCCAGGGTGGGACAAAACCTTAGAGCTCCGTCTGGTCTTCAGATTTCATAGGTGAGAAAACTGAGGCCCAGAGCAGAAAAGGAACTCCTTGGACATGATACTTATATATTGACAGGTCCAAAACGAATTTATAGAAAATTCATTTCTATGTAGCAAGGAAAAGGTGTTTTCTGAGCCACCATCTCCTTGTGTATGAGGTGTGGTCCTAGCCAACCTCCGGTACCTGTAACACATGCCGTATGGAGGGGCTGGAATGTTGCTCCGCCTGTCAAGTGTCCCAGGGCTGTCCCCAGTGATGAGTGAGCTAGTTTATGGAAAAGGGCTAATATAGTACCCAGCACCCTGTGCCCTCGTTTCTACGCAGCAGCAGAGCTTGGTAGTTAGGGTGCGGGTTCGGGAGCCAGATTGCCTGGGTTCGGATTCTAGTGCTGTACTTTCCTGTCTATAAAGTGAAGGAAACAATCATACTGTTCCATACTGTTGATGGGAGATAGAATGCAGAGTAGCAGAAGTAAACACCAGGAACAGTATGGGAAGCACCAGTACTCAGTGAATGTTAGCTGCTGGAACAAGCATTGCTATTGACAAGCCATGATCGTTATTACTGTGCTTGTTACTCCATCTTCCAGGATCTTAGGGTGCTTGGTGATGGAGAAGCCAGAGTGCCTGCAGAAAGACAGGACTGATGAACAATTCCCCCTGCTTATCATCACTTGGGGTGTCCAGCGGAAAGAGGGAGCAATGATTTTTTTCTGAGCTACTGAATGGATTCCTGCATGGTCAGAGAAACCAGAGTTAGTGTCCCTTTCAAAGTCTCCATGCTTCAAGACAATACTGTGAATTTTTAGCGTACTTAGATAAATTTGCAAAAAGATATTGCAACTTCTTAAAAAGATGCTGATCTCTGTCCACACCCACTGCTTCGTTCAGTGCACAGAACACCCTCTATGTGGCAGACACAGCATGGGGTCTGGGGAGCCGGCAATGGATGAGATAGGGCCTCTATCCCCGGGAGAGACAGACATAATAAACCCATGTTTTCAGGACAGTGTTTGTGTACAGTGAGTCTACATGGGCCATAGATGGCAAAGGGGAGGTTGTGACTACCTAGGGGAGTTCTACCAAAGAAATCTTCAGAGAAGGAAAAACATTTGCGCCGGGTCTTGCAAGACCCATGAGTGGGAGTGCCCCAGACAGCAAAGAGGTAAAAGACATCCTCAGAGGAGGGAACGCCGTCTTCTCTCTTCCTTCCTGATGGCTTCATGAAACAGAGAACATAACGGCTGCGTAACTGTTTTGTAAAGTAGCAAATAAGAAAGCTTTCTGACAGACCAACTGGTAAACCTCTGAATTTACAAGAGGCCTCTGACCCCTGCGTTGGGACTCACCACCATAGCTCAGCTATTCTACGGACAATACCAGCCTAAGGGTTTATGCCAAGAACCCGTCATCCTTCCCTGGCTGAGGAGTCTCAGTCAGGGTGATCCCTCTGTTTTGGAAATGCAGATCAAATGGAGCAAACGTCATTTCCATCTCTTTATTTCCCTTATCTTTTATAAATTTCAATAAAAGACCCCAAAGTGCCCCCATCCCACAAGCAACTCCCGACCCATTCAAATCAGAAGAGATCAAAACCTCAACCTTGAGAAGTTCTTGGAATCCAGTGGCCTCTGCCTTCCTGGCCTTCTCACATCCATTCCCACAGCCCAGGCAAGTCAGGTGTGGGCTTCCGTTTACCTGAGACCAGGTGTTGGAAGCCACATGCCCACCAATTAATGCTATACGGGTAGGGCCTGGGAGTGAAGGGTGGAGACAGACACCACGTCAGGCTTGTGTGATTATGGGAGAAAGGAGGAATTCAGGTGGGAGGATTATGAGAAGTGGGAAGTAAGCAGAGCCCCAGGGATTGGGTGTCCCGTGGGCTCTATAGGAAGCGGACTGCTCCACTCACCCTGATCCTGGGGCTGTACGGCTGTGCCCACCCGGCTCAGCACACACTCGGGGCTTCGGCCTGGTGCAGCAGAAGGAACAGGGCCTGGGAGTCACCAAGACCTGGGCTAGAACCAGGGTGATGGCTCTGGTTAGCTCTCTGACTTTGAACTGAAGACCTTTCCAAGTCCCAGTTTCCTTACTGGGAAACTCACTTTTGAGGCTAATAAAACTTACCTCCAAAGTAATGTGGATTGAACGATTTAATGAAAGTAAGAATCCAGGCCTGGTGTTCACAAAGTAACAAATGTAGGTGATCAGCAAACAAAGGTGATCAGCAGATGTTCGTATGTCAAACAACAGGCATGAATTGAACATCTACTAAGAGTCTTCCATGTTGAATCGATGGTCCCTGCCCATCATGGTCCAACCTTCAGCTATTCATTCACTCAACAAACATTTATCTGAGATAAACTATATGTCAAGCCCGGAGAGGGCTTATCCAGATAAGGATATTATCTGAACAAGACTAAGATGGATACGTGACCTTACAGAGTGCACATACTTTATATTCTCTGTGGCTTTGTCCATAAGGTTGAAATATTGGAAATAACCCAAAGACCCAGCAATGAGGGAATGGTTAAGCAGATGGTTTGTGCACACAAAGAAGCATTATTATACTATAACATTGACAAGTATTATTTATATAATAGTAACTGAAACAAGCAGGAAAAGAATTTTTTTAAAAGGTTTTATTTATTTATTTGACACAGAGGGAGAGAGCACAAGCAGGGGGAGCACCAGGCAGGAATTGGAGAAGCAGGATCCCAACTGAGCAGGGAGGCCCATGCGGGGCTTGATCTAGGACCCCGGGATCATGACCTGAACTGAAGGTAGAGGCTTTAACCCACTGAGCCACCCAGGCGCCCCAGGAAATGAACTTTTAAGGATAGTTAATTCTCAGTGTATGTAGTAATGTTCTGCAAAGCCACTTCAAACACTGACTTCGTGAACCACTGCTCTTAGGAGACATACATAGCTACATTCCTGTGAACTTCTGGTTACACCATTTCTTTTTTAAAGATTTTATTTATTTATTTGACAGAGATCACAAGTAGGCAGAGAGAGAGAGAGAGAGGAGGAAGCAGGCTCCCCGCGGAGCAGAGAGCCCGATGCGGGGCTCGATCCCAGGACCCTGAGATCATGACCTGAGCCGAAGGCAGAGGCTTTAACCCACTGAGCCACACAGGCACCCTGGTTACAGCATTTTTGCATTTTGTTACAGCATTTTGCTTCTGTTTAAAGACACTTTATTTGATAACTGTTGTTGATTCACTAACATGGAACTCGTGGCCAACATGCTATGGCTCCCGCCCTAATGGAGCTTTTATAACGTATACTTTCTTTATAAGGCACATTGCAGCTTCTTGCTCTTGGGGACACTTGACAACACAATGGCGGGTGGCTGTTTTAAATTGTGAAATCACCAACAGAAAGCACACAAATACAGAAAATATTGCACTAAAAGGACCGGGAAGAGGACACTTGTCAGCAGTATGGAGCTGAAACACAAAGGCCTCTCTGTGTTCTGCCTTGGCTGGGAACCTGGAGGTGGGGCCAGTCACGTTCTTCACTTTGCGCATGTCTGTGAACGACCGCGAAAGTGCTCTGCATGCTGGTTTTGGGGTTACAGATACATTTAAGCAAGTAGGCATGTTTGCCAATAAGGAATCCACAAATAAGGAGTGTGTGCTTGTGAATAAAGACTGGAGATAAGGTAGAAGAAAACAAGCGCGGCAGTTACCGCCTTACTATCGATGCTCCTCTGTTGGGGCACCTGGGTGTAGCAATGGGTTAAGTGTCTGACTCGATTTCGGCTCAGGCCACGGTCTCAGGTTCCTGAGCTTGGGCCCCATGTAAGGCTCCACACTCAACGTGGAGTTTGCCCGAGATTCTCTCTCCCTCTGCCCCTCCTGCTGCGGGCACGCTCTCTCACAAATACATTAAAAAATCTTTAAAAAATTTTGTTCATTAATGTTATCAATTTTTCCCCCTACATTTTATAATAAATACATCTCAGGGAAAATGAACATGAAGCCTGCGGGTGGCTTCCTAGACCCTCCCTACCTACTTTGCTCCCTCGGCTTGGTCACTGGACTCAGAGATGGTGGAATGAGGCATCAGCGTCAGTAGCTCCCAGCCTGGGCCTCTCCACACTGACAGAAGTTTCTAGAGAGGCAGTACGCACAGCCTTGAATGCTTGCTACGGCTGCCCGGTGGAGCTGCCATCCCACCCTGAAGGAGGACCCCCCTCACCAAGAGTGCAGCACTGGATGGTTTCTCTCAGGTTGTGATCCTGTCCTGTCTGCGGGGCAGCCCCCAGAACCTCAGCCCTGCTAAAGCCTGGGAACGCTAATTAACATAGGGCGATTTGCTTAATAGAGTCTTCCTAAAACTTGGGCTCTTTGGAAGAACGATTGACTATCCCTGTGATTCAATATGTCCGTGATTGAAATATTTAGAATTATTGCTCTAAATGATGTAAAAGACACACTTTTCAGTTCCTTTTTTAAACTATTTGTCAAGAAGCCAGCTTACCTGTTGATGGGACCTAATATTCTCCATTGGATTGTTCCAGGGATCCATAGGAAGGGGAAGATCCAGAAACTTCTTCACTGATACTTGCAGAGGCTAGGAGCAGTATTGTCCTAATTCCTGACTATGGGGGCAGGAAATTCCAGGCCACTAAGGTTGCTAACATTTTTACCTGATTTGCCTCCGGATTTAAAGTTATGTGAATGGCTTGTTTGTCTAACTCAGCTCTGCTCAAATCAATCTTTCATGGATCCCCCCCAGTAAAGATCACCTTGGGTCAAAGGTCATAGGTCATCATGGTTCTCAAATACCTACCCACTTTGTAGGAGTTCCAAAAGTGGACAATTACCCAGAAATCAGTGAGGAACAAAAGCACGTATTTCAAAAGACTAACTGGGGGAAAAAAATGAGTGCAGCATGTACAATAATGCTTCAGATGTTGTCTTTATGGCTATCCCAATGAATTTCCAGTTTTTCTCCAACCCGACTTACAACAACATAAAATATGATAGAAGGCACTGCTGTTGATGTTAGGGTTCCCCTGTGCTATATCCACACATGCTATGCTTTAAAATCAATTTTTGGCAAATTTTAACATTTCCATTGTCAATTTTTAGGGCAAGGGTGAAAAAGAAATCCATTTTGGATCCTTACTTTTCTTGTCTTTCATTAACCAAAGATGTTTTGGAATGTTCCAGTTTAAAGTCATGACTTCTATCCGCCTTGGTTGGGGGCAGCTGTGGCAACTTGGGCCCTCCTCCTATATGGACAGGACACCTTAGAAGGGGCAGAATATGGTGACCCTGGCCAGTGACCCTGTCTCTTCTTTACTCAGCAAAGTGAGATTCCTAAAAGTATGGGCTTGGCCCCAAGGTGTCGAATGGATTCACTCCAAATGGTGGTTTCTTCCCTCTGCGCCGAAGGGAAGAGAAGTAGATTTTGCAGCATCTACCGTGTACGAGACACAGAACTGGAGGCCTTGCCAATTTCCTAGTGACATCTTTCTAATGATGTTGCAAGGTGGACATTAGGACTGTCCCTGTTTAAATGAGGCGGCACAAGAGAGGTTAGGTAACTTACCCTCGATCACCCAGCTATGTGGCTGGGTTTCAAACCAGTTGTGTGTGTCTCTGTGGTGTCTATCGGGTCACACTTCCAGAAACTCTGCCAGCCTCATCCAGGGGAGATGGTGTCCCTGAAAGCCCACCAAGGAGGGGAGGGGGATGAAGGCTCATTTGGCCAGTATGGGGGAGGAGGTAGGGTGGAGGGAACAGCCAGATGCCACAGCCATCTTGGGTCAAATGAAGCCTGATCCTTCCTCAGCTTGATTTGATCTAGAACTGGGAAACAGATGGGTCCAAGCTGCCTGAGGGTCCGAGGGAGGCTGAGCAGAGGCTGGCTGCAACCGCTCCTGTTCTTAAGGCCTGGGGCTGGGCGCTGCTTTGGAAACAAAGCTCCAGTGTGTACCTTTTGACTTATAAAACCTTCAATAGGAATTCATGTGTGAGGCTTCGAGTCCAGAGAGCTCACAGTTTCTAAGGGCAGCAGACTCAGGGAGAGCCTGGGCGAATCCAGAGAGACAAGGCAGATGTCAACAGATGCATTACAAACAATGTGGCTGGTTGCCCAAAGAGATCGCGGAGAAGATAAACAATGACCGAGGAAAGATGCCTAATGGACTTAATGCTCATTCAACAGCAAGGACTCAACCTTTCGCCATGCTGGGTAGTGGGATTGTTTCGAAGAGATATTGGGTTGTTTAGATATGCCCTGCAGTTGGGTGACTGGGGGACCCAGCTCACAGATTTTTACTGTACATGTGTTGAATGAATGAATGGAGACTGGATATCTATTCATTCAGAACTCACTTCCCAATAGAAAGTAGAAAGACCAACCGTCAGGTTTGCTTAGGACCTCGTTGTTTTCTAGGACACGGGACTTTCAGTCCTAAAATGAAAAGTGTTCTGGGCACACCGGGGCTAGATGGTCCCCTGCTTACTGAGAACCCATGATGGACCAGGCCCTGGGCCCCCACCGGGCATAGTCAGACACTTGGAGCTAAATCAAACACAGTCCCTGCTCTCAAGGAGTCCGCGTATGGTCCGAATAGATAAATACGATGCTGTGGCAAATGCCGCGATAGGGCCATGTGTGTGCAAGAGAGCAAGGCCATGGAATCAGATGCACCAGGATGGCTTTTAAGAGGATGGGCGAACACTGGTGGCAAGTATTGATGGGGGAGGAGCTGACCAGATCTCCAGAGAAGCTTGGGAAGTGCCTTGGGGCTAAGGGACAGCTGGGACCAAGGCCTAGGGTCTCATACAACAATGGTTTGGTTCAAGAAGCAGTGGGCAGCATATGTGTGTATGTTTATGTGTGTGCATTGGGGACCAATAGGGGAAAACGGGAGCATCGTGAGGTTGGAGAGGCATTTGAGGGGCCCCGTGACAAGTCGGAGACCACGTCAAGAAAAATGAAATTTATACCACAGGCAATAGGGAGCTATTGAAGTTTTCCTAAGCAAGGAGAGATAGCATCCGATGTTATAAAAGTTTACATCCACTCAACGAATGTTTATTGAGCACCTACTGTGTGTCAGGCGCGGCGCTAGAGGAGTAGATGAAGGCGTGCGTGCATGGCTATCAGCCAGAAAGTTTCTTTTTAATTCTCCAGTGGCAGTGAGGGTCCTTGAAATCCAGGGCCTAGCTGATACGATGTTTGGGCCTGTGGCTTCTGTCAGAAAAATTGTTCTGCAGTGAGCACATCTAACGAGAGAAGACTGCCAGCACTGGCTCCAACCTCCGCCCCCTTATCTGTTTTTCTTTTTCCAAAAGACCTTGAGGACTGTAGTCAATTCCACTACAAAACGGTTACACAATTTCCCCCGGAGAAAGCGAGTTTCCACCTTAGGGGATGAATAAGCCCTTTCTTTTCTGGAGAGCCGGCCCATGGAGGCCCAGGCCGGGTCCTGCAGGAGGGGTGGCGTGGGGAACAGCAGGCCTCGGTCTGATTTGGGGGTGCCTGTTTTTTCATTAAACAAAGTCTGCATAGTGGGGGCCATGGCCGCAGGTGCCCCGGGGGGGCCGATAAAGCAGGGGCACGGGGCTCGTCCTGCGGCGGGAGGCCGGGGGGGCCAGGGAGCCGAGGCCTTCCAGCTCTGCGCGGCCCGAGTGGCCATTCTTCCGGGGCTGCGGGTCCTATAAATGGTGCCTTTGAGGAGGCTGCCCGGGTGACAGCAGGACCCTCCCTGCAGCACCCACTCGGCCACAGCCTTCTGAAAGCTGATTGTCCCTCCTCAAGCCCTGCCCTCCTGGGACATTTCTTCACGCTGACCATTGTCTGCAGAAAGAGCCCATTGTCTGGGGCTCACAGATCTGCTGACAGAGGCCCCTGCACTGAGTGGAGCTTTGGGGAGAAAGAAATCCGCCCAAAACAACAACAAAAAAACCTGAGCCTGGCCGGAGGGCAGGGTTTAGACCAGGCTTGTTGAATTTCCTGATTCGCTGGTGTTCTTCCCAAGAGGAAATGCCCCCCATTATGGGAGGATCAGAGTTTTATCTCTGGGCTGGAATGACACCATTTGTGCCTTTGTGTTAACAGCACAGAGAGGTATTGTTTAGGGGTCCGTGGCCGGCGCTGGGAAGGGCTTGTTTGAAGAGAAAAAAAGAAAAAAACCCCAGAACAATGTTTACCCAGCAGGCAGCTCCTGCCAACCACCCTCCGCACTGGGATGTCAGCTGGCCGGCCCGGGCCCCCTCGGCTGGGCCTTGGCCTTGAGTGTGGCTGGGCGGGCAGCTAGCTGGGACAGGTACACTGTGCCAGCTCTCAAAACACCAACAAACAACCCCCGCCCCCCCGCCCCAATCCAGAACCAAAGGTTAGCGCTGGGAGCGCAGAATCGGCCCAGGGTGTAGGCAAGATCCTGACGTCTGGTGAATTCCTTTGGAAAGTCGGCTTCAGAGACTTGGGGCTCCAAGTGTGGTCTCAGCACCAGCAACATCTGCATTACCCGGAGCTGGTTAGATCTGTAGGCTCTCAGGCCCTGATGCGTTGTAAGAAGTTGTCTGGAATGAACTGAAACTCTAAGTTTGAGAAGCACTGGTTTCAAGCAGGGGTTCTCAAACACGACTGTATAGAAATCACCTGGGGAACTTTTAAAAAGTTCTGATGACCAGGCAGCATCTCAGGCCAGTGATGTCAGGATCGCTAGGGGAGGACGGAACATCAGTATTTTCTAAGACACCTCGAAGGATTCCAACCTATCTCCAGGTTTGAGGCAGAGGAATGTGGTTGATGCTCTCTTTCCCCTGTCTCAGCACTGAATCTGTGCTGGTTATAATACCGCAGTTTCTGAGCATTTTCTAGGTGAGAAGTGCTGATCCTTCATCCATGAAGATGGTATGCGTCCATGACTTCAGTGCTTTTCTGGCCCAGAGAACTCCTGTTCATCCTCAAAACCCAGTGAAGGGGGTGCCTGTGTGGCTCAGTGGGTTAAAGCCTCTGCCTTCGGCCCAGGTCATGATCCCAGGGTCCTGGGATCGAGCCCCACATTGGGCTTTCTGCTCCGCGGGGAGCCTGCTTCCTCCTCTCTCGCTCTCTCTGCCTGTCTCTCTGCCTACTTGTGATCTCTGTCTGTCAAATAAATAAATAAAATCTTAAAAAAAAAAAAAAAACCCAGTGAAAATGACTTCTCTGTGATGCAGTCCTGGATCTTCTGAAGCAGGAAAAGAAAATGCTTCTTCCTCTGAATACCCACTCCCCTTTGAATCTTTCTATTACTGTACTTGCCACATTAAATTTTAATGATCTGTTTACCTGTCACTGGATTTATTTATCTTTGTATCCCTGGGGCCTGGGCACAAAGTAGGTGCTCAGTAAATGAAGTGACAAATGAACAAGAGGGTGAGTACCTGAATGAATACAAGGATGAGTGAAGATACCTTCCC
The DNA here is from genome assembly GCA_004024625.1 of Mellivora capensis. Lineage (NCBI taxonomy): Eukaryota > Metazoa > Chordata > Mammalia > Carnivora > Mustelidae > Mellivora > Mellivora capensis. Next base: position 40,453 of record PISX010001625.1, on the reverse strand, counting down.
TGCCTTTAAAAAACCGCAATTCTAGCAGACGAGGCCACCTTGCACCCAGTTTATGAGCTATTAACTCTAGATAGGTGTTGTGATTGAGGTTCAACCAGAGTCCTCTGGGAATGCAGAGCAGGGACAGGAGCTCCCTTAGACACACTACTCCAGGCCTGCTGGGCAGAGGGTGGCCCACACTCTTTCTCAATGTTGCATCTCTGGGCCGTACCCCAGAGATCCCCCTCGACTGGTTCCCTTGGGTTCCTTTCCTTATCCTATTTGGAGACAGGAAGATCCTCCAGCTGGTGGAAGGGACAGATTCTCTTTTCATTTCTCAATGATGCTGGTACTATTACCTATAGGACAGGTGACTGTCCTTGTATTGTCAGGCCCCAGAAGACGAGCCGGAGAGGCTTGGAAGAGCCTAATGGGTCTGGGTGATTGCTGACCAGATGGGGAGGCCGCCTCGGCCGCTGTGTGTCTGTGGCCATTTGGCCTGTAGGCGAGCTGATCACTGCAAAGGTTAAGGCCCGACTGGCTGAGGCCTTCCCTGGCCAGAGGCAGAGCGGGCTGCCCAGTAGGCCCAAGCTTCAGGCTGAAGTGGGCTCTCTCACGGCTGAGGACGTATCAAGTCAACAGGCCTAGAGGATGGGCAGAGGTTAGCCAGTCAGATAAATGGGTACAAAAGAAGCCAAGGCAGGTGGCGGGAGTTGGCATGAAGAGGCCAGGGGTCAGAGGGACCAAGGTTTGAGACAGGAGTCAGGAGGCAGAAACAGGCTAAGTGGAAGGGTCTAGGATGACAAAGTCAAAGGGTCAACAGCCAGGAGAAGAGTCTCCGTTGCAGCAGAGTTTTAAACCCTCCTGGTGGTATAAGAAGGAAGAAGAGGGCCCAGGGAGAGGAGCGGAGCCTGTGCTGGGCAGAAGGGAGGAGAAGCCGGCAGGCTAACACCGGCATCGTTAGATGGCACTTGGCTGCCGTCTTCCCAAGGGCATCCTCTAAAGGTCTCTCCTGGAGCTTGATGGAGACACAATTCTGGAACTGTCTCACTGCTCTACTGTGGGTGGATCCTTGGGGTCCTGGGACATTTGAGAAGGAGACTTCCCTCCATCTTTTCTCATTTTCCTGCATGGGTCTGGGTTCACTTTCTGTGTCGAAGAAATCCCTTCTACCCTTCAACTGTGTATCTCTCTATTCCCCGCACATGGTACACAGCATCTTGGGTGTCAGGAAGTCAAGATTTGCTCAAGTGAATGTCTTCTTGCAGTTGTCACATTTCCCACAGACACAACCCCCAGTGGTCTCTCTGGGAAAACAGCCTCAAGAACTGAAGAACAGGTTGTTGAGGACAGGCTAGCGGCCATCGTCAACTCCCTCCAGAGGAAGGAAGCCTGGGGGTCTTTGGGACATGTTCTTGTCTTTGGTTCTATCCTTTTTAGCCCCTTCAATGCGGGGCCAGCTCCCAGGGCTGAGAAGGGAGGGGCACCAGAAGAGGCCAGGAGGGAAGAGCCCATGAATTCCAGAGAGGTTCCTGGCTGAGCCTGAGCATCAAACTCTGTGCGTCTTGTTCAGGGAGGTCACGGGGGTTGAAAGGGACTGAGCTGCTGTGTGGTAGACATTCTGTGGAGACATTCCGGGCTGAGCTGGGAGTGAGAGCCAAGGCTGAATCGGAGTCAGGGAGCCTTGTACGAAGCTTCCTTCCATAGGCAGAGGAAGCCTAAGGCATCCTTTATTGGTTACTGGCTAAGAAATGTGGGAACAGGGACTCAGTTCAGGAACCTGGCAGTGGTATTCTCCTCCAGGAAGATCTCCCTGATAACCACGGAAGGAAATGATCACACCCGATTGACCCTAGCAGTTGACTTTCCCCTGGTTACAGATATGTGTCTCCACGTCCTACCATCCACAGCCCTAGTACCTTCTCCAGGGCTGGTCCAGTCTTGCCCTTTCTTTGGTCTCCTGGATGCCCAGTGTGGGACCTGGCCTGGCCTAGTGCACCATGAAAATTTCCTTTATGGAATGACTTACCTCTTGTCAAGGGTACTCTGTGTTGGGGTTTGGTAATAGAGACAGCAGAAGAGTCTAGAATGTTGCTCAGAGCACCTGGCTTCTTTGATTTCTCAACTGCTGGCTGGGCATAAGAATCCCCTCCTTGCCTGCCCTTCTGCAGGGGGCTACTAGGCGCACATAAGAACCTGAATGTCAAGTACGAGAAGTCCACCAGCAACGTTAGGTAAGAGGTGATGTAGAGTAGTAATTAGGGCCTGAGCTCTCTCACCAGGCTCCCCAGGAGTGAATCTGGTTTTGGTGCTGGACAGACATATGACCCAGGGCAAGAGGAGAGATCTCCCTGTGCCACAGATATCTCAACTGTGACAGGAGTTGTCATGAGGATTCCAAGAGTGAATTTTGTAAAACCCTTGGAACAGTGCATGAAGGTGGGAGATGAATGGAGGCAGGAGTGATCTGTGCTCCAAATTTGGGGACCCTCTTCCTGATTTCAGGTTACCAGTCTTTCAGAAAATACTATTGCATTCTACGCTCTATGAGCCATCTTGGTTCACTGACAAACCAAGCTGGGAATGGGGCAGCACAGCCTCCAGAAGGGAGCTGGGTTGGCCTGGTTCTGGTTCCTTCTAGCTCTGGCTCAATAATTCTGGGAGCAGACAGTCTTCTTTGTATGGGGAAAGCAGGACTAAGCACCCGCCCCTTGGGTGAAACCACCCACTTCTCTTTGGCACTCCAGGCCCTTTGGCATTTTCCTTGAATCTTTCCTGATCGTATTCCTTGCTCTTCCCCTACCCATTCCTGTAGTTGCTGGAAATCCGGAACTGAGCAGGACGTGGCTCATGCCCAGGTGAAGAAAAGAAGTTCAACAATGAACAAATAATTACCAGGGTGTCCTGTAGTGTCAGAAAGTGCAGCATGATAAGACTGGGCAGAGCAGGGCTTCATGACCTAGGGGCAGGGGACCAGAGAGGCTTCCATGGGGAGAAGCACAGCCAGAAAAAGCAAGGATGGAAAGTGTTGCACCTAGGGGAGTGGCAGGTACAAAGTCCTGGTGATCATGAAGAACAGAGCAACCCTCCCTTGCCGTCTGAGTCCGACAGTACGGTCTTGGGATGCTTGTGCACTTGTCTGGGGTTTGATCACCATTGGTGGAGTCCTCCCTTTTCTTTTTATCCCTGGCCCTAGCCATGAGCTTTTAGTCTGGAACAGGGTTGACAAATATGATCTGAAAGGATTACTTGGTAAATATCCTTGCAGGCTGCCCAGTCTCGGTGGCGGCTCCCGAAGACGCCACTGTTACCCGGAAGCCACCATTGTTACCCGGAAGCAGCCATGGTTGCCCTACCATGAAGGAGCATGGCTGTGTGCCAACAGGACTTTATTTACACAGATACTGGGTTGGATTTGGCTCACGGGTGGTAGTTTGCCAACTTCTGGCCTAGAAGGGAAGGCAGGTAGTGACCAAGTCATTATAACCGGGTTGCGGCTGTCTCTCTCCTGGAGATTTTTCACCCACAGTGGTCGATGTGTTGATTCTCTGAAACTCAGTGCAGAAGCTTGAGTCAGTCATCGTCTTCAGTTCATGCAACATCCCTCACTGGTCCCCGCCAGGCTCCTCTTCTCAGTGAGGTATTCACCCATCCTCGTTCCCATCCCCCTCTCTTCACAGATGACTGTCCCAATGCATCTGCTCTGTACCCCAGAAATCATAGGCGTCTCTCTGGAGGAGGTTGCTCTGTATAGTGTATTTTGAACTTAGAGAAATGACACCGTGCTAGCCACAGTTTTGCTTATTTCTTCTGTGCCCCATTCCACACTGCATTTTTAAAAAACCTAATGCTGTGCGTACATTTAGGTCTTTGCTTCTAAATGCTGCAAACTGTTTCGCATTGTACATCATCACGTTCTCCTTATTCCTCTTCCTGGGGATGATCGCTATGTTTGATGCTAGCTCTTTAACCCCACAAACACCATCACATCCTCCCCAGTGGAGGTGCTCAGACCTGCCTTTCCTTTTTGGTACACGCTGCTATCATAGCACGCGTCCTCTGGGTGTCTGCCTCCGCTCTGGACTGTGAGGTCTCGAGGTCTATTGTCAGAGCCGTATCTTTACCCCAGAGTCTAGTGGGATGCCTGGTACTTTGGAGGGCCAATCGTGTTTAGCGAATGAATTAGTCTCTGAGGGGAGGGTTCTGTCAGGCATCTTTTAGACGAGCACCAGGTGGTTCTGGCTGTTCTCCAGCAGCAGATGGGATACAGCCCTCATCCCAGTGGTACCTTCTCTGTGGGACCCTTCCCGCCACCCGCACAAAGTGCTTTCCCATGACTGCTTCCTGGTTAGTTCCATGTTGATTATCTGGTGGACTGATTTCATTTCATGCTGTAAACTTGGGGAGTATAATGGTTACTTTGATGTGTCAACGTGGCTAGGCTATGGCACCCAGTTGCTTGGTCATACACCAGTCTGGATGTCACTGGGGAGATATTTTTTAGAGCAGATTAGTGTTGAAACCAGGACACTGAATAAAATAGATTATCCTCTGTAATGTGGGTGGGCTTCACCCAATCAGTTAAGGCATTAACAAAAAGAATGAGGTCCCCCACAGAAGAGGGAAGTCTCTGTCAAAATGGCCTCTGGACTCAGGACGGCAGCACCAGCTCTTTCCTGGGTCTTCAGCCTTCTGGCTTGCCTTAGAGATTTTGGACTTGTCATCACCCATGATCACAAGAGCCAATTTCTTAAATTCTTTCTCCCTCTCTCTCTACCCTATGTCTGTTTCTCTAGAGAACTCTACTAACATGAGGAGGATAGGGATAAATCTACTCTAGAGTAAGATCTTTTCATGACATTTAAGGCCTTCAAGGGACTTTGGGAGACTCTGTCTATAACAGCATCTCAGAGTCGTCCTAGCTGAGCACCACCACACACAAGCACAGGCCCCAGGTTAGGTTGAATCAGTGAAATTCAACAAAGACCCACATTAACTCCTACTTCTGGCTTTAGATTGTGCAAACTCTCTAGTTGATCCGGGGACCAATTCTCACTGAAGCCCATCAAACCAAACTCAGCCATGATACAAGAACCCCAACAGCCAACCTAAGAGGGCATAAGAGTGCCCCCCTCAGAGCAGAGAGCATCAGAAGCTGGTTAGAGGGAAAGATCTATTAGCGGATCCCTAGTATTTTCTAAGTTTATGGCACATCCTTTGCTGTGTCCCAGGCACTTGGTGATTTTCACAAACAACCCTGCAAGGGTAGGTTATCAGCCCCATTTTATAGATAAAGAAATGGAGCCTAAAGATACTGAGTCTCTGTCAGGGCCACGAGGGTAGGGAGTAGTGGATCTGAAATCAAGCTCGGGTTTGTGTTGGGAGACCAAAGTCTGTGCTCACCCCATTGTGCCCTGAGTTTTTCTCTCCTTCCTTCCTTCCTTCCTTCCTTCCTTTTTTTCCTTCTTTCTTTCTCTCATTCATTCATTCATTCATCAAAATCCTGGGTGCCTGCATATGTTCTAGGTATGATGGAATCTATGGTTATGTTTTTTCTTTTTTTCCCCCCCTACGTTTTCTTCTTATGAGGCTCACAGGCACAGAGGAATTCTGGGATGGTGAGACAGCCCTATCTTGGAGGTGTGTGCAAAGAGAGCACAGAAGTACAAAACACTCTTCTCCCCTGGAGGTGTTGGGGGGTCAGGGATGTACATGGGAGCATGTGTTGCAGGGCTCCTGACACTGTGGACAGGAAGGGGGCCCAGCTGGCACTGGATGAGAAGCTGACCAGGAGGAAGATCCCAGAGGAAATGGGGACTTTGCAGGACAGCGTGTCCCAGGGCCAGGCCAAGAGCCTGGCATCAAGGTGGGGTGCCATAGGGGTACAGAGCCTGGGCCTATGGCTGAGGCCATTGACAGTGTGAGGAGCACAGAGGGGTATGGGGTGAGAAATGCTGGTAAGACCTTGGAAGGTGGTGCCCAGTGGTTGGACTGGGAGTTTTGCTCAGGGCTAGGATGAGGGTGAAGAGCATGAGGAACTCATGCAAAATTTAAGGAGGACCAAAAAACTCAGTCACTGAGATTGAGAACATCAGAAATTAGTGCAAAGGACACAAATGTTGTGATCTGAATGGGCAGCTGCACCCCCGTGTTTATAGCAGCAATGTCCACGATAGCCAAACTGTGGAAAGAGTGGAGACGGTCATCGACAGATGAATGGATAAAGAAGATATGGTGCATGTGTGTATATATATATACACAGATATATATACACACACACACACACACACACACACACACATTTGTGTATATATATAATGGAATATTACTCAGCCATCAGAAAGGATGGATTCTTACCATTTATATTGGCATGAACGGGACTGGAGGGGATGAGACTAAGTGAAATAAGTCAGAGAAAGACAATTATCATATGGTTTCACTCATATGTGGAATTTAGGAAATAAAACAAAGGATTATAAGGGAAGGGGAGGGAAAAATAGAATAAGATGAACTCAGAGAGGGAGACAAACCATAAGAGACTCTTAACTACAGGGAACAAAGTGAGGGTTTCTGGAGGGCAGGGGGTTGTGGGGGTGGAGTCACTGGGGGATGGGCGTCATGGAGAGCACTTGATAGAATGAGCACTGGGTGTTATATGCGACTGATGAATCACTGAATTCTATATCTGCAACTGATGACACATTCTACATTAACCAATTGAATTTAACTAAAATAAGTTTACCAAAAAAAAAAAGAAAAGAAATAAGTGCAAACATAGCTCTGACGAGCAACAGAGCAAGCTTCTAAAGAAAGGGTCTGATCCTGCACTTGCCTGACCCAGCTCTTATCCTCCCCTAATCCTGTCTCTGTTTTTGTTAAAATCCGGATTCCTGGGTCGCCCCTGGCTGGACCTACTGTCGCTGTTTTTCCAAGAGGAGCCCTACTAGGTCCCAGTGGTGCAGGTGGATCTTATGGCTGTGTTTCTTCTTATCCATGGCCATTAACCACCTGTGGGCCCTGGGCCAAAATGCAGCTTCTTGTCTCACTTCCAGACCTCCCACTTCCGAGCGGGCAGCACAGGGACCTTGGTGGTTAGAGGGTTAGCAAGGGCTTTGGGAACATCCCACCATGGAGGCAAGAGGGTCTGTAGCAGGGACGGCAAGGAGATGTTTGTGCTGATAGGTCCCAGCTTCCGGAAGACCACTCTGGCCGGCCCAGGTGACAGGCACTGTTTGGAATGAGGTTTTCCAGTTTTTAGTTTCCAGATGGGAAAAGATCCTGATTGATAAACGCTGCACACGTATCTCATCCCTGCAGTGGCTACTCCAGGAGGTTCTGGAAAGAAGCCCTAACTCCAGGCCAGACAGCGAAGGCCCTCCACGCCTGCTCCCTCCCTTGGCCCCTAAGTGCTTTGCGGTGGGGGCTGCGGGTCTGTGAGCGTCACCACAGTCCCTGTCCCTGCGCTGACTTCGCCCTCGGAGCCTCCCCCAGGCAGGTCCCTGTGCTGAAGTACTTTCCTGGGTCCCTCCACCCCTCTTTCTGGGCCGCTCTGTCCTCGAGGCTCAGAGGCCCTTCCTCTCCCAGGAAGCTCAACTTCTCCATCCTCGGAAGTCAGGCTCTGTCGCTCCCCTTGGCCGTGGCTGCTCTGTCCCTGCTCCTGTTTCGCTGGGGGTTTATCAGCGCCTGGAAGCCTCCTCCTTCCTTCTGTGTTCCGGGAGTGTTCTTCCTGAAGCAGGGAGATGCTCCCGAGAGTTCTCGGGCCGCAGAGTCGGCAACCTTGGCTCCAGCCCTCCGTTCCTCCTCTCCGGAGCCTGGGTGACCTTGGAGAGGTTTGCCGCCCTTTGATTCTGGGACATGATATAGTTCCTTGGTGAGGGACTGAGGGTCAGAGGCGACCGTGGAAACCGCGAGGTGGGGAGCCTCCCAACAATGAGGCTGTTATTTTTCAGAAGCGATCCAGGGAGGGCCTCTCCCCTCGGCCCAGCCGCACCCCTGCTTCCCATGAAGCTGTTCCCGGGGAGCTGCAAGCCAAGGATAGACCCGCATGGACCCACGTCCCCAGCCTGCACCTTCTGCTTCGTCTGCAGCTGGCCGTGGTCGACATGCCGGCCTCCCGCCCCGAGGGTACCAAGCCCTCTGAAGAAGCTTAGTTACCACTTATGTTATTCTAAAGCAAGAAATTTTACAAGGACTGAAGGTGAGGTGGAGAAAATTTCCTTTAAATTCTCTTAAATTTTTAGTCTTGCAGGAGGGTCTGGGAAACCCACTTTTGCAGAAGGCTCTGGGAGTGGGGCGGGGATGGGTGTTTCCACAGTCGCTGTGCCATCTTTCGAGGACGCCGGGGCCTCTCTCTCAGCACTCCACGAGGACGAGCACATGGGGCTGGAGCCACACAGCCCGTGGCTGGGACGTGGGAGATGCCAGGAGGCCCAGGCTGGAACCGGGGGAGCCAACACCCAGATACACCCCCTCTCCCATGAGTTCCAGGGCCGGATGTTGGTGTGAGCCCGATGGATTTGGCTTGAGGTTTCATCCGGGCAAAGACAGAGTCAGGAGGGGCTTATTTCTTTGTGTTTCAACCCTGCTGATGAGCACGGATGGAAAACTCAATTATCAGTGAGGTTAGGGGCAGGGCGGGAGGTCAGGGCCTAACTGCCCGCTCTTCCTCTGGGCGCTGAGAGAGCTGGTCTGCTCTCCGCTGCCCCAGGAGGAGGATGCATTGATCAGAGTCAAAGGTCATGTGTCATCAAAGGCGGCCCAGGAATAAAGGGAACCCTTCCCAAGGATTCCAGGATGGCCCCCGAAAACCCAAGGCAATTCACTCCTTTAGTAAGCTCCTATGTGCCTTACCCTCAAAAAGTCCAGAATTCTTGCTGCAAAATTTACAAGAAAATGTTGCTTTATTCTAGGGTAGCTTTCAAAGATTTAGGATTTGAAGGGGGAGGGGTTGGAAGCATTCTCTTTCTATCCTACTCAGCCAAGAACTCAGAGACCTCTGGGGGAGAGACTACACATGTCTTCCTTTTTTTGAGGAAAAACAATTCATTAAAAAGTTCTTTGTATGAGTCTGGACACCTCAAAGATAGGACCCTAGCCACCCTTGTTTCACACTTATCTTTTCCCATGGGAATATTTCCTTTCTAGAGGGGGGTGGGAAACCACACACACACACACACACACACACACACACACACACACAGCAGTTTGAAAGTTGGAAGTTAAATTTAAACAATCGCATGGCTGTAGATTGTATAGAAAAAGTATAAAGACAAGAAGAAAAGACAGTCCACCAAAAGACAGACCGATGGAAAGAAATTCAGAGAGAAAAGGAGAAATGCCTGAAACCAGAAGGTAAAAAAGAGTATCATATAGGCAGATGGGGTCCTTGCCAATTACCATCAAGTGATTTAAAACACGGCAGATATCCCCATATGCAAAAGGCTGAACGACTGAGAGAAAGGAGTTTCCCAGCAGATGTACCTATATATTTTCCCTAATAATTTCTTGTTCTTTTAGTGAAGTATGGAAAATGAACAAAGGGGCCTACTGTGCATTTAACTTTCCAGTTACCAAAGCAAATTGAACATGCAGAGGATGGAGTTGACGACACATGAGAACAGGTTTTCTTTTCAAGGGCAGGTCTGAGTCCCACCTGAGAACAGGTGACCAAGGCAGCGACATCCCTACAGCCCAAAGCTGGGATCCCCACCCCCGCCCCACATAGATGCTGGTGTGTACCCGCCTGGATCTCTACACGGATGCTTGCCCGGGTAGGTGTATGCAAGAATGTACTGAAGTGTTAGCCGGAGTCTAACTCTATGTCAGAAGTCCAGATCAGGGGCCTGAGAAACTTGGCTACTATCCCACATACAAGCCCCAGAATGCATTTCTGGATTATGAAAAAGTGAGCCCAAGGATAATGGGAGCAAGTCACTGTGTTCCTAAACCTGTCCAAATTTTACTTAATGGAAGGTTCACTCTAACTACCCTGGTAAGAATGCCGTGTCACCTAGAAAGCCCTCCCAACTAAGGCTGTCCTAGCGAACATTCTCTCCATGCCTCCTCTGTTGACGGGCCCCGCTGAGGGATGCTTGCTGCCACTGCCTTGGCTAGAGGTCTGGCCCTTTCTTCATCAACTCTTTCTCTTTTCTCATCTCCCCACCGAGTTTGGAAGCTCCGGGGAAGAGACTACCGTGGTGACCCGAGGCCCTGCTGCACAATGTTAGGCCCCCTGTGAAGTCCTGTTGGCTAATTAGAATAGCGGCCCCATCTGGACAGCAGTAGCTCTGAATCAAACCCATTTCCCAGGTCCCTGTTTATCTTGTAGGCAGGATAAGAATTATCATTGGAATCATCTTGTCTAATCGCGCTAACATGGCACTCTTGGTCATTCAGCCTAGGGTCTAGTTTAGCTGGCTTTTTTCCTTTTTTCTTTTCTTTTCTTTTCTTTTCTTTCTTTTTCACAGCAGACCTTCCCAATGAGGGGGGCAGGGCAATGATTTATATTCTAGCTCGAGCTCCTTGTCTTGTGCTAGTCCGATGGCTACACTTCAAGGTGCGCTGACCAAGAATATCCAGTCTTCACTGTCTACTTTGGACAGAGGTGGGCTTAGAGGTTGAAAGAGAAGAAGGAACCTGTCTGAGGTTTCACAGCAAGATATAGAGCCGCAGTTGGTACCCGGGCCTCCTGACACGGTGGGCTAGGACAATAACAAAACAAGAGCACGGACATGTCTGTGGCTCTCACACATACTCACACAGCCTCCGTGGAGCAAGGCCAACAGTTGGACATGGCAGGACTCAGTTCCTGCCCACAAGGAAAAGGGAGCTCAGGAAGGATGAAGACTTGGCTTCAGGCGTTAGGAAGATGCCGTCAAAGGAAACGTAATGTGGTTCTTCCTGCTCCAGGAATGGCCAAGAAGTGTGGGGACAGGTTGAATTTCCAGGACTTGTTAAGACTAATTGCAAGGAGGAAGATCCAGGTGCCGCATTCGGGAAAGATCTCAGTTGCGGCGAGGCTCCACATTCTTGGCGGGACCTTCTGTACCGGTGCTTCATCTCAGGGAGGCCTCATGCCCGCATGTTGTAGGAGCAAGCCTGCCCGTTGTCTCACACCGCCTTCGGAGCGCAGCGTGGTGACAATAAATACGGACCTCACAGTTTAACCTTAGCCCATGCTAGCAGCACGCACGGGGTCTGACACGAAGTACTTTGTAAATGGTGGCCAGCAAGCAAATGGTAGGTATTATTCTTATTTCTGAGCCTAAAACAACCAGGTGTTTGACATTTTCCAATTAAAACTACAGGCCTGGGATACTTGCCCGTTAAAAATGTAACCCTACCCATAAAAATCTGTTTTTTCATTTTCATTTTTTAAGAACACAAATTAGGCCAATTAAATCGTTTAAATGATTTCTTTTTTTTTCTCTTTTGAGCAAAGTAAGCCATACACAGGAACCAGTGGGTCCCTCACAAAGATTTGCTTTTTCCCTGGAGCAGACCCACGGAAGGGACAGCCACAAATAAATCCCTTTGCCGTTTTTACAACCCAGGCTTGGCCAAACTTTCACGGGCCTCGCATAAACCCCTCATTGCACGTGCTGAACCTGTGAACACTTTAATTTCGACTCCAGCTTCCCGTCTGGATGCTAGTGCCCAATGGGCCGGGAATGGGGTCTGTGGTCCTGGGGTTTCCTCGGTGCCCACGGCTGCCTAATGAGGCCTTGTCTGTTGCACTGAAGTGAGCTGACCTGGCCAGTGGGCCTAGACTTCCTGTCCTTTCTTCCGCAGGAGAACTGAGGATGTCTGCGGAATGAGGTCTGACCTTTCAGAAGAATCTGAGTGTGGAGAAGAATGGGGAAAATCTCTGTTTTCTCGATGTCTGATTTTTCTGGCGTAAGTGTCCAGCAAATACGATTGCTCTCAGAGTCTGTCTTTGATGTCCAGTCAGGGCTGCAGCCGAAAGCTGACAGTTCCATGGTGGAAAATCCCTATTCTAATGTGAACAATGCTTTGCAAACTCAACTCACAAGTTTTCAAAAAGATTTCAGGGTCCACTGCCTCTGGGATGAAGTTGAAACTCCTGGGCCAGTCCTGGGTGGAGCCCGAGAGCCCCGGCCTTGGAAGCGACTGGAACTTGGTCTCAGCATGACTAGTTCCTCCTTAGTTGAGGCTGGTTTCCTCTTTTCTGAGATGGGATTAATGATAACATGGGAACCCTTCAGGTTTTTGTGAAGATTGAAGGAGGTCGTGACTAAGATGTCGGACTTCCTCAAACTCTGAAGTCCTCAGTCTCTCACTTCCCCTTTTTTTTTTCCACCTTTTGTTTTTTTTTTTTTTTTGGCTCAGAAGGGGAAGATGTAGTTCCAGCAGTTTCCACTGTCCCTCAAGGTCCAGGTGACAGCTTCCCCAACTTCATGCTTCCAACTGTCTTCATCTCCCTTTCTCCTCTTGGCGGGAATGCCCTTTGGTGACGGGGGAGAGGGTGTGCACAATGGAAGAGGGACACAGTTGGTCATGATCTCCAAGGAGAACTCCGAGGAGATACTGGCAGCCGCTGGTCTGCTCCCAGGCGACCATCTGTGAGGGAAGCGCTAAGAGGAAGAACGTGGCTATTGTCCCAAGATGGGGACAAGGGGCTCTGTAGGTGACAACCTGCAGCTCCAGCTCAGGAAACAGGCAGGCGGGTTATTACCATCTGTAGGTCACTTCCCAGTCAAGTTGTCCGAAGGGAAGAGGATTAAATTGAGTTTGTGTAGAGAAAGAAGATTCAACTAGAATATGAATCTGAAGATTCAGCCTCTCCTTTGGGTCCTCAAAAGGCCCCAGAAGCGGCTCTCAGTGTGCTGGGCAGGCAGGGGTCTCAGAGGTGGGGGCAGTGGCCAAGAATCAAAGGCCCTCCATGCCCCCAACTCACAGAGTCTTGGAGGGCAGGCATGTTAGCCCGGCAGGCCCTGTCCAGTGGACACAACTTATCAAGTGCCCCCCATTCCCCTTCTCCCCGTCTCTCCCTTGAGCACAAAAGCCTGTTGTCTGGGGAGCTGGGAGAGTGGGCACAGACCATCCTCTCTTCTCTGTGTCATGAACATAATCTATTTGATCTTGAGAGTGGTTTTGTTTCAGTTTCTCAAGGGAATGGGGGAGAGAAGAAGGCCCTTCTTCTGACTTTGGAAACTAGAGACACTTAAACATAAGGATTAAGCCAAGGATGAAACCCATCTTGGGTCCTCTTTTCCTGTTCAGAAAAGAGCTAATCCTTGATATTTTTTGGAGAGTCACATCTTCTTTGGAATCAAAGTGTTTTTCGTCTCATTATTATTAACATCACTATAGTTTTTTCCTTACATTTCCTTATGCACACCTTGTCTCTTTAAAAAAAGAAAGAAGATTTTTTATTTATTTTTAGGGGGGGTGGGTAGGCAGAGGGAGACAGAGAGTCTGAAGCAGACTCCTTGCTGAGCGCAGAGCCTGACTTGGGACTCGATCCCACAACCCTGAGATCATATTCTGAGCTGAAATCAAGAGTTGGATTCTCAACCGACTGAACCAGCCGGGTGCCCCCATCTTGCCTCTTTTTCAAAAGGCTTTTGACATACCAGTAAAAAGAGGTTTACAATGAATAAATAAAGGAATCATGACTAAAAGAAAACAAAAACAGAGATAAGATGTGACAGAGAAAAGTTAAGAAGACAAAATTTCCCCTCCAGAGGCCTGGGCAGTAGCTGGATTTGGGTCAGGACTCAATTCTGAGCTCCCTGGTAACCACGGTGATGAGGGAAACACTTGCATACGTGGTTCACAGCATCAACAAGAAACAGAGCTGCTTCCGTCATGGCAGACTCTGGATGGTGTATGAAGAAATGATACCAGGAAAATTCTTGAAAATATCTAAATATTAGAGGATATGACCCTTTGGGAACTCTTAAATTCATACATATCCTTAGGGCAGCATTTCCTGAATTGTGTTCTGTGAAACACTGATTCTGGGACACATCAAGAGTTGGCTCCTCAGAATGTGACTCTGGGGCCAGATAAGCATAATTGGTGTTCGCACTTACGTTCCTCTTGGAGATTCATGATGCAGCCATTCTCCTGAGGACTTGAAGGAGTTTACCGAGAAGACACCTGGCAAATTTGGTTCAAATAATTATTTCCTCAAGTTTTTTTGGCCACAGAACCAGAATTTGGAGGAATCCCTGAATTCATGCTGCCAGACTGGTCTTCCTGGACCTTTTGTGAGAACTGGAATCTGCAGAAACATTTTCTACAAAGAAAGCCAGGCTCTGTCTCCGGAGGAGAGTCACTGTGTACATAGGATTTCACCGACCTTTTCCCCTTTTTGCCCCTCGAGCTGAGACTGGGCTCCCTCAGCAGCAACATCTGACCCCCGGTCCTGCTTGCACCTGGCGGGGGCAGCCCAGGGAGCTGAGGCCTTGTGGCTCCTTCAGAGCGCAGCATCTACAAAACGAACGAAACTGTTGTGGCCAACACTGACCCTTCCTGTTGCATAACGTCTCTGCCAACAAATCACAGTCTCCGTTTTACCAAAGACTCCCCAGGACACCCGGGGTACGGTGAAAGGAAGAAGGGCAGCGGGTGGGAGAATGCTGTCTTGCTACATCAAAACAGCAAGACTAATACATGGTATGTATCTGCGGGATCCCCGGGGCAGGGGGCAGAAGGCTGGTAGTTTCTGGTAGGCTTCTTGGAGGAAGTGACACTTTAGCAAAGATTTAAGAGATTGGCAGGAGTTCTATGAAGGAGGAGGTATGGGGTTCCATTTGGGGCCTGGCAGGAACAAATGGTCAGAATTGGCTTTAGGAGGAACAAATGGCAGGAGACGAGGCAGCTGGCGAGGAGCTGAGACAGTGGGCCTGTTTGATGCGTTTGAGCTTCCTTGTGCAGGGACCCGAGGGGAGGCATAGAGGGGGCCCCAGGGGGAAATGGCAAGGCTTTCCTGTTAGAAAGAGCCTCTCAGTGGTGATTGTCAATGACATGGAAGGACACATAGGGACTGGGAGGCTGTGGCCAGGATCCCTAGCAACCTGCCCCGGGCAGAGGTGCAGGAGAGCGACAGAGCTCTGGCCCTCACTCTTGGTTCCAGTGGGTCATGGGGGGACACGACAAGCATTTTGTGCTCCTTGGAGGACTGGTGCTCTCCTTGGCTGGCCGTCAGAACAAATTAAGGACACTTGTGTCACAAGTCCCACCTGGCCGGCAGCATGGTCAGGCTAGGCCGGCAGGGGAGATGTGTCCCCAGCAGCATCTTGGACCTTGGCCACTGGCCTCAGCACAAGGAAGGCTCTCTGTGTCCTGCCTGTTTAGTGGCTAGCATACGGGAGTACAAGATCCTTTGGCAACCGAAGGCCTGTGTCAGTGTCACGGTCCGAGTTTTTCGTGCTCACCAGTGTGGAAAACAGAAGCCTCCTGCCTGGTGAGAACCAGGGTTGGTTCCCAGAAGCAGCCAGAGGCTGCGAGGACAGCGGCGGGCCACCACACCTTGCATTTCCATTTCGCAAAGTGTGCTCACGAAGATGATCTCCTTTGATTTCTGTCTTGGTCGGTCCTGGCTGCTGTACTAAAAATGCCAACTGGGGTGGGCAACATGTGTTTTTTGTGGTTCTAGACTCTGGGACACCCCACATCAAGGCACTGGAAGATTCCGTGTCTGGTCACAGATGGCCCAACTGCTGTCTGCTTAGTGTGTCCTCACAGGGCAGAAGAGAAGGGAAGGGGCCTCTCTGGGGTCTCATTCGTGAGGGAACCTATCTCATTCATGACCTCATCACCTCCCAAAGGCCCCACCTCCTTGTACCATCACATGGACACAACGATTTTTTCTTTTTTTCAGATTTTATTTATTTATTTATATACAAGAAAGAGAGTGGGGGGTTGGGAGGAGCAGAGGGTTAGGGACAAGCAGACTCGATGCAGGGCTCAATCTCATGACCTAGAGATCATGAATTGAGCCCAAATCCAGATTTGGATGCTTAACTGACTGAGCCATTCAGGGACACCTGGGGGTTAGGATTTCAACCTAAGGCTTCAGAGAGGAATAAACATGTGGTCCATGGCTGGATGCAGTCTACCTTGGGACATGGGGATTCCTTCAATCCCCGTCAGTGTATGCCGTTATCTGGATGCGCCATCTCTAGGCCTGGCGCACCTTCTCTGCCCACTCACCGCCTCGGGTGCCCCCTCTCTCGGCCCTCACGCCACATTCGGGTCAGTGCTCCATTGGTATTTTTCACTGCATGAAGGCAGAAAGCAGTGCCCTCCATCAGTTCACAGCTGCATCCCAGCACCTAGCCCCATGTCTGGCCCATACAGGGCTTCGCCACCATTGGATGAATGAATGAAGAGAAGTTTTACTTTCCCATGGTTGAACAACAACAGCAACCATAGCAACAACGAAAGATGCTCAGGCCTCGGGAAACTTGCTCCCGCTGCGGAGCCACCAGGTTGGTGGATCTAACTATGGGTGAACCCGAGCATCGGATCCACTCATGTCTGCTGAGGTCCCCCGTCATTTCTGGAGTCTGTCCACCAGTATTAGCTTGTCAGGATTCCGGGGTGAGCAGTTATTTTGGCGACTTCTGCAGAGTCCATTGCTGGAATTCCACGGAGATATGAGCCTATGCCTTGTGATGCTTTGAGACAGTGGGGAGAGGTGGGGAATTTAAAAAATTTGACTTATTTTGAGGAAAGTAATATGTTTGCTACAGAAATTTTATAAACGCAGATAAATGAAAAGAATGGAGAAAAATGAACAAAATGATGATTGCCCTGCTTAGGGATCTTGAGCCTCAGTACCTGGGCCAGTTGGGTGTCTTCTCTGTCTCTACAAGGTCCCTCCAGCTCCGTGGTTTCAGGGTGGCTGGAATGCTTACAAAGCAGTTCAGGGCTCCAAAGGGCCATGTCCCAAGAGACAGTCAGGCAGAAGCTCCATTATCTCTTGTGACCCAGACTCAGAAGTCACTCGGCCTCATTTCCCCTGGATTGCATGGCTAGAGGGAGTTATAGATTTTTATTCAGGTTTGAGAAGACCCCACCTCTTCGTGGAGGAATGTGGCCATCCCACGGTAGGGAGGGCACGCCAGAAGGGAGATGCACTGATGTGGCCATCTTGGGGAAATACAACTTTTCACAACTAAATCTCAGTATTTACTGTTAAAATGTTCAATGAAGCTGCAATGATTTCAGCTGGGAGTGTTTTATTATTACACCAAAGTAAAAAACAAATTCTTGGCTAAATGAGGTGTAACAGTGTTACACTGTATAGGGTTTCTTGGGTTTCAGAAGAGTTAGCGGAAGGCATTTCATTTGTTGCTTGCGAGTTCCTGGTAGGGATCATCACCCCCATTTTACAGAAGTCCAGAAGGGAATAAAAAAGAATTTCTGCAATGTCAGCCCCAGATGGGGTTAGGAGTGGATCTAAATATTCTACTCCAGTCTCTGATGTCCAGGTAACACCACCTGCTGTGATTAAACTCCACCAGGGGTCACATTCCACTCCCAGAAAATTGTAACACTGACCCAGGAGGTAAGACTTCCTTTTTAATGTTTTAACTTTAGAGTGGCCTTCAGCCTTTAACTCTAGAATGGTGTGTACTGAGTAAATATTCACCCAGTGCTAGATGACTGGTGTTTTATTAGCTGAAGGAATGCTCAGCAGAAGGGGCTGGGAAAAGGGTGGACCAACATTTGAAAATGGCACCCAGTTCTTGGGCAAGCAAATCTCTGAAAGTCCTTACAGCTGTCTGGACATCTAGGTCGGTGCCTACCTCTGGGTGAAAAGCATCAGGACTGATCAGACGATGATTTGCACTCTTGAAAGACTTTTAGAAGCCCTGACTCTCTCATTCTTGGAGCTCCACCCAACCTCCTATCATGGGTGATGCGGCTCCGTCATTCTGTATCATGTATCCTGGGGTTTTCTTTACTTTTGCGACAAGAAAGTTCAAAAGAACTTCTGCAGTTTTGCTTTTGAAATTATTTAGCAGTGAGTAACTTAATTAATTAATTCCTTTTTTTTCTCTCGATCTATTTGGAAATTCATGCCAAGTGAGAAAATATACCCTACACACTGTTTTCTAACGTAATGAAATGTTCACAAGTGATAAATTTAACAATTAATGAAGTGGCATAGGAGATAATGTTACAGTTTTTGGCAATTAATTAAACATTTATCTACTTTGATTTTGCTGTTTTTGTTTTGTGTTTTAGAACATACATATATATATATATAAAATATATATTATATATATAATATATATTTTAGGTTTCAAAACCCTGAAAAGCTCATAAGCCAAATCCTATAGCTATGGAGACTGACAGATAAGGTGGCTGAGGCCAGTGCTTTCCCAATGGAAAGAGCCCCACAAAGTCCCTGTGGTTATGGCTTCAAAACTGAAGTCTCTATGAAGAGGAATCCTCCCTCATTACAAGCTGTCCTTTGGGTCGAGGGTGCAGACTCCCTCTGCTCTAAACGCTCTTGTTGGCAGGAAACTCTCCCGCTCAGTCAATGGAACAAGCTGGTCTAGGAAGATGACCAAATAATTCAGGAGGCTCTGAATTCTCCATCATAAGTTCAGACCATCCAATTCTGATCATCGGTTCAGATAGATCTGGAATACCAGTGGGCCAGAGGGTGCGGTCTTTGGAAAACTCTTGCAGAGAAGTAAATGGGCCAGAGAAGTGGACTTGCTTAAGTCCAACAGTGGAAGAGAAGGTCACTCACATCGTTAAAAAGCCCGTGGTGTGGCAGAGACTCTGATGAATTTCATCTGGCAAGTCCAATGTCTTGTCGAGGGGAGCATCAGCTCCATCTTACAGACTGGACCCCTGGGGCTCAGATAAGTCTATATCTGCCCACGGAGACCCAGAGACAGGAACCCAGTCCTGCCTGATTCCAAGGTTCTGCTCTGTCTTCCTGCCATTGGGACAGAGAGAGGAGCTTACGATTTTTAGAGGAAATGAGTAGCATCTTTCAAGGTTTGTGTTTGGAATACCAGGAGGCTTAAGGGGATTGCAGGAGCAATGTTTTGTAGGATTTTCCATTTGCTGAAGCTACAGTCCTTTAACAAACACACAGAATGAAAGAACTGGAGACAGGTAAATTAAGGGCTTAGAAATAGGCAATTAAGCCTTAGTCTAGAGTAGTGGAACCAAGAACCCAGTTGGTTAACACATGCTCATGGGGCACCTACTCTGTGCAGAAGTCCTGAGGGATGATAACCTCCTGGTCTTGGGCCCTCTGTTCGAGACAGACACAGAAGCAGATAGAAAGAGCTCTGGCCCACTGAGTCAGAAGCTCAGAATTTGCAAACCTCTCTTCTACTCCCTGGCTGTGTGGCCTTAGACAAATGAGTGGACCTCTCTGGACTTCAGTTAACATTTTGTTAAGTGGTTCATGATAATTCTTACCAAACCCACCTCTTAGGCCTGTCACGTTCCCGAGGATTCTTGAAAAGCTACTGTGTGAAGTCAACCCCCGTTGTCCTTATGTCTCTCCCCGGAGCAGACGCACTCTGTGGGCAAGAGGTATGTGCTGTTTCTCTGTCCTCAGCACGGGCCCTGGCCCGGGGTGGACAGTTACTTTGCGGATCTTGAATAAAGCTGTAAGTCTCTTACATCTTAGCTGAAATAGCTTTTCTAATGCACGTGGACCTTAACTAGAGTCTTCCTGCCCTGTTGATACTTTAAATAATGAAGAGTTTCTTTTTGGGGGCATCTGGGTGGCTCAGTTGGTTAAGTGTCTGCCTTTGGCTCAGGTCCTGGTCCCAGAGTTCTGGGATCGAGCCCCACTTAGGGCTTCCTGCTCAGTGGGAAGTCAGTCTGCTTCTCCCTCTCCGTGACCCCCCCAAACTCCCCTCTCTTGCTTTCTCAATCTTAAATTTTTAAAAATCTTGGGAAAAAAAAAAAAGACTTTCTCTTCAAGATCCAAACTCTTAGTGCACTGATGGGGAGTCTCTTTATCGGACCAAAAGACGCTTCATTAAAGTCGACTTTGTTTGCCTGATGACTTTATAGCTTTTTCTGTAGCAGCTGTACCTGAATCCCACAGCCCTCACCCTGGAAAGGGGGTCTCTCCTTTGTTGTGGTTCGATTTTCACCATAATACTCTCTTCTGATCCATATCCCTGATTGGGTGAGGGTCCTCTGTAACTCCCAGAATCACAGCAGCCCACACTGGGGGCTCCAGAAGGGCCCTCGGGGTTCTGTCTTCCTACTCCTCGATTGTAGAGGAGGGTCTGCTGCAGAATGGGAAGGGACTTATTCAAGGTCATGGAACAGAGCCAGTCTTGGACCTGTGTCTTTTCCCCTTAACTCAATGGAAATGACATTTGTACAAATGGAAATGACTCTGGACAAAGCCAGTGGTTCTCTCTGGAGACCTTGGGTCTCAGAGCTGAGTCCTAAGGGAGCGTCATCATCTGAAGGTTTCCCAGCTCTGTCCAGTCTGGTGCAGCCCTCTGCGCCGATGCTCCAGACCACCTCTCTCTCTCATCCAGAGAGGGATGAGAGCTGTTCAAATGTTCTTGGTCTAGCTCGAGGTCAGAGTACTTGGTGGTCGGAGTGGCCCACCCTGGTGTGCTGTGCAGTACGTGTGGAGGGATTTTCCTTCTCCCCAGCCACTGACTCACAGGGCTGTGGGAGGGGACGGGAGTCCTGGGGGTCGGGGCTGAGAACAGTAGAGGATTGGTGGCTGCAACAACAGTGCTTCCGAATGGCCTGGGCCACACCTTGATCTGGAACATGGACAGGGTATTGGCTGCAATCACAGATCAGTCCAAGTCCCAGCTGGCGTCTCCGAGCGGGGCGTGGAAAGGCCTGTGACTTCCTTCCTCCTTCACAAAAACAGGCCTGCAGAATGAGACCCTTGCACTGTAATTACATGTAGGCAGGAAACAAATAGCTAAGACCCGTCTCTAAGTGAGGAAGGAAGGAAAACATACAGGGCTCTGGGGGTCCTTTATCTTCTGGTCTTGAGGCTCCTGGATAATAAGATCTGCTCTCTGCCTTTAAATCTTTGCCAAGCCCGGTGAAGGAGGCATTACTAGCCTTCGTCTGCAGCTACAGGATCGTGAGTTGTCCACGGCTGCAGCCCTAGGAGAAGGTGTCATGGAGCTGGGACAGCATGATACTTCGGCCCGACGGCTGTCCCTGCCCGTTGGTCCCCCTGGGCTTCACGTGGCCAGAGCACTTGATCTGATTAGCTCAGGGTGGCCGCTGTAGCCCACGCAGGATGCTGGATGCCGCACCGAGGAGGCCCCAGTCCTGGGGATGCTTTCCCTGGGTGCGGGGCTCGATTCTGCATCCACCCTGAGGAAGGGCGCCTCCCCCTCTGCACGACCGCTCTATCTGCTCAGACGCCCTTGCCCACGGGGCCTCATGCTTTTCCAGCTCACACGAGGGGACTGAATCGCCCGTGATGGCTTTATACCAGCCGTGGTCATTGTCACTTCTCTGGGCCTCAGTCTTCCCTCTTGGGAAGTGGGACTCTTAGGCTCTCCGGCAGCAGGACCATCTCTGCCGGGCCGTGCACAGAGCAAGGGTGAGGGCTGCCTGAAGCACTCTGGGTGTATTTGTAACCTGACAGGGGGCAAGGCGATGCATCCTTTGAATTCTTATCTCCGGGGGGAGGAGCACATGATGTTTCCTATGGGTCATTCCAGTTCCCGGGTTGGGTTTCCATCAGTGCAGTCCATCCCTGCTGGACTGTGTGGGTAGGGAGGAGGTGACTTGGCCCTCACCACGGGGCTTCCTATGAGCCCCTGATGGGAGGAAGCTGTGTGTGATGTCTCTGATTTAGTCACAGGTCAAGGGGCTGAGACAACAGCCAGCACCTCTTTCCCTGCAAGAGTGCAACTGTAAGGATAGGGGCAGAGCCCAGCCCTCAGGCCTCCCCATGGCCTCTGTCACCTACTCTTTTAGCACTCTCCTAAGTCACCAAGCCTTGTGTAGGCACCATTCCCTTGTCCGAATGTCTTCCCTTCCCTGTTCTTCCTCTTCCTCATCAGGACACCCCCTCTCTCCTCTGGCAAGCCTCCCGGGACCACAGCAGGTACTCCGGGCTTCTCCCCGCACAGAAGGCCGCAGCACCTCCTGCAGTGCCGGAGTGTTGTAGGCCCTCTGGTTCTGGTTCTTAAAGAAGTGGGTAAGTGAATGCCTGAGCCGTTCTGTCCTTGCTGGGCCATCCCTGGTATTTGTGGCCTTGAGTTGCTCCCCCTTCCTTGAGCAGGGCCCGGGCCTGACCCTCTCTTCCGTTCTCCCCTTCTCCGCAGGCCCAGGCCCAGGCCCATTAAGCCGTCATCTTCTCTCACCTCATTATCGCCTTGGCCTGGGGAAGCCTCTGGGACAGGGAGCCCCACAGAGTTCAGAGGTTTCCCCTCGGCCCTCCCCCCAGAAGACAGAAAGCCAGCACCAGAGGGAGTGTCTTCTTTGTGGTTTGAGAGAGGCCTTCTTTCCTGGAGCTCATTAAACACACCCCAGAGAGCAGTGGGAGCCTGTGGCCAAGGCGCCTTCGGGTGGCTGCGGGCTTCCCAGAGCCCTGGCCTTTATCTCCCTGGCAGATAAGAATCCAGGCTTGGCTCTGCACTGAGGGAAGGGGAGCAGGAGCCATAAAGCAGGGCGGGGCGGACAGTTTAGGCTGGGGTCCTGGGGAGCCAGAGCTTTGAACTCTGCCCTCTGGGGGGAGGAGGACTTTATGGCCGGGGGCTGTGGGGCTGATGGGCCAGCAGGGCCATTAGGGACAGGAATGAGGTCCCTAGCCGGCCCCTTGGCACCCTGGCTGCGGGGTGAGACAACAGAGCCCCCGGGGTGGGACCGGCTGCGGAAACGGGGCTCAGGGGCTTTATTGACTTGTAAACGACACCGCTAAGAGGAAGCCCGCACCTAGGCTGGAAACATCTGTGTGAGCGGCAGTAAATCTGGCCAGGGCCAGGCCTTCCCCGGGCAGGCGGAGCCGGCACGGTGCCCCCTCCCAGGACTGCACTTGTGATCCTTCACGGGAAGGGGGCTTATTAGTGGGAATGTGCATGGCCAAAGAAATCGTTCCACAAAAGGGAAGAAAAGCATTCCCAGAGTCTTTGAGCTCTCTTCTGCCAAGTCAGCCCAGAGGAGTGGACGCTGAGAAGCCCAGGACAACAGAAAAACCGTGGGTGTCCGGTGAGGGGAGGGACGTGCCCATCTTGGCTTCCAGGGACAAGTCCAAGAGCAATTCTTACATAAAAAATAAGCATAATAATACCCTTCAAAGGGTGGCCCAGGTTATTCAAGAAGGTGATAGAAGCAAACCTTGCGCATGGAGGTGCTTGAGAAATGAATTTTCTTTCTTCTTGATAGATAACAAAACAAAATGGAAATTTGGGATCTTGGCTTGTTCTTTTGTGTGTGTGTGGGGGGAATCTTTGTGTTTCCGTGGAATTAGGTAAGTTGCAAAACAAAAGACAAGACTACCGGCTGCCTAAGGGCAGGGACAGTCCCTCCGGGTTCAGTTTTGTTTGCTTAGTTGATAATAAGGAACTTGGTACTGAATACTGAGAATGTGTTCCAATAAATGTTGGACTAATTAATAAGAGAGGGAAGGAAGGAACGAAGGAAGAGGAGGGGGAGGAAGTGCGAAGGGAAGTGGGGAAGGAGGGAAGGAGAGAAGAGGGGAGGGAGAAAGAAGGAGAAAGGAAGGGAAAGGGAACAAAGCAAGCAGGGAAGAGGGAAGGCAGGGAAGAGGGAAGGCAGGGAAGGTGGGAAGAAGAGAAATAAGGTCACCTTCTTTCGGATCAAGTCTAGAACCAAGAGGGAAGAAGGAAGTAATATTTGCTGATTCTCACTGCGAGTCAATACATTATAAAACTCACTTCTCAGAGCCACCAGGAAGATCCTGAGGATAATTGCCCAAGTTGTGCCATTTACTTATTAACCAGTAAGTAAATTTGCTTTATGGGTACGTTATGTACCCAGCAGTAAAATACCTTCTGGGTGCCCCTGTTTTCTCTTCTCTGAGGGTGAGATTTAAATGAGATAATACACATAAAGCTGTGAACACAGTTATTGGCAAACAGTAAATGCTCAGCAAATGTTGGATATTATTATACTTCAGCATGGAGAAACTGGCTGGGAGAAGTGTAGTAACTTGGCTAACTCACAAAGCTGAGAGGTGTCATAGCCCCGATTCCCACTTTGCTTCTAAAAGCTCACGCTCCCAATTCCGCCAGGTTCTGGAACGATTGAAACCCCTTAAGGGGTGGTGTGTGGAATCCCCACAGCTGGATGGTTTCAAAATGAATTATCCGATGAAACATCTTCGGAGATACACCTTCTGTGCTCAGCTCCTGCAAATTTCCCGGGGTCCTGGGGATCCTTATCTCTGCCTGAGAAATACCTTCATGCGTTAATGAGCAAACAAACAAGTAAATAAATAAATGCACACAAGCAAAAGGGAGGCCTGGATGTTAGGCAAACATTTACAGAGCGCTGGCCAGGGCCTGGCCCAGGCCAGGCACTGCGGTGAGTCCCCAACCCAGATCCCCGTGACATTGCCTGGAAGACAGAAAGTCCCCTTCAGAGAGCCCCTGGGGCTACCTGGGACTTGGTATCCCAGAGATGCCTTCTCTCTCTGGGCCTCAGTTTCTCGTCTGTGTGACAAGAACCCGAGATGACACATGGCTTTTCACCTCATTTGTGATTCCTTAACGATTCACAGGGGAAGAAGTGTCAACCCGAATTACCAGGGCGCCTCTGTGTCTGAGGGTCCGGGCTGATTTTCGCAGTGCCTGAGTCTTTTAAATGATGAGGGGGATTGCCAAATGCAGATAGAGCCCCCACTGCACGGGGGCGGTGGGGGGGCTCTATTCTAAGTGTTTACAAATATTAACTTATTCAGTCCTCACCTCTACGCCACGAGGAAGTCACGTTTATTCTCATTCCTCACCAGGAACCGAGGCCCGGACTTTGGAGGATTTTAA
Organism: Mellivora capensis; assembly: GCA_004024625.1. NCBI lineage: Eukaryota > Metazoa > Chordata > Mammalia > Carnivora > Mustelidae > Mellivora > Mellivora capensis. The sequence goes on along the minus strand of PISX010001625.1, from coordinate 15,509 downwards.
CCCAGGCAGTCCCACTCAAGAATCGGCTACGCTTTGCCATCTCTCCCCCAGACTGATCGAAGCAGAAGGGATTTCAGTTTCCCAAATGAGGGATGGATTGAAGGAGGTAAAGATGGGGGCAGAGAAGAAGGAAGGTTAACGTGTAACAAACAGAGGTCTACTGGAGAGAAAGCTGGCGGGAATGTCTTGGGATTTTGGCTCTCTTTTTATTCGGGCAAAACGGAGGCTGTCTGGGCACCTGTTCTGGAATGGGCCCTCTAGAACTCACCCTTTCTCCCCAAAAACTTCCTGACCATCCATCGAACCATCCATCGAACCATCCATCTGTGTGCCTATCCTTGATTCTTGGGGCATAGCTGACAGCAAGGGGCGGGGGCAGTGTCCTACGAGTCCTGTTATGGGGTCCCAGATGGGCAAAGAAAACTTGGAGGAGGTCGCCCTGCCGCTCCAGCCTGGGCCTACCTGCCACATTCCATTCTTTAGGTCTTCAAAACCTCCCATTTTTTTACAAATCACTGGTTCAGGCCTAAATTATCCAGATAATTGAGCCGCCTGGCCCGTCACTTTGTTGGCATAGACACCATTTATGTGTAATCTGAGAATATTCTATCTGCTGTAGAGTTTCTTCCAAAGGCATTATTTCTAACCTTCTTTAAGAACAAATTTCCTGTTGCCATGGAGATCATTTTTAGGCTAATTTTATCGGGTGCAGGAGCCAGGGCTGAAAGCAGCTCTCGCACGGTCTCGAGTTGTCTAGTCTGGGGAGTCTTGGGTTGTCTTTGTCTGAGAGGCTCCCCGACCTCAGCATCCTTTGAACCAGACAAGCCAGGTGATGCCCACATTTTGGTTTTGAATTTTAAAAGCCCTGACATCCTTTGCATAGGCATTTTTGATTTGTTTTAATGAGAAAACACTTCAAGATGGGTGGGTGGGAGAGGTCTCAGTTTTATAAATACGTGCTTTCTGAAACCTGCTTGCGAACAAACTGTTAAAATGAGAGCTTTCCCAGTTAGAAAAGACTAGAAAAGGCAGGAAGCGTAAAAGGCATTTTTAAACACCAAACCTGGCCCCTGCTGAGGTGCGCCAGGGGAAGCAGAGGAAAAGGACACGAAATCTGCCTCCAGGAAGTTTGCAATCTGGTGAGAATTGAATTGCTTTAGAGCTGGGAGGGCCCTCAAGGATCATGCCTGTTAATAGGCTCATTTTACAAGTTGGGAAATTAATCCGCACTCTCAGAGCTGGCACTCGGGGGAGTTTAAAACCAAGGTCTCTTGGCTCCCAGTCACACATGACGGAGTTGGTGTAAGCTGGGCCACACCTCTCCTGCAAGCTTCCACCCGGCTGGCTGGGCTCCCTGCCGTCCTCTCCTCTGGGCCTTGGACGTTCAGGTACTGCTCTCTGGAACACACTGTCACCCTTTTGAATGTTTTTTTGCTATCCTTCAAGGTTCGTCTCAAACATCACCTTTTCTGGGATTAGGGGCCGGTTCTGTTCCAGAGACCGCGCTCCGCTGTGGTCCTTCGTGCGAGTGCTTTCCTGTCCCGCGGTCCTCGAGCGCCCGAGGATGCTGTTCCATTCATCCTTGTGTTACCGTGTCGGGGACGGGACCTGGTGTGGGCAGGGCACTCGAGCGTTTGCGCGAATCTGTCATCCTAAAAGCTGACATGTGACAACCTCCTCGGCAACCAGACTCCGTACGAATGTGTGAACTCTGTTTTCGTCCACTCAGGCTGCCGTCCCCAAACGCCACTGACCGGGTGGCTTACACATAGTGGAAATTCGTGGCTCACCGTCCTGGAGGCTGGAAGTCTGAGATCACACGGCCGGCCCGGGCAGGTGAGGGCACTCTTCTGGGTTGCAGATGGCTGACCTCCCTCCGGTGATGTCCTCCCACGGTGGAGGGTGTTAGAGGAGGGTGTAATGTCACTCCAGAGGGCTCTGCGCTCACGATCCAAGCACCCACCAAAGGCCCCACCTCCTAATACCAGCACCTTCCGGGGTTAGGATTTCAACACACGAATTCTGGGTGGGGGCTGGTGTGGACACAGGCAACCAGCCCATGGCTGACTCCCGTAATACTCGCTGACCCTGGGACGCAGGTGTAGGATTATGACTCTCTTTGGCTATGGAGGCCCCGGGGCCTTGCAGAACCACAAAGCGGGAGGGCACTGGAGTCAGGATCCCATTCATTGCTGGCTCCCTTGCCTCTAGACCTGTGGCAGCTCCTCTGGGCGTCTTTCTAATTGATGTGTCATCCCATGCTGTCACTATGAACCTCATTTTGCAGCTGAGGAAACGGACACTTACGGAAGGCTAAAATGACTCTGCCAAGGTCACACAAGCAACCGGCCTTGGAACAGGGATTGGAAGCTGGGAAGTCTGGCTTTGAAGCTGCTGCTTCTGTCAGTCACCAGACTGTGCTTAAATTTAAGTGTAAAACAACATGGCACCGACCATAAATAATTTAGAGGCAGCGTCTCTCGTGAGACTTTCTAATTTTCTCTTATAATCCCTACTTTAAATAATTCAATTCAGAGCTAGTTCCTACTGTGTAGTACCAAAGACCCCAAGGCCTTTCTGTTCTTTGTGTGTCTGAGACACATATCATGCGTGGGTGTGGAGTAGGGGGTCAGCTCTCTCCATCCGAGGGAAACGTCCCTACTCCTTAGACGGTGAGCACATGGCTCTTGGTAGTATTTAAATAATACCTTTAGCTTGAGATTCCTTAACTTGAACTTTTTAAAGGAGTAAATGAAAAGGAACTAAATGATTTCCACCAGACAGAGGAAGGTTCTGCTCCCCACCTACCCTGGCTGCGTCGGGGCTCCACGGGAAGGCCTGACCACTGTGCACCTATGTGACACGTGAGGCTCATTTAAATTGTTTTTCTTCCTCACTAGAGGAGGACCAAAGTCCTTTAGCCTGGAAGCAGAAGGCTGGTTGGAGGAACCATCAGTCCCGGTTTTGCTGCTGATGCCCCTCTCTCCTGGGGACTTGGCTCGTCCCGGTCAGGCTGGTCAGCAATACGAGGCAGTCATGGTTTCAGAAGGGGAACGGGCTGTCAGGCTCCTCCTGTGCTGTGACCCTTACTGTGTGTGTCTGCAGCTGAAAAGGAAATCTCAACATGCCCGTGGTCTTGGCCACAAGAGCTTAGAGCTACATGTCCAACGAGTCTTCTTGGTGAGTCCTTAATTTGTCCTGATGGTTCCATCCCTGCCATCTGCTTCAGCCTTTAGTTCTTGTTGGGCTCTTTGAAGCCCATTTGTGTATTACTTCTACTCATCATATTCACCGCCGACTTGGGGGACTCTGATGAGAGCCCAGCAGTCCTCCCTGAGCAAACATCCCTGATCCAGGCTCTTGCATCACAGGGGTGGGTTTGTAGGAACCGATGTAGGTCCAGCAGAGTCAGGGGATGGCCGGTAGTCACGACGCTAGGTTATCATGGCACGGCCGCAGACCACACAGACAGCTGCCCAGAATTTCACTGCTGTCTGTTTTGCTCCCTGATCAGTCACCATGACCTCCCTCCAGCTGTTCTGACATTCCATTCTCAAGGCCTAAGGAACGCTCGGTGGCCAAGCTAGATGTTACATCATTCGCTGGATTCTTAGGACAGGACCTGAAAATGGGATCCAGAGGGCAGAGTCGTGTTGGAGACAGGACTGGCATTAGCGAGGGAGGCCGGGCAGGGACAGTGTGGGAGGAGGGGCAACGGTCTGAAGGGGGCCATCATGAAGCCAAAGGACAAAGGAGGCAAATGGGAAGAGGCAGCTACTTGTAATAGTTGTTGGTTTTTTGTTTTGTTTTGTTTTTTGTTGTTGTTGTTTTTATTCTTACAGGAACCCCATTTAGTAGGCATTCTCGTTCCCAGTTAACAGGTGAGTAAAGTGAGACGCAGGCAGACTGCCACCTGGCCAAGTCTGGTTCCAAGGCCCGGCTTCTACCCACTGCACAGCCCCATCAGAAGCAGCCCTTAAACAAGGTTCACAATCCGAGTCGTTCATTATACAGGGAAAGAGCTTCTGAGGCCTGTTGAGGTTGATTTGCATAATTCATTTTTAGAACATTAATTAGCCGGGATGTGTAATAGTTCTTGTGCCAATTTGTGTTTCAATTTCAAATGCAAATACAAATTAGCAAATGTTATTCCTGTGGCACCTTAAGGATGAAACATTTGCTGCTTGTAGTGAGTATTAATCTTTACATTTCTGAAACGATGACTGATAGAAGCGATAATATCCTTTAATTTGCAGGATTGAGAAAAAAAAATCTAGTCATGTTGGGGGGTGGTAAGAGGAGATTTTTTTTTAATAAAAGGAAACAGCATGTTAGGCATCCATCCATCCCTCCATCCATCCATCCACCCATCCATCCATGAGTTCATCCATCAATCCGTTAAATACCATTGAGCATGAGCTAAGTGTCAGACTTTGTGGTAGGAGACAGAGGTGGCTCCAGAGAGCTCGCACACAGAGTGGGAGAGCGTTGTCACTAAACAAGCACATTATATTGGGATCATCTTTAGAATAGAGCTAAACTTCCTGGTGATGGAACGGAAAACCCAGAAGTACCCAGGAGCGGTTCCCAAGGAACGGGACACTGAGCAAGCTGAATCGTGAAGTGGCAGTGGGAGGGAGCCAGGTAGAAGGGGATCGTCAGTGGTGGCAGTGAGAGCACCACGAGAGAAGACCTTCCGTGAGATCTGGCGTGTTAGGGCAACCCCAAGCCGTTCTGCCCAGCGGGGACGTAGGCTCACTTAGAGGTATGATAGCAGTGGGAAGATGCTGGGCAGCCCCATCTGCAGGCTACGTAGTTTGGAATTCCCTCCATGGACCTTTGAGAGCCATCGGTTGAGGGAGCAGGTCAGACGGACATTTCAGAAAGCTCACTCTGGAGAATGTTCGTGGGAAGGAGACGGTAGACAAGCGTTAAGAGACCATTGGAACAACCATTCAGAAGAGAACGTGTTGACCACGGCAGTGGCTGAGGAAGTGGAGAGGAGGGAACATCATAAAGAGATACTTCAGGAATATCATTACTAGGGAGGTAATCTGGGCTTCAGAGCAGAAGCTGCAAATCCACCTGCTCTCTTTCCATCCTGGCTCTGACCTTGGGCAGGTCCCATAGTGCTCTCTGCTTCCCACCTTCCCAAGTCCAAGCACATCTATAAACGAGATGAAGCTTCAGCATCATGTTGAGGACGGCATGCCAGGGAGACTGCTGAGACATTACGCTCCTTTCCCTAGATAACAACTACTTAGTCACTGAAACATCATCATGGCTGGGGCCACCTTTCCCTGTGGACTCTAAAGTTGAGGGATGGGATTCTCCATAGATGGTTGGTGATAAGTCTGTAGAAAGCCAGACTGGAACACAGGTTAACCAAATGTAGCAAGGAGTAGTGGCAGTTGACAAGCCGATGTCACATTCTTGTGGGATTTTTGGTAGGAATGACACTCAAGAGACGAGTCCTTGAGTGGAGCCCATAGAGATGACGTCAACGTCAAACTGCAAGTATTTACCTCCCATTTCATTTTCATAAAGTGATAGGAAGGGCTGAAGTTTCCGATCAGAACTCCTCCAGGACTCAGTTTATCCGGCCGCCTAAGGAGGTTAGGTGGGATGTCTTTTTGAAGGCCCAGTTCTGCTCTTTCTAGAGGTTCTTTAAGAGTCATTTCCTGTGCATATTCTGAATCTATCAGCTCCTTGTTATTTAGGTATCATATCGTGGCGGTCATTATGTATTCCAGGATTTCCTCACAGAGAGAAGGACAGTGTGCTTCTACAGAGAACACTTTCTAAGGGATTTGACAGATCTAGATTCTGACATTTACCTAAGGTCATCTCAACTGACTTGTTCTGACTTTCAGAATTCCACTCTTCCCCACTCCATGTCCTAGGCTCATCCCGGCAAGGTTGTGAATTCAATCGATACTGTAATTCTGCAACGTGGAGATGTACATTTTGGGTCTGACTCTATCCTGTGTCAACCAGGAAGATATGAGAAATTGGAGGTTCTCTTATGGCTGACACCAAGGTTTTCCAGTTTTCGGACTGTACCTTTAGCTACGTATCAAAGTTCCTTAAGCTTCTCTTGAGGTAAAGCTCTCCAGTGGGGTCAGAGAAAGCCCCTCTCCAGTGTGCCATTTCTCATAATGACTCTGTCCAATACCATCAATGACTTCCTCTCTGGAAGCTGCTTTCAAGGACCACGTCATCACAGACGATCACAGATAGTACCTTAAGTAACTAGTCCTCATACGGCTACGAGTTGCCGTCTACTAGTACTTTCTAGAAAGCCGCCTGCTCGCACGCCATCTGGCCAAATGTCCAGATAACGAACTTCAGGTGGCCAGTTTGGAGAGCTGGTTGCCCAGAGTCCGTGACTGTTCGTGGCACTGGGGTGCTGGTGTGGCTGCTGGTGCTGTGGTGAAAGCTTTGCTTCTAGGCAGTCGGGAGCCCACTCTTGTTGACCCGAGGGATCTTGAGGGCCCACGGCCATGCCTGCTGCTGTACGGTTCCTCTGGAGTCAGAGCCCTCCAGGGCCACGTCACCAGGATGGCTGACAGGCTGCTGCCGCTCCTGGAGCCAGAGCCCGTGAGCATCGCGCTGCTGGCACGTCCCTTACCTGCCGGTCATTGCCAATGGAGCCGTGTTACCTGAGCAGAAACACCAGAGCCCACGTCTGTCTGCCGCTTCTCTCGCTGTTGCTACAAGCCAAAGTAGGAAAAACAAAGCGGCTTCTCTCTTCCTCCTGCCTTTCAATCTCCTGGCAGGGCCTCTTGTTGGCAGAACCAAATCCGAAGCCATCTGGCAAGGGAATCTGGACTTGCATCTAGTTTCCAGGCTTCCAGCCTCCTGCAATTCAGAACAGAGGGGGGAAGAAGTGGGAATGAAGCTGTTAGCAATCAGTAAAATGGTTGGTGCATACATTATCACCAGGCAAGTGATGGGGCACAATATCGAATTGAAACAGATCGAACCTCCATGGCCACGATGGTCCCTGCTATTTCCTTCCTGTAATCACGCCACGTACCTTTTCAGCTTCTTTCATCAAGACGCGGGGCCTCGTTTCCCACCTTTGGAATCTAGGCTGGCTTGGAGATTTGCTTCAGCCAATAAACTTGAGCAGAGGGGGTCGTAGGCCCGTTCTGAGCCCAAGCCTCAAAAGGGCCTGTGTGCTTTCAGTTACTCTCTTTGCAGCCTGTCTCCACCATGAGAAAAAGCCCAGGTCAGCTAGTTGGAGGTTAGACTATGTGAGCAGAGATACATTGAGTCAACGGAGCGAGCCCTTAGTCAACCTGGCAGCGTAACCATCGGCACAGGAGTGAGCTCGGCTGCAGACAACCAGTCGCGGCCCCTCAGACAATTCTAGAATTGTGATTTTGAGTCACGGAGTTTTGGATGGTTTGTTATGCCATAAGGGTTCACCTTGGCATATCCACCTGCTCCCAAGAGCATGGAATCTAGCAAAGTAATGATGCGGGCGTGGAACGGAGGAAGCAAACGGTAGAGTTTCGGTGACATGTGCTGTGTGCCCCTTCCAAGAGCCTTTCAAGAGGCAGGCCGACCCCGTGGGCCGATTTTCCATGGAGTCTTCCAGTAAGAGATGATACTTGAACAGGGCCTTGAAAAATAAGCAATGTTTCAGTTGTCCCCAAGGCAGCCAAAGATTTAAAACGATGGTTATGCCAACGGAGCACAACTGAGCACAAAGACGTGTGGCGCCATAAGCGACAATTTTGAAACCACCATTACCTTCTCTTTCACTACGTAAATATTCTTCGTTCGGCCTGTAGCGGAGTCCTGTCTGTACGTCCATATAATGAGACGTATGAACCCACATGTCTATATTTTGAAACAAGGTAAAGTGCTGTAAATATATTTCTACCTGGAACGCTAATGTAGAAGTACTGAAGGAAATTTGGAATTTATAGAGAAGAAAATTTTCTCACCTAAGCTGTAATCCAATGAGCAGATGTAGTCACCGTGAATTGCTTTTGTGTATTTCTTTCCAGTCCTTTTAAGACGCATTCTTTGCAGAGCTGGTATGAAGGGGTAGGTGTAATTTTCTGTGGCTCTTTTCACTTTTTCTTTTAAGATAAATGTTTTCTCACTTATGACATTGTCTTAAAAATGTAATTTTAAGTGACTTCGTACATTTCATCTTCTGAAAGTGCCGTTATTTATTTAACTCCCCCCATTTCGCTGGGCATTTATACTGTTTACTATTTGGCGCTATTCTAAGTTGCTCCGTGAGAGCCACTATTCTACAGAAAACATGTTCTGGTTATTAAGATGGCTTGCGAGAGGCCAAGTTGATGCGTTCTTAAAGCAACCTGGTTTGTATTGCCAAATGTCTTCTTTTCTGAGAAAGGGTATCCTAAATTTTCCCACTTTACAAATGAAAGATAACTTCTCATCCCATTGTCTCCTTCCTGTGTTGAGTAGCATCTTGCGTGTACCTTTTTGCTATTTTAATAAAAGCAAATTGATAACCCATTGTTGCTTTAATTAACATTTCCTCGCGGTGGAGACAGATCGGACATGTTTCAGGCAGTTATTGGCTCTTTGTTTGCCCTCCCCAAGAACTGACTGGTCATGGTCTAGAGAATTGACATTGACATCAAAGTCCTTTTGTGGTTGTCCAGCTGCTTCTTGCCTCCCATGAGATATGGGCTGTTTAGTAGGAAAGCTGTCACCTCCTATAAAAATGTCTATAGGATGGGCTGCCGCCCACGGTCATTGCTGCAGCTGTCACCTGGGTGGCATTGCCAGGGATCAGCGAGACGCAGTCCTTCCTACAGGATAACATGGAATCTCAGACCCGAGGCTCCGCTCCGTGCGGTTGTCTCCAGCCTTGTGCACATCTGCCCTGGGGGTTGCCTGATCCTCATGGCAGAAGCACGTCGAGAGCTTTCAATGTCCCGGGGATACAAGGACCTGCTGTGGCCAAGAGGGAAGTGGGCGCCATAAGGCTGTGTTGCTTGGGTGGTTTTCAGGGCGACTGTAGGCTGCTTGGCCCGAACTGTCCCCTTTCATCTCTGGCTCCATGGTGTGAGATGCTGAAGGCTCTGGGAGAGAGCTTTCGAGCCTCATTACCCGCCCAGAGTACCATGCAATTCCTCAGTAAGCCACCTGTTATTGTCAGAAGGAGACCCAGACTTGTGTGTTCGTACTGGAGGGGACACATCTATTATGGGCCAGACAGCTAGAGAGCTTGGTCGTGTGAGTGATGAAGGCCACGCAGAGAATCGCTTCTCCTGTTCTGTACCCTATGGCATTTGGGACTCCCTTTTATTGCAACATTTATCATTCCGTGGTGTAATTATCCACGGACTTGAATGCTTCTTCCTCTAGAGTTTGAGTTCTGCACGGGAGCGGACAGCATCTTATTAATTCCTGGATCTCCAATGCTCCGCACAGGCCCCGGCACTTAGTAGCTGCTCCGTAAATATTTGCTGAATTAAAGGGATGTTATCATTTGGACTGTGAGCAAAAGAAAACCTTATAAAACCTTGCATGGGTAAGTTATTTGCTAACAGGGTTCTCAGAAGCTGGTAGTGATGGAATATAGTTCTGGGGCTCTTTCTCAGGCATGCGCTCCTCAGTCAAAGGGACCACGATAGTGTCTGGTGGTGGGAGAAGGAGACAGAATGAACCAATTTCTTGCCCAATCCTCATAACCAAGAATGTTTTTTTAAGATTTTATTTATTTGACACAGAGAGAGAAAGCACAAACAGAGTACATCAGAGGGAGAGGGAGAAGTGAGCTGGAGCCCAATGTGGGGCTCAACCCCAGGACCCTGGATCATGACCTGAGCCAAAGGCAGATGCTTAAACATCTGAGCCACCCAGGTGCCCCAAAGCTTGCTTGCTTCCTTGTGTTCTTCCTTTCTTTCTCTCTCTCTCTCTCTCTTTTTTTTTTAAAGATTTTATTTGTTTATTTGAGTGAAGGAGAGAACATGAGGTGGAGGGGAGGGTCAGAGGGAGAAACAGACTCCCCGTTAAGCAGGGAGCCTGATGCGGGGCTCAATCCCAGGTCTCTGGGATCATGACCTGAGCCGAAGGCAGATGCTCAATGGACTGAGCCACCGAGGTGCCCCTTCCATAACCAATATTTTTTATCTGGTGCAGTGCGATGGGTTAAATTATGCTGCTCAAAAAGGTATGTCAAGGTCCTTGACCCCAGTACCTTAGAGTGTGGCCTTGTTTGGAAATGGAGTCACTATAGATGTCAGTAGGGAAGTCGAGGTCCCTACTCCATAGATGACTGGTATCTTCATGGGAAGAGGGAAGTGTGGCCACAGAGACCCACAAGGGAGAGCTGGGACTAGCAGACGCTGGGAGGGACAAGGAAGGGTCCTCTCTTAGAGGCTTCAGAGAGAGTGTGGCCCTCGGAACGGAGACAGTAATTTCTGTTGTTTTCAGGCAACAAGGACCCACTTTGTGGGACTGGGTTTGGTAGCCCTAGGAGTGTGACACCTGTGGTGTGGCCCGGCCCACCCTCCGGAGGCGGCAGGGGCGGCGGGAGCAACCGCACGCGGAGGCTCGCGCACTGACACCCTTCCCCAGTGCTGACCTAGTTTCTGGGAAACGATCAATACACCTCGGGCAGGTCCACGGCCTGCGACTCGTCTGCAGCCACTCTGGCCTTGCATTTTTCCTCCTCTTGTGGGGATCAGCCCGCGAGCGGGGTTTTTAGCGGGAGCTTTATCTCTCTCATCCAGCTAAGTGTGTGGGGGTCTCAGATGGTCCCTGGTGCGCTGGTTTTGTGAAGGTCGCTGCGGGGATCTTCTCGGGTCCTGGAAGGCAAAGGTACAAGCCTTGCTTCTTGGGGTAGAAACACTAACCAGCTGTCCTTCTAAAAAGGGTGTTTAGAGAGCGGACTGGAGGCCACAATCTAAAAAGGAAGGGACCTAGAATCTGATGTCCCGGGTCCTGGATCCCATTCTGTTCCTCGGCACAGGACTTTGGACATGCCACTCCTCCCTGGACCTCAGGCTCTCCATGGACGCAGCTGGTCGCAGTCTGGGCCCATTCAGTGTTCTAGTGGCTGGGTCCCCACAGGGGACAGTCTGCCGCCCGGTGTGTCCAGTGGGGCAGGAGTACCTGGACCCAGGTACAGAGGCCTGAGGGCGGGCGGGGGGAGCCGCGCATCTGGTCTCACGCAGGAGGAGCGATTAACAGGTGCTTGATTTCTTAGTGAAATTTCTCCTGCTTCAAGGACAGGCTGAGGACCAGAAGGCCTGGCTTGAGTTTGAATTTGAACAGTGTCAGTCTGTGCAGCCTCGTGCCAACTCCCTGCGCCTCTCTGAGTCTTGTTTTGCTGACCTGGGAGACACGGGTTCCCGTGAGGGCCAGGTGAGAGCCGGGCATGAGTGTGCCCGGCAACGCCATGAGAGACCAGGGCGGCTCGTGCCTCCGGGCTGTCGTCTCTTCTGCATCCCCTTCCCCCACCAGGGGAGCCTCTAATGGCTCTGGCATCTCTGCAGTCCATTTCCTGGAGGGCGTGAATTATTTAGTGGATGAACACATCTGCCAGCAGGCCGAGGGCGCCGCCTCCGTGCGTGCCCACGGGAGCAGGCTGCCAGTTGGCCCGACCAGGGCCGCCTTGCGCCCCTGGCGACCCCCAGGATGGGGACTTCACGCCGCCTGCTGGGGCTGTCCCCAGGCTTCCTTTCCTGGCCCGGCTGGCTGCCCTCCAAGCCATGGGTCCCTCCCTTAGAAGGAAGTTTGGCCTCTTAATGGCCGTGAATAATCGATGAGCTCTTAGGGAAGGGGTTCTGATGAGAAACACTCCTCCCCATTAGTGACCCTGGCATAACCTCTCCCATGCCCCCTCCTCACCTGCCCCTGCCCCCTGTGAGCAGGGTTTGCTCTGAGTGTGGATGGGGCGGGGGAGGGAGGCTCTGAGCGCAGCCGGGCTGCTCCCCCAACAGGGAAGGGGCCTGAGGTGTCTGTCCACCCACCTGCAGGACAGTCATCCCCAGGGGAAGGTGTGAACTTGTCTGCCTGCAGTTGTCCTTGACCTTGCGGGGCAGGCAGAATGGTACACGGAATGGGCTTTTTTGAGGGTTTTAGGAAGCTATAGAGGCTGGTCCTGGGGCGCTGCATGCATACACAGACACATGGCAAGCCATCTTGTTTGGTCCCGGGGGGCCCTGGCCTCCCGGTTAGTGGCCACTCAGACTGGGGTAACCCACATTCTGAATTCAGGCTGTCTGTCTGCCAGGAACAGTTTCTTCTCTCCAGATCTCTCCTTCCCTCTGCCTTCAAGTTGCCTCTTCAAGGCCAACTCAGGTCCCCAAGATGAGCTTAAGCCCAGGTGCTCTGGCCTTCCCTTCACTGGCACTTGTCACGTTCCCTCCTACGGTGTCATTGTGGGTCTTCTCCATGAGGACAGAACCACTCCTTCCTCCAGGACATCTCAGGTGTTTGGAGCCATGCCTGGCACATAGCGGGGACTCAGCGAATGCTGAAGGGGTAAGTCACATCACCATTCAGACTACTATCACTCATGGAAGGATGGATGGGAATCCGCTTCCTAAGATGTAAGTAGGTTATAAACAGGATTTCCAGGGGAGGTTGAAGGATGTTCTTGCTAAAATGCTAATGTCCTGGGGAGCAAATTGTCATCAAAATAATGTCCCCGTAGGAACAGCATTTTTGAATCTCAAAGCACTTTTGTATCCACTATCTCCTTTGAAGCCCCAAATAGCCCTACAGCATAGGACCTATCGTGCCCATTTTGTAGAAGAAGCAGCTGAGGCTCGACAGTTTTGCATGACCCTCTTGGGATCCCACTGCTAGAGGGTTGTGAAGCCAGGATCCCCATCGACCCAGCTTCCGCTAACGCTCAAGGTCAATCCTGGACCATCCAGGTCAGCAACCTTGGCTGTCCTTTGATTTCCAGCTGGCATCGTGCCCATTTTCCCCAGGTGGAGGGGCTGCCCCTTTTCTTTGTAAACTTGGCTGACAAAGAAGAATTCTTCTCCGGCAAACTCAGGGACTTGCTGGGAGTCCTGCAAAGGAGACACCAATTTCCTCGGTGGTCCCAAGGGGCCCACGGGACCTCGGCTGCTTGCTCCAGGTCTGGATAACCGTATCTGGAAATATCTCATCAGCTCCCTGCGTCAGGCCAGGGCATGGCGTCAGCCAGTCACAGAGAGGGAGACACGTTCCAGTCACTTGTCCCTCCCACAGAACGTCAGCGCCTTGCAACCCAGCTGAACAACTGCACAGACAGTCTTTGTTTCTGGCCCCTCTTTTCTCACTTTCTTTCTGCCTCTTGCTTTAACAAGAGTTAGTTCTGAGTAAAAGTGACTCATAGATTCTTTCACTTTTTGAGTCCTTCTTTTCATGAGTTGCCAGGGAGAATCTGCTTTCGGTTTTCATAAATGGTGCGTCACAGGAGCTTGGAAGCCTACAAAGGTAAGGAGGCTGACTGGCGAGTGTACCTAAGGAGAAACTGAGGCACAGACCTTGGCCCAAAGTCCCCTGAGTAGCAACGGAGGGAAGTGGGGAGGGGGCGTTTGGGGTCCTCCGCGTTCTCCCAACAGGCACAGCGCCTCACTGCTTGATGCTGTGTCGGTCCGGCCCGCATCTTCTTCCCACTCTGAGTCCTCTTCCCTGCCTCGGGTCAGGACTCCCTCAGCTCTTGCTGTGGCCACTTGCACTCTGGTGTCCTCTCTCCCCAGCTCACCCACTAGCTGGCCTCCAGAAGGCCCCTCCCCAGCCACAGTGTGACCCAACCAGCCTCCTGCCGAAGGCCCCCACCAGCCCCGAGTTGACCAGGAATACCCTTCTGGGGAGGGCATTCGAAGCTTCTCACCAGGCCTCTGCTGGCCTTCCTAGCCTTCAAATGGCAGCTAACATTTGCAAGATCAGTGCCCTTCATGGAAGAAGATTGCACATATGTTAACCCCAACAGCTTATCTCACTTGTTGTTTCCTAGCCAATTGGTCTAGGCACAGCTCTTGGAAAAATCTTTCCTGTGTTCCAGACTTGTGGCATTTCTTTCTGAGCTTTCTCCTGCCTGGAATATATTTTTCCCTTTGTTCATATATATATATATATATATATTTTTTTTTTCTTTCAATGCTTTCCCTAAAGAAACACCTCCTCCAGGAAGTACTCTATGATTTCTCTGGCAGATCAGAATTCTCCCTTCTATTTCCACAGAATCACAGAATGCCAAGCTTTTGGAGGTGAGGATCTGTGTGGAAGTCATCACTATCCCCCACAAGATTCAGAAAAGTTTACTTAAAGGAAAACACTCACTAAATGACATTGAATTAATTACTCTCAATCGATACTATTGCCTTTTGAATGAAAGCCAGTTGGCTTGAATTATTATTATTAGCCCAAGACTCTAAAATACAATAGAAAGAAAGGGATTACTCTCTGGAAAAAAGAGAACAGCAGAGATGGGACCCCTTGGGTGTGCCCCCGGTGAAGCAGGGGGAAGGGATACACATGCTCTATATTTGACCCAAGGGTTTCTAGGGCAGGGCCCAAGCTCTGCGCTCTACGGGCCGGCCCTGGCCCTCCCCCAAGAACCTCCCAGAACACCCATTAACCCACGTCTCTCCCCTGTTCAAACGCATACCAGTACTCTGTGCAGCTCACAGCAGCAGAGGGGGTCCCTGGGATCATAATAAGGAGAGTAGAAATAACACCCCTCGGCAAAGGGTAGCCGTATGTTCCAGTTGCTGTGTGTTTTGTTCCTGTGTGATCAGTTCTTCTTCCCTTTCTGGTGAATCATGGAGATGGTCCTTGACGTATCTTTGGTATCCTATGCGCAGAGATGACGGTGTTTAAAAGGTAGAGAAAGGGGCGCCCAGGTGGCTCAGTGGGTTAAAGCCTCTGCCTTCAGCTCAGGTCATGATCCCGGGGTCCTGGGATCGAGCCCCACATCCGGTTCTCTGCTCAGCGGGGAACCTGCTTCCCCCCCCACCCCCTGCCTGCCTCTCTGCCTACTTGTGATCTCTCTCTGTCAAATAAATAAAAAAATCTTTTTAAAAAAAGTGATCAGATTAAATACCTCAATTCCCTAGAGAAAAAGACCTTCTGCAGAAACAGGAGATTTGGCGTAGGGGGGTGGGGGCGGGTAATAGGGTGATGGGAAGGAAGTACAGGGTCAGAGGAGCCCGGGAGAGAGAAGGGTGAGCTGGCATCACTCGCTGGGATGGGCTGGGGCTCGCGGACCAAGGGACTGGTTAGAAACTCATCCTTTTGCTGGCGAGGATGTGGAGAAAGGGGAACCCTCCTACACTGTTGGTGGGAATGCAAGCTGGTGCAACCTCTCTGGAAAACAGCGTGGAGGTTCCTCAAAAAGTTGAAAATAGAACTACCCTATGACCCAGCAATTGCACTACTGGGTATTAACCCTAAAGATACAAACGTAGTGATCCGAAGGGGCACGTGCACCCGAATGTTTATAGCAGCAATGTCTACAATAGCCAAACTATGGAAAGAACCTAGATGTCCATCAACAGATGAAT
>PISX010001624.1:13812-188834 GCA_004024625.1 Mellivora capensis | reverse complement strand
AAGACTATTCACATACAGGACCTCTTCTTTTGCTGCTTTGTGGGAGTCAGTGTCATCAACGGTTCTTGTTTTTTGTTTGTTTTGTTCTTGTTTGTTTGTTTTCAGCATCTCCCATTTCCCTATATTCCCATGGGTGATTTTGGCCCCAGGGGACACTTGGCAATGTTCTGAGACACATCAGGTTGTCACAGCCTTGGAGCAGGGGTGACCCAGTGAGCCACCCAGGCACCCCTAACCAAGGCTTTTTTTTTTTTTTTTTTTTTTTTAAAACACTTGCTTTGGGTGATGAGAAAGGGGGCAGGATACTTGGTATACCTGAAAAAAGAAAAGGTAGCATTGCTTGAATGATAACCACATTGACTGCTTCTCCTCAGCAATAAAGAGTAAGGAATGGTTAGTAGGTTGTTACTTCACATAATGCTGTGGTTAAGAGCATGGATGCAGAAACCTGATTGCCTGCGATAACACCCCTGTTAAAGGCCTGGTGTGGCCTTTGACCATTTACACAACTTGGATGTGCCTCAGTTTTCTCACATGAAACATGGAGAATACTAACACTACCTACTGAATGGAGTTGTTTGGGGGATAAAATGAGCTAATCGTGAGCGGTAAGTGAAAAGCACTGCGGTCGGTGATCCGGTTTTGAATCCTGGTGGTGAACGGAGCGTCCTTCCGAGGGAAAAGACAAGTGAGGGTGGGCCCGGGCCTCTCTGCACCCCTGTGGAGGCATGGCTGCTTCTGCCTGGGCCGCACGCAGGGGGAAACCGAGACTCAGCGGGGAGGCTGGTGATTAGACAAGGATCAAGGGCATTCCTTGGGGAAAAAGAACCCTTTCCGCTGGGCCGCGCCACCTTCCGTCCGGCTGGGAACGGAGGGCGAACAGGGCTCAGTCACACGCCCAGACTTTGCGTCCCACCGCTGAGTAGCGAACCGTAGCTTCCCAGGGCCAGTCGCCCTGAGGGCCGCCCTCACACCGGTCCACTACCCCTGCCAGGGGCTGGTGGACAGCTGTGAGAGGCTTCCCAAGGGAACGGGCACCTCTGCCTGGCGCCCTTCCTTCCGGGCGGGCTGGGAGCCAAGAAAAGAGACTTGGCAGACACTGACCCTCGTCCATTAAACAAATATTTCTGTGCGCCACTCTGTGCTGGACGTTGGGCATGCCCTGATGAATCAGACTGGGCTCAAGCTCCGAACACAAGTGTACCACTCGGCAGCTCCCACGACCTAACCTACTCCTGGGAAACCGAGGTGTTCCCAACCTTGGGTGAGGAGGGGGTGTGGGAGGAGCTTAAGCTTTCGCCCTACCCCATTGCCTTCCGGGGCTCACCTCCAAAGCCCCGCCCCTTCGGGGGTGTTCACGACTGTGCCATAAAGTAGGGAACAGTCTTTGCTCCTGAACTACCCGCCTCTATCTTTACGACAGACCGTATTCCATCTCGCCAATATGGCATCCCCCATTTAGGAGGTGGCCGTGGTTTCTAGCCAGATAGCCGGGGGCAGTGCTGAGCTCCGGCAGTTGTTGGTGTAACCCGAAACGCTGAAAGCTGCAGTTAAAGTGCTTTTCTGGTCACGATTCCAGGAACTCACCATTCTCTGAGGGTCAGGAGTTGCCGCTTTCTTCTAGTTCCTGCAGGTTCATCCTCTGCCCCTGGTTTGTTCCTCGCGCCACCTCCGGACACCCCCAAGTCCCTGACATTCCCAGACTCAAACTATGAGCCTTCGGCAGCTGCTGTTGCGCTTGCCCCGTTATCTCGGGGTGTCGGGTTCCCCGCGTCGCTGGTGGTGGTCCCCGTCCCTCGATACCATCTCCTCGGTGGGCTCCTGGCGTGGTCAGTCCTCCAGGTCCCCGGGCCACTGGAACCAAGTGGTGTCAGAGGCAGAGAAGATCGTGGGCTATCCCACGTCTTTCATGAGCCTCCGCTGCCTGCTGAGCGACGAGCTCAGCAACATCGCTATGCAGGTGCGGAAGCTGGTGGGGACTCAGCACCCTCTGCTTACCACGGCCAGGTGAGCTACTTACTACCTATTCTGACACGCTCTCACCCACCCACTCTAGTCCTTTTTCCTGGCCGACACTCTCTGCCTCGCTCAGACTGACTCCCTGCTTATTTCTTTTTACCCCTTTCTTTCCTTAGCTCTCCTGGACATTTGATGTTGTCTCTTCTCCAGTCCACTCACCTTAACTTTCTTCTCATTTGCTCACCTGAGCGGATAAGTGGTTTAGTTTTGAGAAAACACCTGTAGCCTTCTCGCGTTTTTGCTTCTTAATTATTGAGGGTAAAGATGCCTCAGTGAATTGTAAAGAAATCGAGTAGGGATGTGGGTTTAAGTCACTTTGTGGAAATGGTCTTTTAAAAATAGGATAGATTGATTTTCGGTTCCGGACTGTTCCAGTGGTCGCCTCCAGAAAAAAATGGAGAGGGGGAGATGTTGCTGAAGGTAGACAGTTCTTTGCAACCAATATCCCAGCCTTAAAGTAAGAATCTATTCAGTCAGTAGTCACTGTCCTCTTGGGATTTTTATCACTTATTCTGGACTACTACTGTGAATTAGGATTTTAAGACCACAACTTATACTTCCAGTAAAAACAAACGAACAAAACCTTTTTTATTTGAAAATAATTTCAAGCATACAAAAAGTTGCAAGAATAAAAATAGTAAAAGAACACAGCCGCATACCTTTTAATTAGATTCCCTGTTCTAAACATATGTACATACTATTTACATTTATGTGTAAATACACACATTTTTAATGAATTATTTGAGAGTAGAGTGCATACATCATGGTCCCTTATGCCTAAATACGTAATTATCTATTTCCTAAACATAGGAATATTCTTTACAGTAGTCAATTTAAACACATTTAATATTAATGCAATACTTTATTAATATACCACTGATATTTATTGATATACCATTGATATACCATTGACCCAGAAATGTCCTTTATAGTATTCTTTCCTTTCTAGTTCAGGATCTAGCCTAGGATCATGTATTACAGTTAATAGTCAAGTGTCTTTCATCTCCTTCAACTGGGAACATTTCCACAGCTCTTGCTTTTGTGAATAGAGCTGTAGTTCTCAGATGGGGCAGTTTTGCCCCCTTGGGAACATTTGGTAGTATATGGAGATGTCATGCCTGGGGCATGCTATTGGCATTTAGTAGGTAGAGGCCAGGGACGCTGTTAAACACCCTGTAATGCCCAGCACAGACCCTACAATGAAGAATTATGGGCCTCCCAATGTCAATAGTACCAAGGTGGGGAAAACCTAGACAAAAATTATCTTTTTCCCCCCGTTTTCCTTTTTTAAATTAAACTTATTTTGAGGTAATTATAGATTCACATGCTGTTGGAAGAAATAACAGAGATCCAATGTACCCTTTACTCGTTTCTCCCAATGGTAACATCTGGCATAACTATAGTATCACAAGTAGATTATTGACATTGATACAGTCAAGATGTGGAACGTTTCTGTCACTACAAGGATCACTTATGTTACTCTTTTCCAGCGACCCCCACTTCTCTTGCTTACCCTCTTGGCATAATTTTTTGAGACACTTGTCGTTTCTTTGTTACTACAGAAGTGACCAAATAATAATAAAGCGATTTTACTCATCGGCATTGTTTCCAGTATCAGGAATATCATCTTTCAGTGGGCTAAACTTGTCCTGTAGTTAGAATGTTAATTCTCTGTAGATTTTAAATGTTATACACTCAAAACACACACACACTCATATGTACTTATGTGTTTTAAGGCTTAGTAATCAAACTAATGAGCTTACCATCTAATTTAAAAGCTGTAACTACTAATCCTTTTGAAACTATCTGTACTCCGCAGTCCATGTCCCTGAATCCCAGTGTACTGGATTTTGTGTTTGTTTTTCCTTTTTAAAAGCTATATTGGTATTTCTCTAAATAATATGTTAAATTTTGCTCACTTTTGAAATTTATAAATATGGTAGCTTATTGCTTGTAGTCTGCTATGCTTACTTTTTTATCCATAATAGTTCCTAGGATTGGTCCATGTTGTGCTTAATTGTACTTCATTAGTTTTTTACTGGTGTATGAAATCCCATTGTTTGAATATGCCATAGCCTTCTCTCAATCAGCATTTGGGTGGTTTGCATTTTTGTGTTATGAAAAATGCTGCTGTGAGTGTGCTTGCGCATGTCTCCAGGTGTACTTGTCTTGAGATACTAGATGGAGGAGGAGTGTATGCACGAGTTCAGTTTTAGTAAATAATAGCAAATTGCTTTCCAAAGTGATTGTACCAGCTGCTACTCTCATGAGCAATGTCTGAGTTCAGATTACTCCATGTTCTCATAGCACTAGAGCTTCGAAGTTTCTTAATTTTTGCTAATCAAATAGTGGGTTTCACTGCGTGTGGTGGTAATGGTAGTGTTAGTGGCAGGGCTCGTATGTTGCATTGTGCATATTATTGTCTTTGTAATAAAACATTGAAGTGAAAAGGGCAGAGCTGGAAAGGCCTTATTAATGTGTATATTCTGAGAGTTGTAATTCATCTACTTAGTTTCCAGAGCATTAGAAGGGGTGTTGGAGAAGATCCCTTCTAAAGCCACCAGAGACACACTAGATGAAAGCTTGTAAGACTAATTGGCTCTAAAATTTCCTAGTTGTAGCTTGCCCTGACTGCCCAGTACCATAGCACAGTGAAAGAAGTGGAGAGAAACAAAATAAATAAGTTGCAGTAAAGGTGGTAACATGTATGAATTGTTTTATTTTGTGAGAAAAAAAGAGCTAATGTGCATGTAGTTTTACTATTCTTTGATAGTGTATCACAATTTATTTAAACAGTCTGAACTCACGGGCAGAACAAAAAAAACTTTTGGGGAGGATGTCCTATATTTATCTGTTTTAGTAGTGGAGCAAGTGTTTGATCCAAAGGGTAGGCAGACTGTGAGTATTATAAATTATAGCTAAAAACATGGATTAAGCAACTGTATATTTTTGAACGATGTACACCTTACTTTGTTGAAATCTTATCAGCAAAGCATTGATAATTAAGAGGAAGGATGTGAGGGCTATCTGGTTGTGACATCTGTCACCCCATTGATTGCCAGGGTTGATTCGGCTGATCTGGCTGGCTAGGCGGGTGTCCCCTTCCTCCCTCACTGCTCCATGTAGGTCCTTCCTGAAGCTGTGTGCTCCGTTGAAGAAGACGACCTTCCCCGATGGAGGAGAGGACTGTTCTTTCATCAAGGGTATACGAGTAGCTGCACTCCCCTGCTAGGACCTCCAATAAAGCTCTCAAAATCCATTTGTAGGAGAATGTAGGGTAGTGAAGCTTCCAAGACTGCAGACACATCCAAATGAGGTGCTGCATGTGGCAGTCTGCCTTTCTTAAAAAAAAAAAAAAAAAGAGGAAGATGCTGTCATTATGTTAGCCAAGGACGGAAAGACCCATTGTAGTTGATTTAGTTAAACATAGGAAACTGGACTTGGTAAATTCTTTTACGGTTTCATATTTTGGGTGTCTATTATTTACTTAAGTCAATATTCTAGCCCCTTGGTTCATTTTACTTTTTGTTTAAATCTGCATGGTATGTTAAAGATGAATCACATCTAACACCCTAAAATTTAGGTGAAGGGTGGGATTTTTGGTAAGGAAATCACTTATTCACTACCTTCTCTTTCTTTACCTATGCCATCTCATCAGGAAAGGAAAAAGAGCCTAGAAGTGTACTCTAACACATTCAGAAATGAGATTAAATTTAAAATCTTGGGGCACCTGGGCGGCATAGTTGGTTAAGCACCAGACTCTTGATTTTGGCTTAGGTCATGATCTCAGGGTCATGAGATTGAGCCACGTGAGGGCTCCGTGCTCAGTGGGGAGTCTCCTTCACCCTCTCACCCTCCCTCTGTGCTCGCTATCTCTGTCTCAAATAAATACACAAAATCTTTAAAAAGAAGAAGAAGAAATTGCATGGGTAATATTTTAGGGTGGTTGTAGTATATTACATATTGTTTCCTTTGTGATTCTTTTTTCTCCTTTCTTCCCTAGGCTGTCATACTTCTTCTGGGTATAGGGAGGACCTGAAAAGCAAGTGCAGTAAAGTAAAATGAACAGCAAGAAAGGAATTAAAATAGTTAAAACAATATTAGGGGGGAAAGGTAAGAGGAATCATTCTACATTATGTCAAGTCATAGATATAATTTCATTGATCAAGATAGTGTGGTATTGGCAGAGGAATAGACAGATCAATGGAACAGAATAGAGAACCCAGAAATAGATCAACACAAATATGCCCAATTGATTTTTGACAAAGGTACAAAAGCAATTCAGTGGAGGGAGAATAGTCTTTTTAACAAGGCGCTGGAATGATTGGACTTCACTGGCAAAAAAACGAACCCTGACCTACACCTCACACCTTAAGAAAAAAAAAAGGGGGCGCCTGGGTGGCTCAGTGGATTGAGCTACTGCCTTCGGCTCGGGTCACGATCCCGGGGTCCTGGGATTGAGCCCCGCGTCGGGCTCTCTGCTCAGTGGGGAGCCTGCTTCCTCCTCTCTCTCTGCCTGCCTCTCTGCCTACTTGTGATCTCTGTCTGTCAAATAAATAAATAAAATCTTTAAAAAAAAAGGAAAATGGATACCTGTGAGATCAATGTAAAATGAATTTAAATGTGAAATGTAAAACTGTATAACTTTTAGAAGAAAAATAAAAAACATCTCCACGGTCTGGGGCTAGGGTAAATAGTTAC
Organism: Mellivora capensis; assembly: GCA_004024625.1. Classification (NCBI taxonomy): domain Eukaryota; kingdom Metazoa; phylum Chordata; class Mammalia; order Carnivora; family Mustelidae; genus Mellivora; species Mellivora capensis. The sequence continues at coordinate 182,114 of PISX010001624.1, read as the reverse complement.
TAGACATAATACCAAAACCCCATTTCATAAGAGAAAAAAAAGTCAGGAATTTCATCAAATTTATCATCCAATTAATTTTTTATCTTCATCAAAATTAAAGTCTTTGTAGGGGTGCCTGGGTGGCTCAGTTGGTTAAGCAGCTGCCTTTGGCTCGGGTCATGATTCCAGGGTCCTGGGATTGAGCCCCGCATCAGGCTCCCTGCTCAGTAGAGAGCCTGCTTCTTTCTCTCCCTCTGCCTGCCACTCTGCTTACTTGTGCTCTCTATCTCTCTGTCAAATAAATAAAATCTTAAAAAAAATTAAAGTCATGGGACGCCTGGGTAGCTGCTCAGTTGGTTAAGCGGCTGCCTTCGGCTCAGGTCATGATCCCAGCGTCCTGGGATCGAGTCCCACATCGGGCTCCTTGCTCGGCAGGGAGCCTCCTTCTCCCTCTGCCTCTGCCTGCCACTCTGTCTGACTGTGCTTGCTCTCTCTCTCTCCCTCTCTCTCTGACCAAAAAAAAAAAAAAAAAAAAAAAATTAAAGTCTTTATAAAAGATCCTCTTAATAGAATGAAAAGATTAGCCAGAGATGAGGAGAAAATATTTGCAAATCAAGTATCTGAAGGACTTGTATCCAGAATATGTAAAGAACTCTCTAAACTCAATGGCTAAGAAAGTAAACAATACAATTAGAAAATGAGTAAAAAGTTCCTGTAAAGATGACAAGTATATGAGAAGGTGGTAGGTAAGCATATGTAACATTAGCCATTAGAAAAATGTAAATTAAAACCGTGAGAAGATAACTGCTATTTCCCTGCTAGATAGGCTAAAATGTGAAGTACTGACAATCTGATGTCCTGAAGGTGCAGAGAAATGAAACCAGATTTCTTTTAATGTTGCTGATGGGAATGTAAAAATGGTACAGCTGCACTGAGAAACAGCTTGGCAGTTTCTTATAAAATTAAACATACACTTCCCATACAAACCAGCAATCGTACTTCAGAGAATTTACTCCAGAGAAGTAAAAACTTAGGTCAAAACCTATATTCAAATGTTTATAGCAACTTTATATGTAATAGCCCCAAATTGGAATAACCCAGATGTCATTCAATGGTGAATTGTTGAACAAACGATATTGCAGCCATGCAATGAAACCCTGTTCAACAATGACAGTAACTGAACTATTTATTCATACAACAATTTGAATGAATCTGGAAAGAATTAGGCTGAATGGGATAAGTCAATCCACACTACTGGTGGGAATGTAAAAAGCCACTACAGAATACAGTATGGTGGTTCCTCAGAAAAATTAAAGAAAGAATTACCATGTGATCCAACAATTTCACTTCTGGGTATGTAGCCAAAAAAAATTGAAAGCAGGGTCTCAAAGAGATGTCCATTCACCTGTGTTCATGGCAGCATTATTTGCAATAGCCTAGTGGTGGAAGCAGCCTGGATGCCCATCAGTAGGTGAATGGATAAACAAATATTGTGTACATATAATGGAATATCGTTCAGCCTTAAAAAGGAAATTCTGGCACATGTTGCAACATGGTGAACCTTGAGGACATTATGTTAAGTCAAATGAGCCAGTCACAAGAAGACAGATACTGTATTATTCCATTGATATGAGGTATCTAGAGTAGTCCCATTCACAGAAAGTAAAATGGTGGTTGCCAGGGGCATAGAGTTTCAGTTTTGTAAGATGAAGAAGTTCGGGAGATTGGTTGCACAGCATTGTGAATATAGTGAACTGTACACTTAAAAAATGGCTAATCTGGTAAATTTTATGTGTGTCTTACCACAAAGAAAAAGTCAATCTCAGAAGTTTATATATTGTTGAAAGGAAGAATTTCCTCTGCCTTTCAAGATCCTTCTAGCTGGACTAAGAATCAAAATGACATGAGACAGATTAACAGGAGAAAATCAAATTTAATAGCATATATGTGGGGAATTCACATAGACATGAAATTCCAAAGAAATGAAGCAAGGAGATGGTTATATGGGCTAAGAAGAGGAGGAGGGGTCTGGGTATTACAAAGGGGAGAAATACCATTAGCAGGAAGGTGAAAGGAGATATTTGGAAACAAATGTTGCCCAATTATTCAGATAAGTTTCTCAGGGAAAGAGGAGTCTCTGATAATAGCTCTCTTCCTGGTATGAGCATGCAGTTGAGGGGGAGGTAAAGAGTTTTTCCTTGATCTGCTGGGTTTCTATTGCTTTTAACTCAAAATAATGTTCATGCCAAAGTAGCCAATCTTGGGACAGCCTGCCCTTGGCCCCTGTAATACTGTATGATTCCATTTATACAACATTCTCAAAATGACAAAACTATGGAGATGGAGGACAGATTAATGCTTGCTAGAGTCAGGGACAGAGTGGGCAGCAGGGAGGATATAAATACAAAGAGGTATTTTGTGGTGATGGAACATTTCAGTATCTTTTTTTTTTTTTTAACATTTCAGTATCTTGATTTTGATAGTAGTTACATGAATCTATACACGGGATTAAAGGTGCTTAAAACTATGTACACCGACACATACAAATGAATAGAGGTTAAGAAAAATGCTGAAGATGGAATAAGGCTGTAGTATTGTGTTTTGTTTGTTTTGTCTTAAGATTTATTTATTTGACAGAGAGAGAGAGAGAGCAGGAGGATGGGGACAGAGGGAGAGAATTGAGGCAGACTCCGTGCTGAGAACAGAGCCCAATGTGGGGCTTGATCTCACACTCCATGAGATTACAACCTGAGCCAAAACCAAGAGTCATGCCCAACTGACTGAACCACTCAGGCTCCTAGGTCTGTAGTTTTAACACTAATGGACGACTGTTAATTTTTGGTTTTCATATACTGTATTACAGCTGAAGACTGAGGAAAGCCAGATAAAGGATACATAGGATTCTATACTATTTTTGTAACTTTCTGTGAGTCTGTAATTATTTAATTATTTAAAAAAGCTGAAAAGAATCACTTTGAATTGAGAGAAAGAATGAATGAGTGAATTAACCAACAAACAAGCAGTAGACTTGGGAGACAGGAGACCTGCATGTTCTAGTTTTATCTTGTCAGTAGGTAACAGTATGACCCAAGGCAAGTTATTCCATGTTTTCTGGGCTTTCGTTTCCTAAGCAATGAAGTAAGGACTTTGAATAAATGATTTCCAAAGGTGTTGCCATTTCTATACTAGTATAGAAATCAGTGTTGTAATTGAATATGGCAGGTAAGGGAGCCATTGTCATTTCTCAAGCAGGGAGTGAGCAGATTGGATGCAATGTGGTAACACAGATCTATGATCCTTTTCTTACTATTTAAAAATCCTAAAGGCTCAGAAAACAGTGTTTTTTCAGGCTTATAAATCTGACCTGAACTGATGAGCGATTATTTATAGTCTTTCTTTATTGCACTTAATGTGAATATTCATGCATTTTTGCTGCAGAAATATTCATGTGTTTGATTACAGGGTGCTGCCCGAGATCCTACTGGAGTGCAGGGTAAAATGCACTTTCCTAAAATCAGAGAAATTTTGAATTGGTTTCAGGAACTTTGGATGAGAGATTGTGGACCTGTCCAAGCTGGACAGTGGGCTGTAGGATGGACTATAAACCCAGGTATGTGATGTAGATTGGTAACGTGGTGGAGGTTGAACGTAGCAACAGTACATCAACCCTTATTTCCTCACAACTTGTACCCTGTGGTTCGTTATTACCTTGCTGATGAAATGTGATTATCCACTTGTGCAAAATATATATTTTTTATTTTTAATCATTTAAATTTCTGTATAAATCATTACAGATCTCCCCTACTATCTGAAAGTAGAGTATTTCTATGAAACCTTCGATAAGCCAAAATGGCATCAAGTAAAAGAAGCAATTACCATTAATTTATATGGAAAACTTTTTGAGTATTCCCAGACCCAAAAAATAATCTCCCTTAGGCTTTTTTTGATATCTTAGGATACATCTTGCTAACGAATGCACAAAATAAATCGAGATAAAGCACAGATGCTCACAGATAGAGTTCAAAGCTACTGCAGTTTGATGCTAAGATGCTGAGTGTAGTTCCCAGGGAGGGAGCTTGGGGGTTCCAGTCTCGCTGCTCTGGGTGCGCGCTGCTTCTGTAACAGCTCACTGCAAAACAAACGTTGAACACTATTTTTGCTTTTTGCCTTTTTTCATAAAAGTGAAAATCCTCTTTTTATTTCTTTTGGTCAGTGAACTAATATATGTCTTTTGTAAAGCAAAGTGGCTCTAATGTGAACTTTTGAAAGGCAGGGTATTCCTGTATTATTTTGTTTGAAGTACTTTTAGTTTTATATATACCTACTGTCAAGAACTGAAATGTTTTTAATAATCATATGGAGGACACTTTGTTTCTAAGGTAATGACTTACTTTTTTCGCATAGAATTAAATTTTTGTTGTTTATACATAGTTGATATTGAGTAATATGGCCTTACTTGTTTTCACTGATTATTATTAACATAGTTGGCTTTTAGGATTAAATTTTTGTTTAAATACTCTTATCTTTTTAGTTTTGCCTTGATCTCTATTACACATTCACATAGGTAGGACTAATTTAGTATCATTTAATTGAGACAAATTATGACATTTCATCTCTCTTTAAGGGGGTGTTGATTCCTTGGCAGACACTTTTTGTCCCTGAGTTCACTACCGTTACTTGGCTACCTATAAGGCCTTATTAGTCTTTTCTGCATGTTAAAATTCTTCAGAGATCTTTGAATTTATTATTAGAAATTTAATTTTAGTCTCTTCCATGTTTATAAAAGACCTTTTCTAGACCTTTTCTGACTGAAAACCTGCGTTACTTTTTTTTTTTTTTGGATGACTAGGAGAAAATTAAAAATTTTAATTCATTCCACAAATATTTGAGGTGCTCTTGGCATGGAATGTACAAACAAGAATAAGACACAGTTGCTTCCCTTCAGGAATTCATCAGAGACGGTATGGTGAGCATGAGCTCTACAATCAGACTGTTTAGATTTATATCCTGTCTCTACAACTACCAGGCTATGTGATCTCAGGCAATTTCCTTAACATTTTTGTGTTTTAGTTTCCTCATTTGTAAAATGAGAATAATAATAGAACCTATATCTTAGGGTTTTATGAAGATTAAATGGGTAAATATAGGTACAGTGCTTAGAAGAGTATCTGACACATAGAAAGTATCCAAGTGTTAGCAATTTTCATTATTGAAATTCATTTCAGTGGGGAGATGTGCTAATAGTGAAAGTACCTTGGGATATATGCTATAGTATGTGTGAACGATATGCTGTAGAGACAGGGATAAAAAAAAATCTCTACAGAAAATTGAAGACTTTCAAAGATGAGATGACCTAAGAGTTGGGTTATGTTGGATGGAAAAGAAATGACCACGGCAGGGACATAAAAGAGAAGAAGTTGCTTAGCCAGGGGTAGAGAAGTAGTAGTTTGGTGTGGTCTGAACATGGGATGGGATGAGACAAAAAGGATAGGTTGAACATATATGTCACTTTTGCCCAAGACAGAGTAATGAATGCTAAACTTTCCCTTCCACTGTAAACAGTAGAAAACTGGACAAAAAATATGAAACAGTTGTATTCTTGGAGTACGAAGCAGTATAGGGTTGTGATTCTATGAAAGGGAAAACAGATGAGATGAAAACTATCACTCTGGCTTTGGCTGGGAGGTATTTTCCAAATAGCCACACAGAGAGGGGAACAGGAGCAGAGGATGGTGGTATCGGTGAGTTTGAGACAGATCAGATTTTGGGGAAGTGAAGGCAGCAGGAAATTGTGGGGCAGAATACGGAAGAGGAGGGAGTATACAGAGAAAGGCTCCAGACAGCTGTGGTGCCCACCTGAGTCTATTGTTGAAGTATGAGCAGCACATGCGTAGGATGAAAATACTTGAGGCTGGGGAGCAATAAGCTGGCAATTCTCAGAGTTCTCACAGAACTGGGAGGCATCTGAGTTCTAACTGGACATTATGGAAAGACTTTGTTGAACAGCCAGGCACTCAGTGAAGACCGCAGAAAATTATGCCTCAGTAATAGGGATAAACCAGCTTTAGAGGGCAGACTGCTCGAGAACCTCCCTAATAAAGCTAAACAGCAAGTCTCAAAAAGATCAAGCTGACCCAAAAGTAGTTGAACTGCCAGCCAAAGCACACCGAAATTCTTTTTTTTTTTTTAATTTCTTTTCAGCGTAACAGAATTCATAGTTTTTGCACCACACCCAGTGCTCCATGCAATGCGTGCCCTCCATAATACCCACCACCTGGCTCCCCCAACCTCCCACCCTGCACCCCTTCAAAACCCTCAGATTGTTTTTCAGAGTCCATAGTCTCTCATGGTTCATCTCCCCCTCCAATTTCCCTCAACTCCCTTCTCCTCTCCATCTCCCCATGTCCTCCGTGTTATTTGTTATGCTCCACAAATAAGTGAAACCATATGGTAATTGACTCTCTCTGCTTGACTTATTTCACTCAGCATAATCTCTTCCAGTCCCGTCCATGTTGCTACAAAAGTTGGGTATTCATCCTTTCTGATGGAGGCATAATACTCCATAGTGTATATGGACCACATCTCCCTTATCCATTCGTCCGTTGAAGGGCATCTTGGTTCTTTCCACAGTTTGGCGATCGTGGCCATTGCTGCTATAAACATTGAGGTACAGATGGCCCTTCTTTTCACCACATCTGTATCTTTGGGGTAAATACCCAGTAGTGCAATTGCAGGGTCATAGGGAAGCTCTATTTTTAATTTCTTAAGGAGTCTCCACACTGTTCACCAAAGTGGCTACACCAACTTCCATTCCCACCAGTAGTGTAAGAGAGTTCCCATTTCTCCACATCCTCTCCAACATACGTTGTTTCTTGTTAATTTTGGCCATTCTAACTGGTGTAAGGTGGTGTCTCGATGTGGTTTTAATTTGAATCTTCCTGATGGCTAGTGATGATGAACATTTTTTCATGTGTCTGATAGCCATTTGTATATCTTCGTTGGAGAAGTGTCTGTTCATATCTTCTGCCCATTTTTTAATATGATTATCTGTTTTGTGTGTGTTGAGTTTGAGAAGTTCTTTATAGATCCTGGATATCAACCTTTTGTCTGTACTGTCATTTGCAAATATCTTCTCCCATTCTGTGGGTTGCCTCTTTGTTTTGTTGATTGTTTCCTTTGCTGTGCAGAAGCTTTTGATCTTGATGAAGTCCCAAAAGTTCATTTTCGCTTTTGTTTCTTTTGCCTTTGGAGACATATCTTGAAAGAAGTTGCTGTGGGTGTTATCAAAGAGGTTACTGCCTATGTTCTCCTCTAGGATTCTGATGGATTCCTGTCTCACATTGAGGTCCTTTATCCATTTCGAGTTTATCTTTGTGTACGGTGTAAGAGAATGGTCGAGTTTCGTTCTTCTACATATAGCTGTCCAATTTTCCCAGCACCATTTATTGAAGAGACTGTCTTTTTTCCACTGTATATTTTTTCCTGCTTTGTCGAAGATTATTTGACCATAGAGTTGAGGGTCCATATCTGGGCTGTCTACTCTGTTCCACTGGTCTATGTGTCTGTTTTTATGCCAGTACCATGCTGTCTTGGTAATCACAGCTTTGTAGTAAAGCTTGAAATCAGGTAACGTGATGCCACCAGTTTTATTTTTGTTTTTCAACATTTCCTTAGCAATTTGGGGTCTCTTCTGATTCCATACAAATTTTAGGATTATTTGATCCAGCTCTTTGAAAAATACCAGCACACTGAAATTCTTAAAAGGAAGATTAAAATCCAGTCACTCAACAGCACAATATAACTATATCCATCATCCAATTAAAAATTACAGGACATTTCAAGAAGCAGGAAAATATGACATATACCAGGAGAAAAATCAGTAGAAACAAATCCATAAGACACAGATGATGGAATCAGCAGACAAGACTTATTATAAATATGCTCAAATTTTTATTTTTTTAAATTTATTTTAATTTTAAAAGCATTTTTAAACTTAAATTCAGCTAATTAACATATAACGTATTATTGGTTTCAGAGGTACAGGTCTGTGATTCATCAGTCTTATGTAACACCCAGTGCTTGTAACATCACATGCCCTCCTTAATGTCCCTCACCCAAGTACCCTATTCCCCCCTACCAACTCCCCTCCAGCAACCTCAGTTTGTTTCTTATGATTAAGAGTCTCTTATGGTTTTGTCTTATTTTATTTTTTCCTCTCTTCCCCATGAACCTCTGTTTTGTTTCTTAAATTCCACATATCAGTGAGATCATATGATAATTGTCTTTCTCTGATTGACTTGTTTCAGTTAGCATAATACCCTGTAGTTTCACCCACGTTGTTGCAAGTGGCAAGATTTTTTTATGGCTGTGTAATATTCCATTGTATATATAGACCACCTCTTCTTTATCCATTCATCTGTCTCTGAACATCTGGGCTCTTTCCATAGTTTGGCTGTCGTGGACATTGCTGCTATAAACATTGGGGTGCAGGTGACCCTTCGAATCACTACATTTGTATCTTTGGGGTACATACCCACTAGTGCACTTGCTGGGTTGTAGGGTAGCTGTATTTTCAATTTTTTGAGGAACCTCCGTACTGTTTTCCAGAGTGGCTGCACCAGCCTGCATTCCCACCAACAGTGTAGGTGGGTTCCTATGCTCAAGTTTTTAAAATAAAGCATGAATAATGATAAATATGATAGAAAAAAATGTAAAGGGTAATATCTGGGGTACCTGGTTGGCTCAGTGGGTTCAGCCTCTGCCTTCGGCTCAGGTCATGTTCTCAGGGTCCTGGGATCGAGCCCTGCATCGGGCTCTCTGCTCAGCAGGGAGCCTGGCTCCCCCACCCCGCCTGCCTCTCTGCCTACTTGTGATCTCTGTCTGTCAAACAAATAAATAAAATCTTAAAAAAATAAATAAATAAAAGCATATTGGGTTAGAAAAGAAAAGCAAGCCTTAATTGCTAAATAACATCACATGCAAGGAAATCCCTAAGAATTTACAAAACTACTAGAGCTGATAAGTTAGTATAGCAAGCACAAGGTATATAATGTCAAAATATACAAACCAGTTGTGTTTCTTTATATCAGCAATGAACAGTTGGAAAGTGGATTTACAAAAAGTTTGCCGTAATATAAAAAACATGAAATGCTGAGGGATAAATTTAACAAAATATATACAAAGTCTGTACATTGAGAGCTATAAAACACTGATGGGGAAATTAAAGATGACATAAATATACCCTGTTCATGAATTGGAAGAGTTAATATTATTAAAATGTCTGTTCTTGGGACGCCTAGGTGGCTCAGTTGGTTAAGCGGCTGCCTTCGGCTCAGGTCATGATCCCAGCGTCCTGGGATCGAGTCCCACATCGGGCTCCTTGCTCGTCGGGGAGCCTGCTTCTCCCTCTGCCTCTGCCTGCCACTCTGTCTGCCTGTGCTTGCACGCTCTCTCTCTCCCTCTCTCTCTGACAAATAAATAAATTTAAAAAAAAATTTTTTTTTAAATAAAATGTCTGTTCTTCCCCAAATTCATCTATAGATTTAGCGTAATCCCAATCAAAATTTCTACAGATGATTTTTTGTCAAAATTGATAAGCTGATCTAAAATTAATCTGTGATTGCAAAGATCCACAATAGCTAAAACAATTTTGAAATATAATCGTGCAATGCTAGCATCACATGATTTCAAAACTTCTAGATAGCTACAGTAAGCAAGACTCTCAGGGACTGGTATACAGACAGGCATATACATCACTGTGACCGAATATAGTTCTGAAATGGACCCGTAGGTATATATGGTAATCCATTTTTGACAAAGGTAGGAAGGCAGTTAAGTGGGCAAAGTATAGTATTTTCAACAAATGGTGCTGGGGGAAAATCTCATGCCATAAAGAACAGTGACCTTGAAATGGATCCTATACCTAAATATAAAAACTAAAATATGAAAATTCTAAAAGAAAACACAGGAAAAAAAAACTGTGTCTTTGAAAGTAAGTAGAGAATTTTTAGAAAGCATGAAATGTAAAAGAAAAAACTGTAAAAGAAAAGAAGAACTAGAGTTCATTGGCATTTAAAACTGCACTTTAAAAAAATACTGTTAAGAAAATCAAATGGCATTAGGGCGGCTGGGTGGCTTAGTCGGTTGAGCATATAGCTCTTGATTTCTGCTCAGGTTGTGATCTCATGGGTTGTGGGGTTGAGCCCCTCCTCAAGCTCCATGCTCAGCGGGGAGTCTGCTTGAAGACTCTCTCCCTCTGCCCCTCTTGCTCTTGACTGTGCGCGCTCTCTCCCTCTCAGATAGGCAGGTAGGTCGATAGAAAAGAGCAGGCCACAGAGTGGGATAAAATATACACATGTCTGATGAAGGGCTGAGACATACAAAGAAGCCTTACAACTAAAGCAGACAACCAACTCAAAAACTGGAAAAGATTTGGACATTTTATAAAAGAGGTTACCTAGCCCATTAGGAAAATTGAAAATGACAACCTGCTTAACATCATTAATCACCTCAAAATGCAGACAAAGTAAAACCAGAAAGAGATGTCACTGCATACAAACAAAAATGGCTCAATTTAGGAAATCTGACCGAGGCAAGTGTTGGTGGGAACGTGGAGCAGCTGGAACTGTCCTATGCTGCTAGTGGGACCATAAAATGCCGCAGCCACTCTGAAGAACTATTTGGTCTTCTTTAAAAAAAAGTTAAGCCTACCCTTGTACCTTATAATCCAGCAATCCCACTGCAGGGTATTGAAATGGTAGAGAATGGAAACAAGTGTGCAGTCATTTTTTTTTTAAGATTTTATTTATTTTTTTGTCAGAGAGAGAGAAAAAGCAAGTGAGGACAAGAGCAGCAGGCAGAGGTAGAAGCAGGCTCCCTGCTGAGCAGAGAGCCTGATGTGGGACTTGATCCCAGGACCCTGGGATCATGACCTGAGCCGAAGGCAGCTGCTTAACTGACTGGGCCACCCAGGTGTCCCTGCAGTCAGAGATTTTAACACACTTATTCAGAGCAGTTTTATTCACTGTAGGCATAAACCGGAAACAGTCTAAATGTCTACCTCAGGTGAATGGAATATCCTTCAGAAAGAAAAATGAGGGGCGCCTGGGTGGCTCAGTTGTAGAGTGTCTGCCTTTGGCTCAGGTCATGATCCCAGGGTTCTGGGATGGAGCCCTGTGTTGGGCTCCCTGCTTAATGAGAGAGGCCTGCTTCTCCCTCTCCCACCTCACCTGCCTGTGTTCCTGCTCTTGCTGTCTCTCTGTCACACAAATAAATAAAATCTTTTTTAAAATTTAAAAAAAAAAGAAAAAGGAGTTGATTAATGATTCACTCAACAACATGGTTGGATCTCAAGAACATTATGCTGAGTGAAAGAAGCCAGATACAGAGGAATGCATGCTGTATGATTTCATTTACATGGAAAATCTAGAATAGGTAAAATTATACTGACAGAAAACATCCACTTTGGTTGTTTGCTTGGGGCCTTAACGGGAACAAAGGAATTTTTAGGATACTAGATATGTATCATATCTTTATTGTGGTGGCAGTTACACAGATGTATACATTTGGCAAAACATTTTACTGTACATTTAAAATGTATATGTTTTATTGTTAGTGACTGTTATTGAATGTGTCATTTTTATTGCTAAAGGGTGTTGCTCTGCATGGATATAAGCAAATTGTTTATCTGTTCACCTTATATGAACATTTTGATTGCTTGTAGCTTTTGCTATTGTGAATAAAGCTGATATGAATTAAAGTTGTTTTAAAAATAAAGAAGGGGGGTGCCTTGGTGGCTCAGTGGGTTAAAGCCTCTGCCTTGGGCTCAGGTCATGATCCCAGGGTCCTGGGATCGAGTCCCACATCGGGCTCTCTGCTCAGCAGGGAGCCTGCTTCCCTTCCTCTCTCTCTGCCTGCCTCTCTGGCTGCTTGTGATCTCTGTCTGTCAAATAAAGAAATAAAATCTTAAAAATAAATAAAATTAAATAAATGAAAAAGGAAAAGTTGTAGCTAGATTTTGAGGAGCTTCTTTATGTAGTGTTAAGATCTAATTTAATTCTGAGATCAGTGGAGACCACTAATATTATTTGGTAGAGAGATTTGAATAGATATGTCTTTTGAAAGCTGATTTTTGCAGCTATGAAAGTTGTGGGTTGCAGAAAAGAAAAACTGGAGGCAGGAAGGCCTGGCTATAATCTAGGTTGGTATAATCTAGTCATTTCTATAGGTTGCTATAATCCGGTCCTACTCCCCCTGCACAGCTTTATTGAGGTGAATGGTCAAGTAAGATTATATATATATTGATAGTGTACAATGTGATTATTTGATATATGTATACATTGTAGAATGATTACTTCACATAATTACCTTTGTATGTGCACCAATGTGTGTGGTGAGAATGCTGAAGATCTCTCATGGTAGATTTCAAGCATACAGTAGGGTATTACTAGCTATAGTCACCATGCTGTACATTAGATCCTCAGTACTTCTTTTCTTATAACTGAAAGCTTATACCCTTTGACCAGCATCTCTCCATTTTTCCTACCCCCCCCAGTACCTGGTAATCATCATTCTACTGTCTTTTTATATGGGTTGAGTTTGACCACACCTTTTTCCCCCTTTTTTCCAGATTCCAGATATAAGTGAGATCATACAGTATTTGTCTTTCCCGGTCTGGCTTTTTTATTTAACATAATGTCCTCTGGGTTCATCCGTGTTTTTGCAAATGGCAGGATTTCCTTCTTTCTCATGATTGAATAATATTCCACTGTGTGTGTGTGTGTGTGTGTGAGTGTTTATATATCACATAGTCATTAGCATTTATCAGTCGATGAATTGTCGTTCCCCTATCTTGGCTTAAGTTGTCCCCATATATTGGTTGTCATGAATAGTGCTGAACATGAGAGTGTAGATATCGCTTCAAGACAGTGTTTTCATTTCCTTCAGATGGATACCTAGAACTGGGATTTTCTGGATCTTGTGATCTTTCTGTTTTTAATTTTTTCAGGACCCTCCATATTGTTTTCCATAATGACTGTACCAGTTTACATTCCCACCAGTAGTGCACGAGAATTTCCTTTTGCCCTTATCCTTGCCAACACTTATTATCTCTTGTCTCTTGGTAAAAGTCATCCTAATGGGTGTGAAGCGATATCTCATTGTGGTTTTGATATACATCTCCCTAATGATTAGTGTTGAGCACCTTTTCATGTACTTGATCACCATCTCTGTTTTCTCTGGAAAAATGTCTTTTCAGGTCATTTGCCCATATTTTCTTTGGATTATTATTGTTATTATGATTTTGCTGCCGAGGTATATGGTTTGCAAATATTTTCTCCCATTTTTCCAATTTTCTCCCATTTTCTCTGTAGTTACCTTTTCATTGTGTTGATTGCTGTATAGAAGCTTTCAGTTTGATATAGTATTACTTGTTTGTTTTTTGTTTTGTTGTCTTTGTTTTTAGTGCTAAGACCAATGTCAAGGAGCTTTTTCCTTGTTTTCTTTTGGAGTTTTACAGTTTTAGGTCTTACATATAAGTCTTTACCCTGCTTCAAGTTGATTTTTATGAATGGTGTAAGATAGGGATCCAGTTTCATCCTTCCATTCATTTCTTCTTTCAGCAGCTGGTCAAGTGTGTCCCCTAGTGGCCAGGTACTATGCTTATTACCAGGGGATTCAAAGAACACGGCACTGAACCGCAACTCCCCTACCCCTTAACAAAATTTATATTCAAATAAGGGAAATAGATGCATAAAACAATAAGTGTAATAAAATGTTACACATGTTAGACTAAAAGTATTTTCAAGTAAAATGAAGACACAGAGAATAGAGGGGTCCACTAGGCAGGGGGCTAATGAATCAGGAATGCTCAATGAAATGACTTGAGTTAAAAATTAAAAATTGAGAAGGTGTTTTTGATGACAAAGGAATATGAGGGTAGGGCATAAACTTGGGCAGTGGTGGTGGAATTGAATTATCAAAAATGGATTTAAGGTACATTTGCAAAGTGGAGTTGACAGGACTTGGTAATTTTGAGAGTAAGAGAACAGAGTTGAGGCTAAGCTAAGAGTAAGCTAAATAATTGAGTATGTTGAGGTACCATTAACTGATAGAAGGCATACAAGAGGAGAAGCACGTTTGGGTACAGAGTATAGGAGGAGGGTTTTTTTTTTTTTTTTTTTTTTTAGATTTATTGACCTTGAAGTGTTTGTGGCATGTGGAGATGTCCAGAGTGCAGTTAGAATGGCTCCAGGGCTCCTTATGGGGGTAGACATGAGCTAGAGTTGGAAGGTAAGATTTGAAGCCATAGGGATTTATTATCTTTTAGGAAGGGGGTATAGAATAATGTCAGTGTTGTTTGGTTGCAAAGGAAGAAATTGATTTTGGATTACTTAAGCAAATAAAAGAAATTTATTGGAAAGACACTAGGTAGATCACAGTTTCAAAACCAGGCCTTAGGAAGAATGGAAACTGGGAAAGCTCTAAGGTTTATCAGAAGCATGAATTTTGGGACAGGTTCTCTGTAGTACAGCACTGTTTTCAGGTAGTTTTGGCTGTGGCTGCCTTTTATCCTCATATGGCTTCTCAAAGCTCAAATTCCTGTAAGGGAGGATTAATTTGGCCTTTCTTTCATCTTGTGACTATTGTAGATCAGTTCCTTTACTGGCAAATGGTGTATTGTGAGCTGCCCTGCCTGGGTCATTGCCCTCTCCTTTGGTCAGTTAGGGGGTAACTACTGTATTTCAGACCAACTCAAACCTCATAGAATAAGGGAAAGGAATATCCATAAAGAAAGGTGAAGTGTTATGAGACAAAGGGAAAATAGGTTCTGGGCAGGACACCCCCCCACCCCGCCTTAATCCTGAGCTTAGTGGCTGCATGAAGCCATTGGTGCAGCTTGAGGGGTAGGTGGCATGTAGGAGTGTACATGACCTGATAGGCAACGTAATTGTGCATTCAGATTCCATTTAGGCCTGCATCTGTTTTTCTTGATGATGGCCTGCTGGAATTTAGAATTAAATGCATCCAATAACAATGAACAATGAGCTACTAGATTACATGGTCGTATAACATTGTTGTATTCAGTTTTCACCAGTCTACTAGTGAGCCAGGAACTTTTTCTCAAAAGGAAATAGTTAACTTCATTTGCTTGCTGAAGGGGCCATGGCCTTGTTCCAAAACTGTGGGGGCTGTGCGGTATTAATTGGGTCCTTTTGACAGGTTCAACACATTATTGTAGGTGGAGGCATCTTTTGACTTGTCTATACAGTCATAACGTTGTAGGGGAGGAGGGCAGTATGTACACCTGCTATTTAAGCAAGGAGTGTCCCACCCAGAACTTGTTACCCCTTGGCCTGGTATCAACGTCTCACCTTTCCTTTAGAAATTTTAGAAATTTCCCCTAAAAGTGCAGTGATTTTGATAAGGAAATGGAATTCATTCAGCTTCTCCTTTGTACTTTTACTGTAATATTCCTTCCTCCTGAGCTAGAGAGCCATTGTGGGATTCTGTCAGTTTGTGGGAATATCTGAAAGGTAGGATGTGTTAGTCTCACAATGACTACTGTGAGAAGAGGCTGAGTTGGAACTCCATCCCTCTGCATGACTCATAAGTCGTCACTCTGACCATGGGCCAGTATGGTATTCTTAATTCCTAAGGTATCCTTAGGAATTCATCATTCTGAATTCCCAAGGTATTCCTTATTAAGGAATACTTTAGGTATTCTTAATTCCTAAAAATTAATGTTAGCTCAGAGCTAGTAGGTAATCATCAAGGGCATTGGGTATTTCCCTTTCACCAGCTCATGATTACCTGGGTAAATGGCTAGAGATCCATTTGAAAAAAAAAAAGGTCTTCCATAAAGGAATTGGCCTCTGATTCATTCAACAACTGTGGGTCTTGGCTTTGGGTCAGAGGTCATGACTCTCTAAGTGTCTCACACTGGTCTCTCTTCACTAAATGTAGAGTTGTTTGTTTGTTTTTAGCTATTTGAATCCAAACAGATCTTAGTGGGATGGCCCTTCATTTGAATTCTTGGGTCTGATTAATGAAATATAGACAGGGATTTCTGCCTATCACAGCAAAGCCTGAGATTACCGAATATTACCCTGCTGCCTTGTTGGATCACCATGTCCACTTTGCTTCTGGCAATTAACAGCTACCACCTGGACCCACCTAACCTTCCCTGAGCTCCTCCCATGGTGGGGGAGGGGACTCCATGTCAGTTGCAGTTCCTCCCACCCAAATCCTTAACCCTAGCAAGAGCTGTAGGAACGGTTAGTAATGATTGTAGTGTGCCCCTCACCAATCCTTTTCTGGTGTCAAGAGTGAAGGGAGAATCTTCTGGGCCCAGTTGGGAGACTGAGTAAGATCAGTATGTTATATGAATAAAAGTGGATAGCTTGAATAGAGAAAAGAGGTGCAAGAATCACATCTTTACACCATGGGCTTCGCTTTTTCCAAAGAACTACCAGGACAGTCAGAACCATTTTCATACTGAGAAGTGCAAGTTAGTTTAGGTCAAGTACCATCATCTGTCATAGTAAACTATTGACAATTTGACTAAGTTTTGTACTCAATTTGTAATTTTATTTATTTTAGTTCTATAAGAACTACAGCCATACAGTTTATAATTTCTATATTTGGACATATTTAAATGATATTTTAATACAAATCATTTAAGACAGGAATGGATGACTGAATTTTTATCCTTTAAAAATGTAACATGTATCACTCAAGGATAAGGAATATTCATGAGTCTGTGTGATTTGGGGCCCAGTTAATAAGGATAAAT
This sequence comes from Mellivora capensis, assembly GCA_004024625.1. Taxonomy (NCBI): domain Eukaryota; kingdom Metazoa; phylum Chordata; class Mammalia; order Carnivora; family Mustelidae; genus Mellivora; species Mellivora capensis. The sequence goes on along the minus strand of PISX010001624.1, from coordinate 165,343 downwards.
TGATCATAGGTTTTGAAGTGCTATAATACTTAACTCTTTGTACTTAGATTTTAATGAATTCAGATTCAGATACCCATATCTCTTTTCATATTGCTCACCACTACTGTATTGCCAGCTGCTTTTCATCAATACTGTTATATTCTATAATTATCCCTTCTTTATCCTTTTACACAGTCAGAATTTTCCTGTGTGTGTGCATGCAGGTGTGTGTGTGTGTGTGTGTGTGTGTGTATGTAACACCTTAGAGGCCCTTTAGTTACCAAAAAATACTCATCTGTGCTTGTGGTTTGAAGAGTTTAATGAATGTTTTTCTAAAAATAGCTGCCTTGGAGTAGGTTTTAAAATGGGCACTAGATGTTAACCATTCAGATAGTTGTGTCTGATTTAATACTTATTTGAAGTTCTAGATACAAATCTTTAGTTTATGGAGTGCAGCTGCACTTGCTTTTCTTCCTATGACTCACCAAAGCTTACTCAAAGCCTTTCATTTTTTTCTATTTTTGTATACTGAAACTTCATTTTAACAAATATTTAAAAATAGTTTTAAAAATTACCATTCTTTTGGAATCTCCTTGGAAGTTTATTTCATTTGCTCCAAAGATTTTTTTTTTTAAGCAAACTGAGTTGGTTTTATTTCCAGAGTTGTGAGGTTAGAAGTAGGTCTAATAAGTATTATACCATACTCTAAAAACTTAACAGTAGTATTTTGAAGTTTTCAAACATTGATAATTTGTATGAACATATTCTGTATAACATAGGGGCTCTGTTACAGGTGCTTTCTATATCTTAAATTGTTAAAATATCAACAAGTAAATGAAATTTAATTTATACGCAAAATTGAAAGGGCTTCACAAATCTTCACCATTTCTAACTTGATGTTCTTTTTTGTTGCTGTATATTTTAGAGGAATGTCATTTATTTTCACAGGACTAATTTATAGTATATACAAAACTTTTATTAAAAGCATTTTTATGTAGAGCACCTGGGTGGCTCAGTGGGTTAAGCCTCTGCCTTTGGCTCAGATCTTGATCTCAGGGTCCTGGGATCTAGTCCCGCATCGGGCTCCCTGCTCATCGGGGAGCCTACTTCCTTCTCTCTCTCTCTGCCTGCCTCTCTGCCTACTTGTGATCTCTCTGTCAAATAAATAAATAAAATCTTTAAAAAAAAAAAAGCATTTTTATGTAGTACTACTATTTTTAAGTATTATGTATTTTCTCACATATATTTTGTTCTGTAGTACCCATGATTAAAACACAAGTGACAGGGACGCCTGGGTGGCTCAGTTGGTTAAGCAGCTGCCTTCGGCTCAGGTCATGATCCCAGAGCCCTGGGATCGAGTCCCACATCGGGCTCCTTGCTCAGCAGGGAGCCTGCTTCTCCCTCTGCCTCTGCCTGCCACTCTGTCTGCCTGTGCTCGCTCTCTCGTGCTATCTCTCTCTCTCTCTGACAAATAAAAAAAATAAAAATAAAAATAAATTAAAAAAAAAAAACACATGAGTGACAGTAGAGTGTGTATGATACAATTTTGTGAGTACATGGAAAGGAGCTCCAGAAATGAACATCAAAGAAATTGGTAGTCCTGGCCTTATACTTCTTTTGTGTAAAGCTATTTTATTTTATTTAAAGGTTTATTTATTTATTTTAGGGAGAGAGAGAGAGAGGGGAAGAGAGAGCACAAGTGGGAGAGGGGGAGGGAGAAAGAATCTCAAGCAGACTGCATGCTGAGTGCAGGGCTCAACGTGGGGCTTGATTCCGGGACCCTGAGCCTAGATCATGACCTCCACCTCAGTTGGATGCTTAACTGACTGCCACGCGGACGTCCCCTGACCTTAGAACTTTAATTTAGATTTAAAAGTGCTCCTGCATTTACCTGGTCAACTTAGGAAAAAACTGGGGTGGAGTTTGAAAGATATGCTGCCCTGTACAAATATAAGGTAGAAGTGGAGGCCTAGGACTGTTAGCATGAGAAATAGTAGCAGTTGAAGCTGTGTGGTGTAGTGGAAAACACAGCTTTGGAAGATGACTGAACTGGAGTCAGCCTTGGCTTATGTCATTTATTAGCTGCTGTTTGGGCATGTTAACTACTCAGACCTTCTGTTTTCTCACCAGCAAAAATGGGCATAATAGCACCTATGTTGTTGTGAGTCTTGAATGAAAGACTTAGCTGACAACATAGTTTTATTTTTCCCTCTCTAACTGGAAAATAGGAAATATCCATGGCAAAAATAAACATCCTTTCTGGGGCAAAATGTAGATTAATTTTGCATTAGTTTATTATATTTTCATTAATGACTTGCCAGTAAAATAGGATTGACTAATGGGTTAGGAATATGAAGAAAATAGTAGTTGCTGATTAACATGTGGCCCTGAATTAGATTTTAGAACTTTTGAAGTTGGTTAAATATAGAGGATTTCAAAATATGAATACAATTGGTCACTGCAGATGGGTTACAAACCCAGACAAAGTAGAAAATAGGGAGCCGAGGGTCTCTTAGGTGGGTGAGAATAATGTCTGTCAAGAGGTTTTATAATCTCTAAGTCATTTTAACAATGATTAAGGTACTGTCACTTTATTACCCTTGCCAGGATTAAAGGGGGAACATCTGGGAGTGGTAGATCTCCCAAAACTCTGCAGTATTCCTCTCCATGGGTAAATTGGCTGCTGTTTGTTGAAGCAGTCATTGCCGCTACTGGGCCATGGGGCACTTAGATGTCCCAGTAGTTAGGGGCCTAACACAAATGTTTAGATATGGTGATGCCCAGTCTAGTTTTTTGGATCATAAGCAAGATGCCTGGCTCTTTATATGCCAGATCTTGAAATCTCACTGAATGGCAGGTTGGTAAGTTTCCTGCAAATAGATAAATTCTAACCTGTGATACAGAGTCACAGACTTGTTAGTAACTTCCCATGTTCTGGAGGATACAGTTTGACTTGTGCATGGCAAAACATCCTTCCTTTCTAGTCACTTGGGCCACTCTCTCCACTTTCCACCCTAAGCTGGAGCCACAGGAAGTAAACTATCTGTATTCATACCTGGTAAACATTGCTTAACTTAGGACTCTACTCAAGTATTAGCCTTTTTGATAAGTATTCCATGATTTCTCCAGTTGAAATTGCTCATTCCTCCAGCTTTCCGTATGACACCATTGAACTTTCATTCTCCATGGTCTTGATCAGCTGGTGTCAAGTGGTGGCTGCTTCCTTTAGACTGGGCATATGTTGTACACTTTAAATATATACAAGTATATCTGTCCGCTATTCCTCAGTAAAGCTCAGTAAAGCTGGGAGAAAAAAGATTGGGCATATGCTCTTCAGTTCACCATTTGAGATGCAGTTACAGCTGACCACTTCATGGATTAATTGGCCTATTTGGGTCCTTTATTTTGGACCTCTGATAGCAATATAAGTGTTTCTAAGACTATGATCTTTTTGAAAGAAATAACTTTGTCTCTCTATTCCTATTGTCCAGAATATACTTGATACATAGAAAGCCTTTAGTAAGTAATCACAGAATTTAATTGAATGGAGTAAAACTTTTCCCAACCAAAGGACTTTGCCTTTTTCCTCACCTTTGCTTGAGTCATTACTTTAATTAGATCATGATATTTATTTTACATGTTTTTCTTCATAGTGTAGAACATCATGGTTGGAGATTGTGATCAACTCCTCCCAAAGACAGAGAAAGAAAAAAATGCACTTAAATTGTAGCAGGATCGATTAAAATTAGGTGGAGCAAGTTTTCCTAGCTGTAAAATTTGTTAGGGATGGATTGCAGCGATACTGCTGAGTCTTTTTATTTTGAAATCTTCCCAGGACTGGCATACACCTTCTTGAAGACACCAAGAAGAGTAGTATAAAATTCCTCATGAGGCTGTGCAATGCACTACTGAGTGATCAGAATGTTTCAGAAAATTTTGACTATATGTAGTATATAGTACTGCCCAGAAACAGGTCTAGCTCCTTTTCCATCCTTGCTTTTTGTCACTTGCTGTGCTCCCCTACACCCCTCCAAAATTGAAGAAATCAAGAACTTAGTGGTCTTGTGAACAGGCCAGGTGAACAGAATCTGTCAAGATCAGGAAAAATAAGGATATTGTGAAGTTTAAAGTTTAATGCAGCAGAGATGCCTTTATACCTTGGTCATCACAAAGAGAAGGGGGAGAAACTGAAGCAGTCCCTGCCCCCAGGTTTGGCAGTGAAGGAGTATAAATGAAACTGGCACACTGATTTGAACTGTATTAAAATTTTAAAAATTCCAATACACACACACACACATACACACACACACACATATATATTAGCTCTCATATTATGGATTAAGAATTTGAGAACAAATTCTAATCAGCAGGTGTACAACTTCAAAAAAAGGTAGTTTGTTACTCCATAATTTGCTGCTTTATCAAAAACAGCTGTCTACAAATAGTGCCTCATACTGTTGGTAAATTCATTACAAATGCAGGAAGCAATTCCTGTTTCATATGATTGTGATTTGTAAAAATAATTTAGGTGTAAGCTATCCATGAACTTTTTTTTTTGTAATAATCCTATCTAAATCCTCATATTTTGGCATTACACATGAGTGTCATAAGTTTAAATTCTGGAACATCCAGGCAGAAATATAAGAAAGGGCTCGTTTAGGATGGAATGGCAAACATTCTAATTGGGAGGGTCCTCATTTTGATTTCTGCCCTCCTGCCCCCACCCCTTAACCAAAAACCAAAGCAAAACATCTGGAGTTATTTAGGCAGTATAAATATTCTTAAAAGAATGGACCCCCTAATCATAAAGCCTTTCTGGCACTGAAAGATGTTTTTTGGATAGATAGAATTCGCATGATCAGTTAAAATATCTTTGAATTCACAAAGGCTCCCACAAGTTGTGAGTGGAGTTTGGGAGTATGGTGGACTGAGGCTGATGGAATTCATCATAGGCTTTTATCGAAAAGCAATCTGTTCGTGCACAGGGGTTACTCTTTCAGTTTTTCCCTTTCAGAATAGTCTCCAAGAAAGGTAGCTTGTTTCCTGTTAAATGATGGCTATTTCACTTTGAACAATAGGTATAAATTTAGTTTTATTCTCTTTTCCCATGTTTAAACAAGTTTTGCTGCAGGGAGACAAGGAGAAAACAATTCCCTTCAAAGCCCCCCTCTTCAGTTTCTGCTTTGTAGTTCTGTCCATAAGACAGAAAGTAGGGAGGAGGGATAATAGCTAAGCATTGGGAAAAAAACCACACACACATTAGTGTCAACTCAGGAGAGGCACCGAAAGGGATAGCTGTGTTGCAGTTCATCAACCAATATTTATTGATCATCAACTGTGTATTAAAACACAACGTCGGATTTGTTGAGATAAAAAGGGTTTCCATACTCCAAGGACATAGAGTATTCTTGAGGAACCTAGATATAAATCTGTGAAGCTCAAGTGATAATGCAAAATAAAAATAATTTCCTCATAGCTGTTAATAATTGCCGAACAGAAGATTGAGTTAAGTGTTACAGGGGTTAAGGTCAGAGAGAGACCACTGTGGGCTGACTAAACCGGATGGTTCTGTGGAAGGATTTTGAGAAGCTGCTTGAAGAACGGGTACAATTTGGATTGATGGAAAATAGGAAGAAGATATTTCGGCCCTTCCCTTTCACTGGAATACCATGTGTGGAATTCAGAAAGAGTAGAGTTAGCGTCATGTTAATTTTGGGTAAAAATCAGCAGTTAACCATGTGGGAGAACTTGAAGGAGCCTGAGAAAACCTCTTGATTATTTCCGCGTAGTGTAACTTTCCTTAATTCAGGCCTATAAAACAAAAACAAAACATTTTTAAAACGTTGGAAGGCATAGAGAAAGTGATGCTATCCAGGATATTCACTGTAAAAGCATCAGTTATATATTATTAAACTTGGACATTTGAAGCAGTTTCAGTGAGGGAAAGAACACACACAAAGGAGCCATGGGTCTCCACTTGAGAAACCTTGACTTTCAACTGCACAGAAAGCTCTGGTACCTCCAAAGCATCAAATAAGCTTTCACAGATTCTGATCATCACACAAATTATGCATATAAAGAGGGAACGATTTTCTGTATGCCTTCTTTCTTACCCTCAGAACTAAAGTGATTATATTTTTCTCAAGATCAAGTTAAGGAAGATACCATTCTTTCCCTTCTATTTTCTTTTCCCTTTTTCCTGTCCATCTTTCCTTTATTATATATTTATTATAGAGTATGATTATATATTATATGTAGGGTATGTGAGTATATTTTAATAAATTATCTATTTAAAAATATCTAAATCCAGGGGCGCCTGGGTGGCTCAGTGGGTTAAGCCTCTGCCTTTGGCTCAGGTCATGATCTCAGGGTCCTGGAATCAAGCCACGCGTCTGGCTCTCTGCTCAGTAGCGCGCCTCCTTCCTCCTCTCTCTGCCTACTTGTGGTCTCTCTCTCTCTCTCTCTCTCTGTCAAATAAATAAATAAAATCTTTTAAAAAATCTAAATCTGTATCATTTCTGTTTACACCTAGATATAATAGAGATGTAGAGCTTATCAAATTTATGGTGAATAGGCATACACAGACCTTAGGTTGCATGGATTTTTTTTTTTAAAGCAAATTTGGTCACATTTTGTTTGTTTTTAGGCTAGAAATGAATGACATCTTTTCAGGAACCTGGAGGAATCATAAAGAAAAAGCAAATGTTTCTGGATCAGAGGGGGTAGTTTTATTTTTTTTTCTGGGAGATAAAGCAATCAAGTAGGTTTTTAACCTTCTTTATTCTTTAGTATGTGTTACTTGATTTTAATAATTTAATCTCATTTTTATATAAAACATGTCACTGTTAGACAGCATAGAAATTTATTTAAAAAGTACCCATAATCTTACCGTCTAGAGATTAGCTAGTATTACTAATTTGGTGTACAGCCTATAAGACTATAAAACTGAGTTTCTCCATGTATATATTTTTGTTCATATAGTACAATATAGAGAATTGCTTTTAATGTTAAATGAACTTAATTTTTAATTAATTATTTTTATTAACATATAAGGTACTATTTGCCCCAGGGTTACAGATCTGTGAATTGTCAGGCTTACACACTTCACAGCATTCACCATAGCCCATATCCTCCCCAATGTCCATAACCCAACCACCCTCTCCATAACTCCCCCTCCACTCAGCAACCCTCAGTTTGTTTTGTGAGATTAAGACTCTCTTATGGTTTGTCTCCCTCCCAATGCCATCTTGTTTCATTTTTTCCTTCTCTACCCCCCCAACCCCCTACTCTGCCTCTCAAATTCCTCATATCAGGGAGATCATATGATATTTTTCTTTCTCTGATTGACTTATTTTGCTCAGCGTAATACCCTCTAATTCCATCCACGTTGTTGCACATGGCAAGATTTCATTTCTTTTGATGGCTGCATAGTATTCTATTGTATATATATACCACATCTTCTTTATCCATTCATCTGTTGATGGACATCTAGGTTCTTCCATAGTTTGGTTATTGTGGACATTGCTGCAGTAAACATTCAGGTGACGTGCCCCTTCAGATCACTACATTTGTATCTTTAGGGTAAAAACCCAGTGGTGTGATTGCTGGGTCATAGGGTAGTTCTATTTTCAACTTTTTGAGGAACCTCCATACTGTTTTCCAGAGTGGTTGCACCAGCTTGCATTCCCACCAACAGTGTAGGAGGGTTCCCCTTTCTCCGCATCCTCTCCAACATCTGTTGCTTCCTGACTTGTTAATTTTAGCCATTCTGACTGGTGTGAGGTGGTGTCTCATTGTGGTTTTGATTTGTATTTCCCTGATGCCAAGTGATGTGGAGCACTTTTTCATGTGTCTGTTGGCCATCTGGATGTCTTCTTTGCAGAAATGTCTCTTCATGGCCTCTGCCCATTTCTTGATTGGATTATTCTTTAGGTGTTGAGTTTGATTAGTTCTTTATAGATTTTGGATACTAGCCCTTTATCTGATATATTGTTTGCAAATATCTTCTCCCATTTTTTCAGTTGTATATCGGTTTTCTTGACTGTATCATTTGCTGTGCAGGAGCTTTTGATCTTGATGAAGTCCCAGTAGTTCATTTTTGCCCTTGCTTCCCTTGCCTTTGGCGATGTTTCTAGGAAGAAGTTACTGCCTGTGTTCTCCTCAAGGATTTTGATGGATTCCTTTCTCACATTGAGGTCTTTCATCCATTTTGAATCTATTTTTGTGTGTGGTGTAAGGAAATGGTCCCATTTCATTTTTCTGCATGTGGCTGTCCAATTTTCCTAACACCATTGGTTGAAGAGACTTTTTTCCATTGAACATTCTTTCCTGCTTTGTCAAAGATTAGTTAACCATAGAGTTGAGGGTTTATTTCTGGGCTTTCTATTCTGTTCCACTGATCTATGTGTCTGTCTTTGTGCCAGTACCGTACTGTCTTGATGATTACAGCTTTGTAATAGAGCTTGAAGTCTGAAATTGTGATGCCACCAACTTTGGCTTCCTTTTTCAACATTCCTCTGGCTATTCGGGGTCTTTTCTGGTTCCTTATAAGTTTTAGGATTATTTGTTCCATCTCTTTGAAAAAAATTGATGGTATTTTGATAGGGATTGCAGTAAATGTGTAGATTGCTTTAGGTAGCATAGACATTTTCACAATATTTGTTCTTCCGATCCATGAGCATGGAGCGTTTTCCCATTTCTTTGTGTCTTCCTCAATTTCTTTCATGAGTACTTTATAGTTTTCTGAGTATAGTTTCTTTGCCTCTTTGGTTAGGTTTATTCCTAGGTATCTTATGGTTTTGGGTGCAATTGTAAATGGTATCGACTCCTTAATTTCTCTTTCTTCTGTCTTGTTGGTGGTGTATAGAAATGCAACTGGCTTTGGTGCATTGATTTTATATCCTGACACTTTACTGAATTCCTGTATGAGTTCTAGCAGTTTTGGAGTGGATTCTTTTGGTTTTCCACATAAAGTATCATATCATCTGCAGAGAGTGAGAGTTTGACTTCTTCTTTGCTGATTCAGATGCCTTTAATTTCTCTTTGGTGTCTGATTGCTAAGGCTAGGACTTCTAATACTATGTTGAATAGCAGTGGTGATAGTGAACATCCCTGCCGTGTTCCTGATCTTAGTGGAAAAGCCCTCCATTTGTCTCCACCAAGAATGATATTTGCGGGTGCCTGGGTGGCTCAGTGGGTTAAGCTGCTGCCTTCGGCTCAGGTCATGATCTCAGGGTCCTGGGATCGAGTCCCACATTGGGCTCTCTGCTCAGCGGGGAGCCTGCTTCCCTCTCTCTCTCTGCCTGCCTCTCTGTCTACTGTGATCTCTCTCTGTCAAATAATTAAATAAAATCTTTAAAAAAATGATATTTGCTGTGGGTTTTTCATACGTGGCTTTGGTGATAGTGAGGAATGTACTCTCTATCCCTGAATTTTGAAGAGTGTTGATCAAGAAAGGATGTTGTACTTTGTCAAATGCATTTTCAGCATCTATTGAGAGTATCATATGGTTCTTGTTCTTTCTTTTATTAATGTATTGTATTACATTGATTGATTTGCAGATGTTGAACCAAATTTGCAGGCCAGGAATAAATCCCACTTGGTCATGGTGAATGATCCTTTTAACGTACTGTTGGATCCTATTGGCTAGTATTTTGGTGAGAATTTTCGTATCAGTATTCATCAAGGATATTGGTCTGTAATTCTCTTTTTTGATGGAGTCTTTGTCTGGTTTTGGGATCAAGGTAATGCTGGCCTCATAAAATGAGTTTGGAAGTTTTCCTTCCATTTCTATTTTCAGTTTCAGAAGAATAGGTATTAATTCTTCTTTAAATGTTTGGTAGAACCCCTGGGAAGCCATCTGGCCCTGGGCTCTTGTTTGTTGGAAGATTTTTGATGACTCCTTCAATCTCCTTACTGGTTATGGGTCTGTTCAGGTTTTCTATTTCTTCGTGGTTCAGTTTTGGTAGTTTATATGTCTCTAGGAATGCATCCATTTCTTCCAGATTGTCAAATTTGCTGGCGTATTGTTGCTCATAATATGTTCTTATAAATGTTTGTATTTCTTTGGTGTTGGTTGTGAGCTCTCTTCTTTCATTCATGATTTTATTATTTGGGTCCTTTCTCTTTTCTTTTTGATAAGTCTGGGCAGGGGTTTATCAATCTTATTAATTCTTTCAAAGAACCAGCTCCTTGTTTCGTTGATTTGTTCTACTGTTCTTTTGGTTTCTATTTCATTATTTCTGCTCTGATCTTTAGTATTTCTCTTCTCCTGCTAGGTTTAGGTGTTCTTTGCTGTTCTTTCTCCAGCTCCTTTAGGTGTAGGGTTAGGTTGCGTACTTGAGATCTTTCCTGTTTCTTGAGAAAGGCTTGTATGGCTATATACTTTCCTCTCAGGACAGCCTTTGCTGTGTACCACAGATTTGGAACCGTTGTGTTTTCATTATCATTTGTTTCCATGAATTTTTTCAGTCCTTCTTTAATTTCCTGGTTGACCCATTTATTCTTTAGTAGGATGCTCTCTAGCCTCCATGTATTTGGGTTCTCTCCAACTTTCCTCTTGTGATTGAGTTCTAGCTTCAGAGCATTGTGGTCTGAAAATGTGCAGGAAATGATCCCAGTCTTTTGGTACCAGTTGAGACCTGATTTGTGACCCAAGATGTGATATATTCTGGAGAATGTTCCATGTGCACTAAAGAAGAATGTGTATTCTGTTGCTTTGGAGTGGAATGTTCTGAATATATCTGTGATGTCCGTCTGGTCCACTATGTCATTTAAGGCCTTTATTTCCTTGTTGATCTTTTGCTTGGATGATCTGTCCATTTCAGTGAGGGGGGTGTTAAAGTCCCCTACTATCATTATATTATTGTTGATGTGTTTCTTTGATTTTGTTATTAATTGGTTTATATAGTTGGCTGCTCCCATGTTAGGGGCATAGATATTTAAAATTGTTAGATCTTCTTATTGGACAAACCCTTGAAGTATGATATAGTGTCCTTCCTCATCTCTTATTGTAGTCTTTGGCTTAAAGTCTAATTTATCTGTTATAAGGATTGCCACCCCAGCTTCCTTTTGATGTCCATTATTATGGTAAATTGTTTTCCACCCCCTCACTTTAAATCTGGAGGTGTCTTTGGGTCTAAAATGAGTTTCTTGTAGACAGCATATTGATGTGTTGTTTTTTTTTTAATCCATTCTGATACCCTGTGTCTTTTGATTGGGGCATTTAGCCCATTTACATTCAGGGTAACTATTGAGAGATATGAATTTAGTGCCATTGTATTGCCTGTAAGGTGACTGTTACTGTATAGTGTCTCTATTCCTTTCTGGTCTGCTACTCTTAGGCTCTCTCTTTGCTTAGAGGACCCCTTTCAATATTTCCTGTAGAGCTGGTTCAGTGTTTACAAATTCTTTTAGCTTTTGTTTGTCCTGGAAGCTTTTTATCTCTCCTTCTATTTTCAATGATAGCCTAGCTGGATGTAGTATTCTTGGCAGCATGTTTTTCTCATTTAGTGCTCTGAATATATCATGCCAGTTCTTTCTGGCCTGCCAGGTCTCTGTGGATAAGTCTGCTGCCAATCTAATATTTTTACCGTTGTATGTTACAGACTTCTTGTCCCGAGCTGCTTTCAGGATTTTCTCTTTGTCAGTAAGACTGCAAGTTTTACTGTTAGATAATGGGGTGTAGACCTATTTTTATTGATTTTGAGGAGGATTCTCTGTGCCTCCTGGATTTTGATGCTTGTTCCCTTTGCCATATTAGGTTAATTCTCTACAGTAATTCACTCCAGTATACGTTCTGTCTCCCTCTCTCTTTCTTCTTCTTCTGGAATCCCAATTATTCTAATATTGTTTCATCTTATGGTATCACTTATCTGTCCAAATCTCCCCTCGTGGTCCAGTAGTTGTTTGTCTCTCTTTCGCTCAGCTTCTTTATTCTCCATCATTTGGTCTTCTATATCACTGATTCTCTCTTCTGCCTCATTTATCCCCAGTAAGAGCTCCCATTTTTTTATTGCACCTCATTAATAGCTTTTTTGATTTCAGCTTGGTTAGATTTTAGCTCTTTTATTTCTCCAGAATGGGATTCTATTTCGCCAGACAGGGTTTCTCTAATATCTTCCATGCCTTTTTTGAGCCCAACTCGCACCTTGAGAATCATCGTTCTGAACTCTAGATCTGACATACTACAATGTCCGTATTGATTAGGTCCCTAGCCATTGGTACTGCCTCTTGTTCTTTTTTTTGTGGTGAGTTTTTCTGCCTTGTCATTTATTCAGATAATAATATATGAATGAGAGAACAAAATACTAAAGGTGTGGCAAAGACCCCAGAAAAATGTATGCTAACCATGTCAGAAGAGACCCCAAATTGGGAGTAGAAGACAGGGGTTTAAAAAATAAATAAATAAATAAATAAAAAAATATATATATATATGTGTGTGTATGTGTGTATGTATATATTTATTTATTTATTTATTTTAGACTGGTGAGTAGAACAGAGCCACCCACTTGATTTTGGGTGTATTTTGGTCTCTTAGAAGAAACTGCCTCCCAAAATTTTAAAGAAAGAAAAACTTATATATACAAAAATCAGGGTAAACATGATGCAGGAATGGAATATTACTGTAAAGATGAAAATTTTAAAAAATTCTAAAAAAGGGGACGCCTGGGTGGCTCAGTTGGTTGGACGACTGCCTTCGGCTCAGGTCATGATCCCGGAGACCCGGGATCGAGTCCCGCATTGGGCTCCCAGCTCCACGGGGAGTCTGCTTCTCCCTCTGACCTTCTCCTCGCTCATGCTCTCTCACTGCCTCTCTCTCAAATAAATAAATAAAATCTTTTAAAAAAAATTCTAAAAAAGGAATTGATAAGATAAGTTGGTTGTAAAAAGAAAGAAAAAAGAAGTGGAGAGAATGTGTTCAGGCTGGAGACTAGAACATAGCCCTTTGCTAGATTTAGGGTATATTTTGATCTATTAGAAGAAATTGTATCCCAAAATTTTTTAGAAAAAGAACAAACCCTATATGTACACAAAAAATAAGGTTAAATACAATGAAGGATAAAATATGACCATAATAACGAAGGTTTAAAAAGAATTATTTTTTAGAAAGGTACTGTTAAGATAAACTAGTTTAAAAATGTTAAATAAGGAAAAGTTAAAAAAAATTAGAATAAGAAAAAAAAATTAAAAAAATTAATTTAACTTGCAAGACTAAAGGATCATGGGGAGAAAGCCATGAATTCCATGCATTGCTTTCTCCTAGCTCTGAAGTTCCATGTTCTCCTTGATCAGTGAGCTTGGTCTTGGCTGGATGTTCTTGCTGATCTTCTGGGGAGGGGCCTATTGTAGTGATTCTCAAATGTCTTTGCCCGAGGTGGAATTGTACCGCTCTTGCCAGGGATGGGGCTAAGTAATCTGCTGGGGTTCGCTCTTGGAGCTTTTGTTACCTGAACACTTTCTGTAGAGCTCTGGAGGACAGGAATGAAAATGACGGCCTCCCAATTTCCGGCCTGGAGGTGCCGAGAGCTCAGGGCCCCACTCCTCCGTGCGCCCTCAGGGAAAAGCGGTCGGTCACTCCCATCTCCCTGGTCTCCCCCCTGCTCTGAGCTAACCCGATGTGACCAAGTGTTTCTGTCTCTGGCGCACAGCCCTGTTTGGGGTCTCAAACCCAGCAGATTCCTGCTGTGCTGCTCCTCTGGAGGAGAAAGGTGAATCTCCCCAGATCTGCCACTTGTGGGGTCTCTTCTCGAAGAGCAGTGGCCCAGCTGTGTCACAGATCATGGTTTAAGATAACCTTGAGCTGAGAGCTCACTCCTCGGCTCTGTGTCTGTAGTTGGCTTCCTCTCTCTGATACCTGTGAGCTCTGCCACACTCAGACACCCCCGATCGTTCTGTGACCCCGCAGGACCTGAGACCACACTGTCCCTGCAAGGGATCCACCCCCTGCTTGGCCTCTGGAGCGATGTCTCTCAGTGGAGCAGACTTCTAAAAGTTCTGATTTTGTGCTCTGCTGCTCCACCGCTTGCTGGGAGCTGGCCCCTCCCCTGCAGTCTATCTTCCTGTTGCTTCGGATTCACTTCTGTGCACGTCCTACCTTTCAAAAAGGGGTTGATTTTCTGTTCCTAGAGTTGCTGCTCTTCTCTTCGATCTCCTGTTGGGTTTGTAGGTGTTCGGAATGGTTTGATAACTGAGAACTACAACCTGATGTCATCTCAGTCTGCTACTCCTCTGGCATCTTGCCTGTTTCTCCAAATGAACTTAATTTTTAACAACCACCTTGTATGGATATACCATAATATAATTCACTATCCTTTTTGATTATATATTTTTCCTCCTAAATTTGATGTAATGTCTTTTCCTAGCCCTAGGTCGCAAAGATGTTCACCTATATTTTCTTTTAAAGCTTTAATGTACATGTTAAATATATGAATTTTATTGTATGCTATAAAGCTGCCTAAATTAAAAACAAATAAAAGTTATATAGCTTCTTGCTTTACATTTAAACCAATGATCCATTTTGCATTTGTTTTTGTGTATAGCAAGATATTAAGTCAGAGTTCTTTTTCCTTATCTGTGAATGTCCATTTATTTCAGCACAACTTATTGAAAAGACTACCCCGGCTCACCAAGCTGCTCTTGCACCTCTTTCAAAACTCAATTGGTGTATTTGTATCACTCCATATCTGGGTTCTGTGTCTCATTGATCTATGCTTCTGTTCTTCTGCCGGTATGACACTGTCTTGATTTTGATGGCTGTGTGAGACTTAAGATCAGATAAAGTGATTCTTCCTACTTTGTCTTTTGCATAGTTATTTTAGAATAAACTTGTTTATAGCTGTCATAGTGGTTGTGCTGTGGCAGCAAAACCTGGCACCTCTCCAGATTGCCTGTGTGTGGAACTCGCTGTGGCTGAGGCCAGTAGAGGGTGATAGTACTTGGTTGGAGTGAGTTTCTGAACCCCAGCTGAACACAGGGTGGGAGGAAGAATTTTTCAGGGAATAGGAAATGGTTCCTAATGTTAAACAGAGACATGACATCATTTAACATTATTTTTGTAGAAAATATTCCTCTGATCATATCAAGAAGACTATTCTATAGCATTTAAAATGGCATTATCCAGGGACGCCTGGGTGGCTCAGTTGGTTAAGCAGCTGCCTTCGGCTCAGGTCATGATCCCAGCATCCTGGGATCGAGTCCCACATCGGGCTCCTTGCTCAGCAGGGAGCCTGCTTCTCCCTCTGCCTCTGTCTGCCTGTGCTCACTCATTCTCTCTCTCTCTCTCTCTCTCTGACAAATAAATAAATAAAATCTTTAAAAAAAAAAATAAAATGGGATTATCCTGCTTGAAAGCAAAGGAGTAGATGGCTAAGTACCCAAGGACCCTTCTGTTGCTGTTTTCATTTTATCCACTGTTGTCAGGGACTTGGGTTTAGGTTTCTACAGCAACCACAGTCTGGACTACATAATACCAACACTTTGTGTCCATGTAGTGTTAACGCCGATGCCTTATACACTACATGCGGCAGAGTTGCAGTTGCTATGGAGATCAATCTTTGGACACACTTGGTTGATAACGATGTCTCTCATATGTGGATTTTCCTGCTGAAAGAGTAGGAAGTGGTGCTGTGAGCTGACCGAGAGATGCATAAGACTTGATCAATAATTTCTCTGTAGCCGAGAATCTCACATTTGAAAGCTCTGAGTTACACATTTGCTCACAGATATACTAAACTGTCTGTGTGTCTGTTTACTAATATATGGCTTGATACCTGGAAAGTGGAGTGAAAATATGACTTCAAGGAACACAGGATCAGAGGAACTTGACTCTTCTTACCTAGTCAACACCATTTAAAGAATATGCTGTAAAAAATTCAAAGACTAGCTATCTGACATTGTTTTCATAGTGTTATAATAAAGTGGATTGTCAGTAGAAAAGGGAAGGATGCACAATTCTTCTTGTGAACTACTCTAATTTGAATATGGGGCCTTGGGTAACAGCTAAGAGCCTTTTTCTTAGAGCATCTTATATCTGAAGAGTCCTTTGAACTCCAGAAATGGAGTTCATTAAGGAAGTAGAAGAGGTGATTTTATTTTTTCTTGTCCTTTGACAGTGCCAATCAGATGAGTGTGCAGCCCTAGACCTCAACTTAAGCTAAGACAAGCTGTTGCTGAGTATCCTCAGGATTCTTTTTTTTTTTTTTTAAGATTTTATTTATTTATTTGTCAGAGAGAGAGAGAGAGAGAGAGAGAGAGCGCGCACGAGCACAGGCAGACAGAGTGGCAGGCAGAGGCAGAGGGAGAAGCAGGCTCCCTGCCGAGCAAGGAGCCCGATGTGGGACTCGATCCCAGGACGCTGGGATCATGACCTGAGCGGAAGGCAGCTGCTTAACCAACTGAGCCACCCAGGCGTCCCTATCCTCAGGATTCTTTAAAGAGATGTGGTTTTAGGTTGATAAACATTTTTGCTTTGGGTTAGAGACACGTGTCAGTCATGAGTTGTTTTACCAGAGTAGTGATTATCAACCCTGGCTGTGCCTTAGCATGTGGGGCTTTAAGACAGTACTGATGTTTGAGCCTAATAAAAACGAAATCAGAATCTCTGGGAATGAAGAGGAATTGTAGCATTGGTATTCTTTTCTTTTCTTTTTTTCTTTTTTTTTTTCTTGAAAGGTGACTACTTGATACTAAAATGCAACCAGGATTGAGAGCCACTGCAGCACAGGCAGTTTTCATCTAGAATCTGAACTTTTAGCTAATTTTGTATATTAGAATGCATCAATAAAAGTAATATGAACATTGCAGAAAGTTTAGAAAGGGCAGTCTTACCATTTATGTTAGTTTCCTGTTGCTGTTGTAACAGATTACCACAATTTTATTGGCTTAAAATAACACAAGACAATTCTCTTTTCTGGAGATCAGAAATCCTAAATGGGCCTTAGGGGCTAGAATCAAGATGTCCGCAGAGCTGAGTTCCTTCTGAAGACTCGAGGGAGAATCCATTCCTTACCTTCTGTGACCTCTAGAGGCTGCCCACCTTCCTTGACTTGTGGCCACATCATTCCAACCTCTGCTTCTGTCATCTCATCTCCTTTTCTGACTCTGATTCTTCTGACTTCCTCCAAGGAGGATCCTTGTGGTTATATTGAGCCCATCCAGGTAGTTAGGATAATCTCCCCAGCTCAAGATCTTTAACTTAATCACATCAGCCCAAGTAAAGTAGCATTCACATCTTCCAAGGATTAGGATCAGGCCACCTTTTGGGCCTGGAGGGCTTTTATTCAGCCTACCATACCAGCTTAATACAAAGATTGTCACTTCAGTGTTTTCCTTCCTACTCTTCTTTAATATGCATATTTTTATTAGAATGTGATCATCTTGCATATGCAGTTTTTTATCCTTTTCTGCTAAGTCTTCATAGCCATCATTTTGAATATCTACATAATAGTCTGTCCGTGATTATTACATATTTAACATTGTCTTTACCCTGTCGTTGGATTTTTATGTTTTTTCAGATTTCTATTATTGGTAGATCAAGCTGCGATAGTATTTTTATTTATTAAATAGATTCCGGGATGTGGGAGTACTGAGCCATATATATTTTTAAAGATCTATGTATTTATTTTAGGGAGGGGGAGAGGGAGAGGGAGCACGTGTGTACACATGCATAAGTAAGAGGGGGCAGAGCATGGAGCCGAGCATGGAGCCAGATCCCAGAACCCATGCATGAGATCATGACCTGAGCTGAAACCAAGAGTAGGCTGCTTAATGGACTGAGCCACCAAGGCCCACTGAGCTCAATATTATAAGCCTTTTGTAATGTTTGACTCAAACTCTCACAGTGTGTTTTTGAAGAGTTCTAATTGATTTGTACCATCAGCAGTGTATGAGAACACCAGCATCAGTATATCTTTGCCAAAATTGGTCATTATCATTTTAAAAAAGACTTACTAATTAGATAGGTGAAAAAGACATTATCCTGATTTAAATTTAATCTACTCAAAAATTTTTTCCATGTTCCTGTTCATTTCTCTTTGTGTGTTTTGTTCATGTATTCCTCCTAGAATGATTTATTTATTAACCTTTAAGACATCTTCTTATGGTGAAATTATTGCCTTATATGCTACAAATTTTTTTAAACACACATTTAAAAATTTTTTATTATTCTTACCTGTTTTTTCCTTTGTGGTTCTTCTTTTTTCTATGCTTAAGATTTTTCACCTAACAAACGTTTGTGGTAAACATTCAGTTCTATTTTCTTTTACATCTTTCATGACTTAGTCACTGCCCTTAGCAGATTGCTAACAAGCTAAAAGTTCAGGGACTTAACGAGTTCGGACTTACCGTATGACTTACTGTACCAAGCAAATACCAAATTAATTTGGTTCTGTTTATATAATTTATCAAAATTAGGAACAAATATTTTAAAGGACTGGAGAAGAAATCCGGTAATTTTAGTGCAGTCCTAAGATGTTTATTGCCCTTTGCTAGAAGGTTTATTCACTATGCTGTCATGTTGTGTGTTCATGCAGATAATTGAGAATTATAGTAAGCTATCTTAGTCTATGATAAACAGACAGAATGCACTTTAATTACATTCTAATTTATTATCTGGTGAAAGTACCTTGCTAACAAATCAACCCAGATATGACTTATTGGGTAGCCTTTGCACTTAGAGGAATAATCAGTCTGTAATCATAAACAACATGAACCGTTCATCTTCTAGATTGCTATTATATTTATTACGCTCAAATACCTGAGCTGGGTTTCTTTCCTATTTGCTTCCCACTTCATGACTTGCATGCTCCTACCCTGCCTGCTGTAAGTTGGTGGTATCTTGTGCTTAAAAATTCATACTCTTTGGGATGCCTCGGTGGCTCCATCTGTTAAGTGTCTGTCTTGGGCTCAGGTCATGGTCTTGGGGTCCTGGGATGCGCACAGGGTTGGGCTTCCTGCTCAGCAGGGAGTCTGCTTCTCCCTCCCCCTTGACCCCTCCCCCTGTTCCTGCTCCCTCTCTCTCTCAAAAAAAACAAAACCCAAATTCATTCTCTTGAAATATGAGTTAGGCACATGCCTAGGAACAGAGTTCTCTGTTACTTTACCACAGGAGTGAAATGCATTTCCCCTCAGTTACAGTAAATAGAATAAACTGTCACCATAATGTACTAATCCGTGATTTATTCCTTGCTGCCTCCCCCTGCCCCGATAAGAATTAGCACAATTCTAATTCTATAAAGAAAAAGTTTGGCCCCCCAGAATAGCAACCACATCCTTTAATATCCTGTGTTACTCCCCCTGCTCTTCCGAAAAGGAATTATACAAATTAAGCTGAAACTAGAGCCAGCCCAGGTTTCTTTCCTTTGAGAGAACCTTGTGCAGAGAATTGGTATCAAGGAGTGGGTTTCACCAAGATTCACCAAGATTCACCAATACAGTTCTCTGGTGCAGTACCTTCTTTCATTCTACCACTTAAGAACGAACAACCTCTGGCACTAGTTCCACATAATAATGTAGAAGTTTGTAGCATTACATTACCTCGGTTGACCCAGATCTTTTTGAGTACCACTGTGTTAGGGGGCTTTGGAGTGGGGATAAAGGTTGGGAGGTACAAAACAGTGTAGAACCACCTAAAGAAATTTATAACCCAACTCCTCAGTGGAGTTACAATCAGGAATTGTTACTGGCTTCTCTGCTTCAGATACCCTTTTTCCCTCTACCTCTACCGTAATGATTTTAATTGAATCTACTGATCCAGTATCTTCAGCAAACCAAGTTGATAATAATCCTTATCTGAGAGTAGTATCCTCTTTTTCTGAACAAGGATCTTACACCTGGAAGAGACCTCACTAGTGCTTTTGGTATAACACTGTGACCACAAATGTGCGTACAATCATACAACTCGTAAGTAGTAGGAAGGAGGAGTTCTGCATTTCACTGCTGTGATTTTTTTTGGTTTCTATTCTTGGTCCAAATTTGTATTAAAAAAGACGGTAAAAAGATATTGGTCTATTTCACTTACCCTCTTTATCTACATTGGAAATTTGTTTTGGCATGGTGGACTTGGAAGTTCTTTCCGTTCTGAAGATTTCTGCAGGAACTATAATTTTTTTATTTTTTACCTAGGAATTGTTCAGTTAATCACTTCTGTTTGAGAGTCCTAGTTTTACTTGGCTTCAGTCTGAGTGGTAAAATAGTGGTGTAAAATCACCTTTCTTCTTTCCTTTTTGTTTAAGTGTTCTCTCTGAGCCAGGTCACATCTAAGGTCTTCCCTTAAGATTTTGTGATTATGGCCCTTGAATGCCTTGCCTTAGTCCGAGTATGTTCTCCATCCTCATAATCCCAGGTTTCTGGAATTTCTTATGGGATATTCTCCTTAGGGCCTGTTCAGCCCCACTTGGGATCTGATTGAGGCATTTTTACTATTTTATTGACTCCTTTGTTCCTGGAACCTTTTTGCTATCTCCTCGAAACTAGATTCTGTGTGCTCTCCTGTCTGAATATTAGGAGCAAATGAGTCATCATTGTTACGCTTACTTTTCTGCTGGGGAACCCTTAGATGGCTGCTTCTGTTGGAACTAAGCCAAAAGAGACCAGATTTAGTATTTTAAGATCAGACTGAAGGGAGAGCGACAGTGGTATCTTGACAGGGATGCAGAAGAAGGTAGTTCTGAGCAGCCAGGGGCTTGTTCTGTGCATCCTGTTCAGGCTATTTCCTGGGGCTCTCCACTGTGCTTGAGAATGTTAGCGGGGCTAACTCCGAGCCAAACCCTCTCTGAAGCTATAGCCTCGTTTGCTTTGGAAAAAAAATGCACTTCATGTTTGCCATCCTCTTCACTCTATAGCTGTTAGGATATGAATTATTCAAGAACCCCCTTCTGTGACTATATTTGAGTTCCATTTGAGGAATAATAACTCTGCAGTTATATTCTGAATTCAGTGGCTTGTTGACTTTCAGGAAGAAGATCCTTTTAGGATCAAATCAGAGCAAAATAGTCTTATTTGGCTATACTGCAATGTAGTCCCCCTTTGGCTTCCAGGCTATAAATTATAAAAGACTCCCCAAAATAGATCTTACCAAGATCACGAATGACCACCACATCACTAAATCTAATGGATTTCTTTTAATCTTTGTCCTAATAGGATTATTGACAGTTTCTTTTTTCTTGAAAAACACTTAAAAAAAAACTTTTTTAAAGATTTTATTTATTTGACAGAGAGAGAGAGATCACAAGTAGGCAGAGAGGCAGGCAGAGAGAGTCGGGGTGGGGGGGAAACAGGCTCCCCGCTGAGCAGAGAACCCAATTTGGGGCTCGATCCCAGGACCCTGAGATCATGACCTGAGCCAAAGGCAGAGGCTTAACCCGCTGAGCCACCCAGGCGCCCCAAAACACTTTTTACTTGATTTTTTTCTGACTTTCTAGCCATTCCCGCCCTGCCTCTGTGGCACAGGCTTCACTAGGTGATTAAATGTTGCTGTGCCCTCTTATCACCCGCTCTGTTCTGTCTCTAGTTTATCCCTCTGGATCCTTCAGTTACCAGAAATGATCTGCATTCATCTAACCTCACCCACCTGGCCTCCTTCTAGACTACCTCCCCCATTCCTGAAGAATATAAAAGTGGATGTGAACAGAGGTGCCTGGGTGGCTCAGTTGACTAAGCATCTGCCTTCAGCTCAGGCCACGATCACAGGGTCCTGGGATTGAGCCCCATGTTGGGCTCCTTGCTCAGCAGGGAGCCTTCTTCTCCTGTCTGCTGCTCCCCCTGCTTGTGCTCTCTCTCTCTCTCTCTCTCTCTCTGACAAGTAAATAAACAAATGAATAAAATCTTGTTAAAAAGAGTGGATGTGAATATATTAATTTCTGAATTTTCAGTTCTGCTGTATTAGTCTGTCCATTCATGGACCAGTACTACATTGCTTTAATTAAAGATTTATGGTATACTTTAATATTCGGAAGAGCTAGTTGCCCCTCCTTGCCCTTCCATTTCAAGGTTTTTCAGGGTCCAATATGTACTTTATACTTAGTTACTTGAGTATTTTCATTTAGATCACTTTAGTTAATAAACTAAGTATGGGAGAATCAGCACTTTATGATACTGAGACTTCCTATTTGAGGACATGGTGTGTTTTTCAGTATGTTCACATCCACTTTTATATTCTTCAGGAATATAGGGGGTAGACTAGAAGGAGGCCACGTAGGTGAGGTTAGACAAATGTAGATTGTGGTGATGAATGTTAACTAGATATATTGTGGTAATCTTGCAATATAGACATACATCAAATTGTTATGCTATCTTTTATACTTAAAATGAATACAGTGTTTATGTTAACTATCTCAAAACTTTTTTTAATTAAAAAAAAAGACAAATACAAGTTGAAAAAAAATTTGCCACTAATGTTACAGACAAATAGATATATTAAGAGAGCTCATAGAAACACAGTAGAAAAATGGGCTAACATTTGCAACAACGTGGATGGAACTGAAGGGTATTATGCTAAGTGAAGTAAGTCAATCAGAGAAAGACAATTATCATATGATCTCTCTGGTCTGAGGAATTTGAGAGGCAGGATGGGGGGTCGTGGGGGGAATGGAGGGGAAAAAATGAAACAAGGTGAGACCAGAGAGGGAGAGAAACCCTAAGAGACTCTTAATCTCTGGAAACAAACTGAGGGTTGCTGGGGGCCAAGGGTAGGAGGGATAGGGTGGCTGGGTGATGGACATCAGGGAGGGTATGTGCTATGGTGAATGCTATAAATTGTGTAAGACTGATAATTCACAGATCTGTACCCCTGAAGCAAATAATACATTATATGTTAATAAAATTTTTTTTTTAAATTCAAAAAATGGGCTAAGGATATGAATAGATAGTATGGATGGTTCTTAAACATATGAAAGAAAGCTCAGTCTTACCTTAAAAAAGAAATGCAAATTAATATACCAGTAAAATACAGTTTCTTACCTACCACGCTGGTAAAAATCCAGAAGTTTGATAAAGCCATCAGTTGCCCAGGCATTTTCATACATTGTTGATAGGAATATACAATTTAGCAGTGTTTGTCAAAATTACAAATGCATTTATCCTGTAACCCAGCAGTCCTACTTATAAGATTGTAATAGCAAAATCCAATAGTAGTTGTTGGGCTTTTCTTTTCATCCGTAGGAGACTGGTTAAATAAACCACAGTACATCCTAACAATGGAATGCTATGAGTTGCAAAAAAACAAAAGATATATTAAGTGAAAAAAA
This sequence comes from Mellivora capensis, assembly GCA_004024625.1. Taxonomy (NCBI): domain Eukaryota; kingdom Metazoa; phylum Chordata; class Mammalia; order Carnivora; family Mustelidae; genus Mellivora; species Mellivora capensis. Next base: position 142,121 of record PISX010001624.1, on the reverse strand, counting down.
CAAGGTACAGAAAAATATGTATAGCACACTTTGTTTTGTATAAGAAAGGAGGGAAGAGTGTGTGTGTGTGTGTGTGTCCCCTCATATCAGGATAGATGCGCTACATAAGAAAGACTTAAGACGGATTACCTGTGGGGGCGGAGAAAATCAGGTAAATAGTGACAGGTTGGGAGTGTGACAGTATACCTTTTTATTTTATATTCTTTTGATTTAAAAATACCCGCAAATTTGATCATCTACTCTCCCCCTTCTCCTAACAGCAGCGTCTGTTGCTCCAAGGGTTGAAACTCCTAATGTGAATAGCAAAGCCCAAGATAGCTTGTTTCTTCAGCCTTAACACACAGCATGCTTCCCCTTGTTCTCTCTGCTTCAGCCACATTGACCTTTTTTCTCTCCCTTAAATTCATTGTGTTTCTTTCCATCACAGGGCCTTCCCTCACACTATTCTTCTAGCCTGGAGACTTCACCTAGTTAGAATATGCTTATCCTTTGATCTTGACAGTATGTGACTTCTGCAGAGAAGTCTCCTTAGATATGGTCGAGTTTTTGGTGCACTAGTAGCAGCTCATTCATCTCCTTCCTAACTTTGGTTTTAAATGTAGTTGTACATTCTTTGCTAGGATTATTTAACATCTGTCTCTCCACTAGAAAGTAAGACTCTTGAGAGCAGGGACCATGTTTACTTTGTTCAGAGATAAAATTACCTATTTCCTATAGTAGGTGAGCATTAAATGACATGATACCTATTATGTGCCAAGCATGATGCCTAGCACATAAACACATAATAGCTAGATCCTGCTATGTGTTTTGTCTTTAGTAGAAGAAAATGATACTGTTTGTGAATAAATTATCTGGATCAAGTATAAAGAAGAATTCTGACTCTCCTTGCAAAAGAAAGGGTAACCTTTGGAATGGAGTAACTAGCTTGTGAAAAGAGAAGGAGAAAATAGCTTTTATTCTTCTACTATTCTTGGTAACTGTATCTAAGTCAAACTGCAAGAAAGCAGCTTTTTTGCCAAAATATTTTTTTTCTCTTTCCAATTGCATTTCTTTTTTAAAATCAAGTAGTAGGCAGTTAAAAAAAATAAACAAAATAGAAAGTTTCAAGGGGAATCTGGGAATTGATACATACAATTGCAGACCTGTATGTGTTAATATTAACCAAACTTGTAAAAATCTAGTAGAATTCAAGACAATGAGATCCAAGGTGATATAACAGACATTTCACATTATGGCATAGGGAAGAGGTTTATTGTCAATCACTAGGGTCACATTCCCTATTGTGTGATTTGTAGGGTGTTTTTGAAAATTTTTTTTTCTTAATTAATTAATTAATTTATTTGACAGGCAGAGATCACAAGTAGGCAGAGTGGCAGCCAGAGAGAGAGAGGGAGAGAGAGGAAGGGGAGCAGGCTCCCCTCGGAGCAGAGAGCCCGATGCGGGGCTCGATCCCAGGACCCAGGATCATGACCTGAGCCGAAGGCAGAGGCTTTATTTAACCCACTGAGCCACCCAGGTGCCTCTGTTTTTGAGAAGTTTTAAAAATTATGTTGTAGCTGCATAATCTTTTCTTCCAGTGTTCCCCAATTACCAGAGCCAAATCTCAGATCTTTGCATTATGAAAGCTGGCAGATTATTTTAACATATACTTTAAGTGCCAGGTTTTTACTTTTCATATATTAAGTAGATATTAAGAAAATCGCCTTTTGAAATGCAAATTAAAACCACAACGAGATATCACCTTACACTGTCAGAATGACTAGAATCAAATAGATAAGAAATAATGAATGTTGGTGAGATTGTGAAGAAAAAAGAACCCTCATGTATTTGTTGGTGGGAACGTAAAATGGTGTAGCCACTATGGAAAACAGTATGGAGGTTCCTCAAAAAGTTAAAAAAAAGAAATACCCTATGATCCGGTAATTTCACTAGTGGGTATCTTTTGAAACACTAATTTGAAAAGATACATGCAGCCCTGTGTTGATAGAAGCGTTACTTACAATAGCCAAGATATGGAAGCAGCCCAGGTGTCCATAGATGATAGGTGATAGGTGAATTGATAAAGAAGATTTGGTGTATATTTACAATAGAATATCACTCAGCCATAAAACAGAATGAGATCTTGTAATATATAACAATGTGGATGGACCTAGAGGGTATAATGCTAAGTGAAATAAGTCAGACACAGAAAGACAAATGCCATATGATTTCATTGGTATGTGAAATTTTAGAAACAAAACATACGGAAAAAAACGAGACCAAAAAAACCCACTTTTTTTTTATTAAGATTTTATTTGTCAGAGAGAGAGGGAGGGAGGGAGAACACAAGCAGGCAGAGTGGCAGGCAGAGGCAGAGAGAGAAGCAGGCTCCCCACTGAGCAAGGAGCTTGATGCGGGACTCGATCTCAGGACCCTGGGATCATGACCTGAGCCAAAGGCAGTGGCCTAACCAACTGAGCCACCCAGGCGTCCCAAACACCACTCTTAAATACAGAGAACGAACTGGTGATTGCCAGAGTGGGGATAGGTGGGAAGACGGGTGAAACAGATAAAGGGGATTAAGAGGTACAAAGTCCCAGTTCTAAAGTAAGTCACAGAAATGAAAAGTACCATCAGTAAGATGGTAACGTGTGGTAACAGATGGTAACTCTACTTATTGTGGTGAGCACTGAGTAATGTATAGAAAGAAGTATTGGATGATTGTGTTGCACACCTGAAACTAATATAACACTATGTTATTTATATTTCAGTCAGAAAAATAAATGAAAGTTATTGAAATATAATTGACATACAATAAAAGAAATACATTTCAAGTAAAAAAATAAAATAAAATAAATCAAGCAGTTGATGCTCCTGTAAAAACAGTTGCCTATTTGTGTTACTCTTTAGGTTTCTTTATATTTCTTGAACATTGTCTGCTGCCTTCCTCTTAGGGAATTGTAGTCTTTAGATCCAAACTGAGATCTGCATAACTGGGAGATCTTGTTTTCCTTCATAACTTGGTGAAGGATGTGCGTGAAGCACAAAACACAGATGAGGGTCTGTGGGCTACTTGGGGTTCTCAGATCTGTTTGGCTTGTAGAGTAAGTTGAAATAGAGTAAGTTGAATCTCCAGCCTTTTTTGAAAATTCAGAAAGCATAGCAATAGTGGACTGGCATTTCCATGTGGCAGCAATTGGCCGCAGTCGGTCAGTGTGCCAGATGCCCTCTAGGCTGCCGTAGCTTTCTGTCTTCCCCCATCCTTCAAGGTTCATCCCATCACTTCATTAATTTATATTCCTTGCCTGGTTTCTGGCTTCTTTAGGCATTTGAGATTGTGACCCCAGGTGAGGAGAAGAACACTGTGAGGTTAAGGGTAACAGAGACTAAAATCAGTGATCTGTTGAGCTAACTCAGTTGTACAGTCTAAGAGGTCTTCTATCCCTATGGCATCCTGATCAAGGGAGTCTTTGGTCTCCTTTCCTAGCAAACAAGATTTTTTAAATGGCAGTGGATATGTTACAGAAATTAGTATAGGACAGGGCACCTGAGCGGCTCAGTTGGTTAAGCATCTACCTTCAGTTCAGGTCATGATCCTGGGGTCCTGGGTTAGAGTCCTACATCGGGCTTCCTTCTCAGCCAGGAGCCTGCTTCTCCCTCTCCCTCTGCCCCTCCTCCCACTCATGCTTTCTCTCTCTCTCTAAATAAATAAATAAATAAATAGAATCTTTTAAAAAAATCAGTGTAGGACAGTTAGATAATCATTTAGTAAGAACTACAGTACTACCCAGTCAGGGCTGATTTTACTGTTTTCTGGAGCTTCCTGTAATTCCTCAAAGTTTATTGAAGTATGTTACCTGTTTGTTAAAGAAAGTGTTTGAATTTATTTTTTTTTTTCAAGGAAAAGGTTTGTTGTTGTTTTTTTTTAAGACTTTATTTATTTATTTCATACAGAGAGAGAGAGAGAGATCACAAGTAGGTAGAGAGGCAGGCAGAGAGAGAGGGGGAAGCAGGCTCTCCACTGAACAGGGAGCTCGAAGTAGGGCTCGATCCCAGGACCCTGGGATCATGACCTAAGCCGAAGGTAGAGGCTTTAACCCACTGAGCAACCCAGGTGCCCTCAAGAAAAAGTTTTTAAGGGAAGATAACCTGTAACTAATAAGTTGACATGTTGATTAATGGCACAGAAAACCAAAAACTCCACACCTCTACAACTCTAGATTTTTTCAATGTTTTTATTGTGGTAAAATATACAGAATATAAAACTGAACATTGTAACAATTTTTATGTGTACAATTCACTGACATTAAGCATATTACAATCCTGTGCAACCCTCATCACTGTCCATTTCCAGAACTTTTTCATCATCTCAAATAGAAACTGTAATCATTAAACAATAACCCTTCACGTCCCCCACCCTTCCCCAGACCTGGTAAGTAAGGTCTGTTCTGCTTTCTGTCTCTATGAATTTGCCTTTTCTAGATACCTTATATAAATGAACTTGTACAGTGTTTGTCTTTTGGGCTTATTTAGCATAATGTTTTCAAGGTTCATCTTTGTTGTAGCATGTATCAGAACTTTATTCTATTTTATGGCAGAATAATACTCCATAGTATGAGTATACCATATCTTGTTGATTCATTTATCTGTTGATGACCCAAAACTCTATAATCTTTGGTTGCATCGTACTTTCCTATTAGCAACTAAATAGGAGGATAGATTCTTTTTGGTTCATCATCCACACTAGCTTCTTGTTCTTCCTCCTCTCTCATGTCCCCCGGAGCCTTGCACATCAGCATGACTTTCAGTCCTTGTGGACCCAAACCAATACAGCTTCATTCGGCCACTAGTAAAGCTGTTTGTTTATGTGTATACCCCCACTTCCCTGCTTTACTCTAGGAGTATAATGATTTCCATCTTGATTCTATCTGACTTTTGGTTTTTCTCTTGTGCATTAGACTTTCATGCAACTCCCTAGATTTCTGGAAGGCTTAGCTTTCCGATCTCAACTGTGTCGCTCACTAACTAGCTATGTGACTTTAAGCTATACGAGTCTTAACAATGAAGAGTTTGGAGTAGATATTTCAGATTTGTTCCAACTTTTGTATTTTGTCATTCAAAACGTGTTATTTGCTATCTGCATGGGGGCAAAAGCAAAAGTTGTTGGAAATCTATGCAGGAATTTATGAATCAAATGAGATTAAATATCAAGCTGTTTGGTAAAGGCGATTTTACCGTAATGAAGACCACAAAAATATTTCTGTACAAAGCTGTTAGAAATAGAGTATCTTCTTTGCTCACTATATAAGATAAGTGGAGCTCTATAGTGAGTGAGAAGGAAGTGAGTTTAGAGTCTAAAATCAGTTAGAAAGCAGTATCTTTTTTTGAGCATTTTGAGTAATCTCTCTACCCGGTGTAGGGCTCGAACTCATAACCCTGAGATCAAGAGTAACATGCTCTTTGGACTAAGCCAGCCAGGCGCCCCTTGAATGTTTTGAAAAGCCAACTTGTTAAAACTTGGAAACAATTTCATACATTTTATAACTTTCTGATACAGCCACAAAAGTTATTAACTTTTATTACTTTCGTTTGGGCCTGTCTGGGCAAGATACCTGAGTAGTTACATCTTGCTATATGAGAGAAGAGGTGGGAGAGTCAGAGGCAGATCCTGAAAGGTTGATGAAACTGGTGAATTTCTTGGTTTAGTAATTTTCAAATCAACTAGATAACTTTGGGAGTCATTGTAGTGTTGTCAACTTTTTAGTTTACCAAGAAAAAATATTTTTAAAAACTTACTGTTTATTATCACTATTTCATAAAAGGAAAACATTCTGACAGTAAAATTTAGGGATTGTATCCGAATTAAGGATGGGTCTTAAATAGACCAGCACATTATATTACTGTTTTTCTGGGCACTATTGTAAACTTGGTTGTGAATCAGTGGGGATTACTGGCATAGATATGTTTTTGAAATTGTGAGGAAAGGAAAATCATACTTCTCTAGACTGAGCAAAGATGGAAAGGATGGAGAAGAACCAGCGCTGTGAAAGGACAAGTTTGGGAAAGGAAGTTTTCAGGGAGTGAAGAAGATGCATTGGGTTTTAGATGTGATGGACATCCAGCTTGAAGTTCAGCAAGCAGTTAAACAGGTTAGACCTAGAGATACAAATTTAGACATCTTCTGCCTTGAGGTGATAATAGTAGTCCTGAAAATGGGCTGTCTCTTGGGGGAAAAAATACATGGTTGATATGGCAAAGAGTAACTTGTTAGAGGTTACAGGCATGGACTTTAAAACCAAACTGCCTGAATTTGAATCCTGGCTTTGCTACTTATGAGTGGTGTGACTTTAGTGAGGATGTCTTCTTATGTTGTCCTGAGAATTAAATGATTTCTAAGCATTATTAAAATGCTTAGAATATTGCTTGGCAGGTAGTAAATGATATGCAAGCGTTAGCTGTCATTATTTGGTAGTGTATTAAAAGATGTCTGGGTAGTTTGTAGTAAGTAGTGGCAGGACATATTCCTTTGTAGAAATGGATAAATTCAAAAATCTTATTTTGAAAGTTCTGAGAGCTGTGGAAACAAAGAGGAGGAGATAAACTCAAATTTTAGAGAGGCAAGAGCCCTCCTCATGTGAACTGAGATGGCCAGCTTTTTTTTTTTTTTTTTTTTTTTTTTTTTCATGAGAGTAGTTGCCAAGTATGGGCATGTTCCTAGGATTAGGTTTAGTCCAGGCAGAGGGAGTCCACAGGGAGAAAGAGAAATCAGAAGTGCTTTTAACAGTTGTGTGGGCTTTTTTGACAGATGGAAATCTAAGCAAGCCCCAAATGCACACTCTTTTGTCCTCCCCCCCCCCCCCACCCCACCTCAAGACACTCGCTAAGTGCTGGGGCAGTGTAGGAGGCAGGGGGCTAGTTTGGAAAAACTAAGTAAAATCTTTTATAGTCTCATGGTGCTTAGACTTGCTAGGTTCTCAAACTCTTTCAGTCTTAAAAGTTTTGGGGGTGCCTGACTGGCTCAGTTGGGCAAGCATACGACGCTTGATCTCCGGGTCAAGCCCCACATTAGGTATAGAGATTGATTGATTTCTCCTTCTTCTTCTGCACCCCCTTCTCCTTTTATTATTATTATTTATATTATATTATATATATAATAGATATCAAATATATATTATATATGTATTATATATTTATTATTATTATTATTTTAAAGATTTATTTATTTATTTGACAGAGAGGCACAGTGATAGAGGGAACACAAGCAGGGGGAGCAGGAGAGGAAGAAGCAGGCTTCCCACTGAGCAGGGAGCTTGACACAGGGCTCAATCCCAGGACCCTGGGACCACGACCCAAGCTAAAGGCAGATGCCTAACAACTGAGCCACCCAGGTGTCCCTAGAGATCACTTAAAAAAAAAAAGAAGTTGGGGTGCCTGGGTGGCTCAGTGGATTGAGCCGCTGCCTTCAGCTCAGTTCATGATCTCAGGGTCCTGGGATCGGGCCCCACATCGGGCTCTCTGCTCAGCAGGGAGCCTGCTTCCCCCTCTCTCTCCGCCTGCCTCTCTGCCTAGTTGTGATCTCTCTCTCTGTCAAATAAATAAATAAAATCTTAAAAAATAAATAAATAAATAAATAAAAAGTTATTGAAGACCCCAAGGAGATTCTGTTTCCATGGGTTATATCTATTGATGTATGCTATATCAGAAATTTGGAAATTAAAAGTAAGAAATTATTGAAATACTAATTTTAAAATAATAATAAACTCATTACCTATTAACATTAATAAGCAGTTTTTGGAAAAGTAATTACACTTTTCCAAAACAAGAATATATTATTGAGAAGAGTGAATTATTTTGTAAGTTTACAGTCTCTGGCTTAATACCAGACAGTTGAATTTTCATATCTGCTTCTGCCTTCCGTTGTTGCAAAGCGTTGTTTTGGTTGAAGTAAAAGAAGAAAATCCGGCCTTACATAGATAAGTAGTTGGAAAAGGGAGGAGTAATTTAATAGCTTTTTCAGATAATTGTGAATATTCTTCTTTGATCCTATGTCAGAACTTGACAGGTGGTAGTTTCTTAAAGGTTAGTTGCAGTGTGGAATCTAAAACTGTATCAATGAACTTTTGTACTTATTATATTAAAATCCATTGTTCTGTCTTATATTTTGAATGGCTCTTTTACCCAACCATATTTGTGTATCATGCATTGGTCATTTGGAAATATTGGTTCACTGAGGTATGCAAATCTTTCAAATACTGACATGTTTCCTTATAAAATATGTTGAAAATTCACATCATATTTGTTTAATACCACCACTGATCTCATTAGAAAAGTCGTAAGTATTGGAAAGTTGTCAAAGCTGTGGTAGCTGATAAAATTTTCTGCAATTCTAATCTTTGTGTAGAAGTTCAGTTTCTATTGTTGGCAACAAATACTGTTATTTTTATCCCTTGAAGTAACAGGCTCCCTGCATTCATTTTTGAGAAAACACCTGCTGAATACCTAAGTCAAAAGACCATAATTTGTCTATTGGTTGTTCTTTCGAGGAAAAATGGTGTTTTATGGGGGGGAGGTGGGGCAACCACTAACTCAGTTATGGCTCAAAGAATCACATGAGTGCTTTTTTTTTGGAGACAACTGCCATACTTTGGTATGCAACAGCATGCTTTATGCTTGCTTTCCCATTTGTAACTTGGGTTATCAAAATGGTGTGTACTCAGAGAGAGATTTAATAAAATTAGCTACTATTTCTTCAGGGATTTTTTTAAAAAAGACTTATTTATTTATTTTAGAGAGACAGAGCGAGAGAGCAGGGGGAAGAAGGGTAGAGGGAGAGAGAATCCAAAAGTAGACTCCCCCTTAGCAGGGAGCCCAACATGGGGCTCCATCCCAGGATCCTGAGCTTGACCTAAGGCGAAATCCAGTTGGTCACCTAACTGAGCCATCCAGACACCCCTCATCAAGGGTATTTTTTTTTTTAGTAAAACTGGTATTTATCTTATTGTAAGTGCATGGCACTGAATAGTACAATTATATGGTCGCTGTCTGTTGCCTTGATTGGTGCTAAGACTGTAGCAGTTTTACCCACTGTTGCTTTTGTACCATCAGTGTCAATGTCAACACAATGAGAAAGACAAATAATATCTTATTCTTATAACTAACCTCCCCCCCCCCAAAAAAAAACCCCAGTAAACCAAAAAAACCTCTCAGTGACGTCTGGAGGTCCACAGTCTATACTCTGACAACCACTAATCTGACGAGGGGGCCTGCACCAAATAGCTGATGGTTTACCCTCGAGACATTTGAAAGTAGAGGTGCATGAGGTCTAGCTAAAGCGACATTCCAGTACCAACCCAGTTCAGTCCTTTTGGCCTAACAGAGGAAAGGGCAAAACCTCTGTGGAAAACAATACTAACTGTAGTCCCTACAGTTCTGTATAATGTTTGACGTACAGTCAGATATGAGGAAGGACTTTTGCTTGTCACCAGGAGGGAAGAACAGAATCTGGAATTGCCTTGTCTCTGTAAACAACTAGAAAACTAGACAAGATTCTCAAAACAATTTTCTTCACGTATTGGGCAACAGGCAACACAGTCCAGTGTGTGTTGTTCAGAGGTTAACTGTGTTTTGAATGAAAATGAAAGACGGCGTGTCAATTTGGAGGATGCCGTGAAAGCAATGCTTACGGGGACTTTATCGTTTCAAAACAGTGGTCTAATCTACTTGAATCAGCTCGAAAAGAAGAGCAAAGTAAATCCAAAGTAAGGAAAAGGAATGCAGTAAGCCCTCAAATCAGTGAAATAGAAAATGGACAAACAATAGAAAAGAATTAATTAAACCAAATGCTATTTTTTAAAAATTTATTTATATGAGAGAGAGAGATGGAGAAGTAGACTCCCCGCTGAGCAGAGAGCCTGATGCAGGGCTTGTTCCCAGGATCCTGGGATCATGACCTGAGCAGAAGGCAGACATTTAACGAACCAATCAAGCCGCCCAGGTTCCCTCAAGTGCTGGTTTTTGAAAAGATTAACAGCCCCACCAATATCCAAAATGATACTCACAAGAAACTTAGGTAGAGACATGGGCAGTTGTGTCCCATCCTGCCCCTTCCCACATTGGGCATAAAAACAGTGTATTGGGTATGAGTCAGCAAGAAAGGAATCAAAACAGAGGCTAAACTCCAAGTAGTGGAGTGCCAAGTTTGAGGTCTTGGAATTGTTCTGGGATCAATCCTGGGTGTGCCTGTACTTCTGACACTGGGGTGGAGTGGAGAGAAAGTGGAGGGAGGCCAGGATGGAAGTCTGGAGACCCAGTTATTGATTTTGACATAACTGAGAGTGAAAAGGAAGAAGGAGGAAGAGAGTAATGTTTGCTTTTCCCTTGTGAAAAATTCTTTGACTCTATTTCTGCATTAAAAATTCAGATCTGTGAAAGCCTTAAATGTTGTCATTGTTCGCATTCACATTTAAGCTAATGAATCATGCTCAAGTTGCTTTAAAATTGTATTTAGTAAGAAAATGTCTGAAAATTTTTCTTTTGAGAATTTTCAAAGTGAACACAACTGAAATTCAAGAGAAATATGAAACTGCTTGTGCATTCATTTCTCCCCCTTATAAGGTGATTTTCAACAGTATTTAACTGTGTTTTTTAAAGATCTTATTTATTTATTTGAGAGAGCCTGAGAGAGAGAAAGAGAGAGAGAGAACACGTGCGGTCATGAGCAGGGGGAGGCAAAGAGGGAGAGGAAGAAGCAGTCTACCCCTGAGTAGGGATCCTGATGCGGCGCTCAATCCCAGGACACTGGGATCATGACCAGAACCGACTGAGCCACCTACCTTAACCTACTGAGCCACCCAGGCGCCCTATTTAGGGTTTGTTTGTTTGTTTGTTTAACTGTTCTTTTTTATTGTTGCAGGTAGTAGCTAACCATTTTATATCCTATAGGCTAAGTAGAAATAGGCAGAGAAAAATTCTGTTAGGTATACTTTAGGTGAAGGAAAATCATTAACTGAATTCTCAGATTTTTTTTTATAAGAAAATAGGATTAGTATTGGTATAAAATTCAAACTTCAGAGCTGGTTATTCTATTTTTTAAAGAAGTTTTTCTTATTTGAGAAGTGGCTAAAGTGTTTTGTATAGAATATTTATTAATGTGTGTGGTAAAGAGAGATTTTTAGGTTCTTTTCACCAAATGTTAAATTCTGTGTAGTAGGTTGTAGGATGACTTCCCCCCCGTCATTTTTGTACGTGTTTAAATTGCTTGAATTTTTAAATAGTGAGCATGTATTTTTTTCAAAACTTACAGAGCTATTCAAAAAAATACCTAACATCAACATGAAATAAATATTTATTGAATATATAAATAAAATGGAATTTGTGGTAAAAAAAAAAAAAGGTAATATGTATTCTATTACTGTTAGGTTTAGTTATAATATACATTGGTACACTGGCCATTCTAGAAAATCACTGCGTCGGTATTTCTAGTTTGCTGCGCTTCCCTTCCCCAATGAAATATGTGACTTTATCCCATTTTAGAATACTAGAAATACTTTTAACTCCCTAAAACACCTACCCCCCCCATACAACTACTGAAGGGGGAAAAGCATCAAGAAAAATATTTACTTCCAAATGATTTCTGTACCCTCTCTGTAATTTCTCCTCCCCACCCTCCCTGCTTGGAATAGAAACGATTTCTGGCAGCAGGAACTCTCTAAGGAGAATGTTAGCCCTTACCACAGCAGACAGAGTTGTACAAAGAGTTAATTTAAAATGTAGTCCGTTTGCTACCAGCCAGGATAGAATGTGGTTGGTCAGTTTTTCGTATCTTCCTTTATTCCCGTTTATCCTTATAAGTGGTCGTCGTCGTCTTTTTTTTTTTTTTTTTTAACTCTACCAATTTGTCTTTCTTTCTTATCTCTCCTGAGCTGTAGGTATAGTGTTGTGGGCCTCCCACTTCAGCACTGATCTTATGAATAATGGGATTTCTTTTCCAATAGCCAAGTTGTTGTTATCTCTTCCACAAGAGTAAAATATTTAAGCCCTAAATATAAAACTTGAATGGATAGGAAGTTCTAATTTTAGTATATGTGCTGCCTAAGCTAGCACTGGACAGGAAGCTCTAAGTAAAAAGTCTTTTTATCATAAATTATCTTTTCTTCTGCATTCCCCACACCCCCATCAGTTTGAAGAGCCTTGTTTGAAGCATTATTTTGCATTTCATGCTGCTAGGAATAACAAAGTTTTAAAAAATTAAAAAGATTTTTAGCAGTGATGGAATCCAATTAGATTATCCATTGATCACCGAATAGCACAAACTCAGTTGTTATTCTCCAGATTTTCAGCAAAGAATATTAAGAGCAAAGGTAGACTTGGATTATACATCAGATAAGCATAATGTCCTGTTCTTTTCCAGGACAGGTCTGGTTTATATCTGTTTTCCTGGTGTAATTTTTAAATACACATTTTGTTTTGGAGTAATTTGAGATTTACAGAAAACTTGCAAAGCTATTACGGAGTTCCTGTACGCCCCTCAGCCAGTTTTCCCTTGTTATTAATATCTTACATAACCACGGTACATTTGTCAAAACTAAGAAAGTCAACAGTAATACATTACTACTAACTAAACTCCAGATTTTATCCAGATTGTGCTAGCTTTTCCACTAATGTTATTTTTCTGTCCTGTGATTCAATCGTAAGAATACTCGTTACATTTAGATGTCGTATCGTCTTTGTCTCCTCTGTTCTGTGACAGTTTGTCAGTCTTTAATTATCTTTCATGACTTTAATGGTTTTGAGAGTCATTGGGCATCTATTTTGTATAGTGTTCTTCAGCTGGGGTTTGTCTGATATTTTTCTTATATAGACTGAGCCTATTTCTTTCTTTCTTTTTTTTTTTTAGGAATGATACCACAAAGATGAATTCCCCCTTTTTATCCCGTAATGTTACGGGTACATTCTGTTAGTATGACATCACTTTTATGTTAACCTTGATCATCTGACCAAGGCAATATTTGCCACATTCCTCACTGTAAGGTTACCTATAGCCCCATACTCTAGTTTTTGCAAGTTGAGCCCACTCTCAAAGGGAGCTAACTACATAAATTATTTGCAATTGTTCTGTAAGAAAGATCTCTGTTTTCTCCCTTATTTATTTCTTCAGTTATTTATTTGTTTTTAAAGATTTTATTTATTTATTTATTTATTTGACAGACAAAGATCACAAGTAGGCAGAGAGGCAGGCAGAGAGAGAGGGGGAAGCAGGCTTCCTGCTGAGCAGAGAGCCTGATGCAGGGCTCGATCCCAGTGGGATCATGACCTGAGCTGAAGGCAGAGGTTTAATCCACTGAGCCACCCAGGCGTCCCTCAGTTATTTATTTTTATCAGCATGGACTCATGTGTATTTATTTTATACTCTTAATTACTTATTATTATGTTGTTTTGTTGCTCAGATGGTTCTAGGTTTGGCCATTGGGAGTTCTTTCAGGTTAGCTCCTATGTCCCTTTGACATACCCTCATTCTTGTGTGTGTGTGTGTGTGTGTGTGTGTGTGTGTTTACACAAAAGAATCCCCTGGTTAAATCACATAAAAAGATACATAACAAATATTACAAATTCAAGAAGACTAAAATCATACCAAGTATATTTTCCAACCACAATGGTACAAAACTAAAGATGAACAATAAAGCAAAGCTGGAAAATCTGCAATGTAAATATTAAATATTTAATATGTAAATATTGAACAACACACTACTGCACAAGCAGTAGGCCAAGTAAGAAATCAAACAGCAAATCAAAATATGTCCAGAAGAAAAACACAAAATTCCAAAACCTATGGGATGCAGCAAAAACAGATGTTAGAGTGAAATTTATGCTGTAAATGCTTGTATAAGGAAAAAATGGTCAAACAACATCGCACCACAAGGAACTAGAAAAAGAAGAAACTCAGCCGAAATTTAGTAGAGGAAGGAAAAAAAAACTGATATAAAATAGAGACCAGAATAAATAGCAACATAACATCGAAAATAATGACCAGTTAAAAAAAAACTGGCAATGCTTTAACCACATAACTAAGAAAAGAGAGAAGACTCAAAAACCAAAATGAGAAATGGAAGAGCAAAGAATACAACAGATAACCACAGAAATACATAGTGTGATAATAGATTACTATGAACAGTTATATTCTAACAAATCTGATAACTTAGAAAAAAAAGCCCAAATAATTCCTAAAAATGTACGTTATCAAGATTGAATCATGAATCTCGAAACCAAGAAATGGGAACTCTTCTTAGATCAATAACAAGAATGAAAGTTGAATTAGGAATCAACAATCTCCCAGCACAGAAAAGCCCAAGACCACAGGGTTTCATTGTTAAATTCTACCAAACATTTAAAAAAAAAAAAATTCATGACAGTCTTTATCAAAATCTCGTAAATAATGAAATAGAGGCCATGAGGCCAGTACTACCCTGACACCAAAGCAGGATTAAAGCAGTACAAGAGGGGCGCCTGGGTGGCTCAGTGGGTTAAAGCCTCTGCCTTTGGCTCAGATCATGGTCCCGGGGTCCTGGGATCGAGCCCCACGTCGGGCTCTCTGCTGAGCAGGGAGCCTGTTTCCTCCTCTCTCTCTGCCTGCTTCTCTGCCTACTTGTGATCTCTGTCTGTCAAATAAATAAATAAAATCATAAAAAAAAAAAAGAAACTTAAAAAAAAAAACACAATACAAGAACAGGGGGCCTGGGTGGGGTGGCTCAGTTGGTTAAGTGTCTGCCATCAGCTCAGGTCATGGTCCTGGAGTCCTGGAATCAAGCCCCACATCGGGCTCTCCACTCATTGGGCTCCGCGCTCATCAGACTTCCTGCTTGGCAGGGAACCTGCTTCTCCCTCTCCTTCTGCCTGCCTCTCCCCCTGCTTGTACTCTCTGTGTCAAACAAACGAATAAAATCTTTAAAAAACAAAAAAACAAGAAAGTCTAGTTTGTCCTCTGTAAGTATTGCTACTCCAGCTTTCTTTTGACATCCATTTGCATGATGAATGTTTCTCCACCCCCTCACTTTCAATCTGCAGGTGTCTTAAGGTCTAAAATGAGTCTCTTGTAGGCAGCATGTAGATGGGTCTTGCTTTTCTAATTCATTCTGACACTATGTCTTTTGATTGGAGCATTTGGTCCATTTACATTCAGAGTTAACCATTGACAGATATGTCTTTATTGCTGTTTTATTATTTGTTTTGTCATCACTTCTGGAGATTTTTTTCTGATCCTGTTTTGTCCTTGTCATTTTTGGTCTCTCCTTTGCCCTCAAAGAGGCCCCTTTAATATTGCCAAGCTGGTTTAATGGTCACTAAATCCTTTAGTTTTTGTTTGTCTGGGAACATCGTTTTTTCCTTTCCTTTCCTTTCCTTTCCTTTCCTTTCCTTTCCTTTCCTTTCCTTTTGCTACCTACAGGCCACAACTTGCAGAGCAGTACACAGGCAATTATTTTCCTCTGAAATTTTATTATTTTTTCTTCCCAGGCATCAAACATACATGGAGCTTTCAGCATTTATATGGTCTACCTATCCTTTCTCAAGACTGTACTGTGTTTGAGCATCCCAGAAAGATGTCTGACTTTTCTAACCTCTGTGATGGTGAAAGCTGCCCACTATCCCTCATGGAGGAGCGAGGCAAAGCTGGCCCAAAGGAACAGGGTGAATGGCCCCAGGCGAAGCCATGAGGGTCAAGGCTTCCTTTAGAATACTTAATGCCTCTGGGAGCCTTTCCTTCTTTCTTCTTCCTTACTTTATGGAACTACAAATCTTTGGGCTCTTCTTGTATTTTCTGTTGTCTAGTCCTAGAAGCAGCCATTTTCCCAAGGAGCTCTGGTTCTTTTTGTTGGATAATGGCATTTAGAAACCAGTATCTGGGCAGTGAGTGTGCTCATTGCTACAAGAGTGTTTCTGTTTCTAGGACTTCTCAACAGACAGAATAAGGAAATATATGTATCTGTGCTAACCCATACATACATGCATATCTGTCATTATTTCTATATCTTTCCATCTGTGTCTGTTTAAATGTGAGTTCATACTGATGCTGCTGACTTCGTACCATAGGATTCTTTCTAGCTTCCCACTTTGTTTATCTGTAACTTCTCTCTCCAACCATGAATAATTTGGCTTCCACATCCATCAATCATTGCCTTACTTGTTCAACTATAGTATATGTGTAAAGCAGTTTTAGAAATGTTAACTCTAGGGCTTCGGGGTGGCTCAGTCAGTTGAGCATCAGACTCTTAATTTCAGCTCCAGTTGCAATCTCAGGGTCGTGGGATGGAGCCCCAAGTTGGGCTCCTCAACCAGGAGTCTACGTAAGACCTCTACCCCTAACCCACTGTGTGCTCCTGGGCTCTCTTTCTTAAATAAATAAATCTTTGAAAAAAAAAAAAAAGAAATGTTAACTACTTCTATGAGAGACAACCAACTAGAAAATAGGGTTTATATATAGTTCCTTTGTCTCTAGCCTTACTGTTTCAAGTCTAACATAATTTTCTAAAGTTATTTTGGGCAGCTTCTTTTTTCCTGCACCCCCTTCAGTGAAATTATGTTACATTTATCATATAGGTAGACATCTTGGCATTCCATCCTGGGACCCCTAATCTCTCGGTTGATTTTTTAAATGTGCATACATTAAAGTTCACTCTTTTTTTTTTAAGATATTATTTATTTATTTGGCAGAGAGAGAGAGACAGCAAGAGAGGGAACACAAGCAGGGGGAGTAGCAGAGGGAGAAGCAGACTTCCCACTTAGCAGGGAGCTCAGTGAGGGCTTGATCCCAGGACTCTGGGATCATGACCTGAGCTTAAGGCAGACGCTTAACGACTGAGCCACCCGGATGCCCCTAAAGTTCACTTTTTGTGTTATAAAGTTCTTTAGGTTTTGCCAAATATGCAGTGTAATGTATCCACCATCTCAGTACCATACAGAATTATTTCAGCATCCTAGAAATCCCCATGTCTCCTTTGTAGTAAACCACTCTGCACTGCTCTGACCCCTGACAGCCACTTTACTGTTTTCTGTCCCCTTAGTTTCACCCTTTCCATAATATCATATGAAAGGAATCATCTGTAATCTTTCAGATCTACGTTTTTCACTCAGCAAAATGTTTTTAAGATTCATTCACCTTGGGTGAATCGGTAACTCATTCCTTTTTATCACTGAGTAGTATTACATTGTATGAATGTCTCAGTTTCTTTATTCATTCCCCTGTTGAACAGTATCTTGGTTGCTTCCAGTTTTTAGTGATTATTAATAAAGCTGCTATAAAAATTCACACATAGGTTTTTGCAGAAACATGTTTTTATTTTTTTATTTTATATTTTTAAAGAATTTATTTACTTGAGAGAGAGCACAAGCAGGTGGAGTGGCAGGCAGAGAGAGAGGGAGAAGCAGGCTCCCCACTGAGCAGGGAGCTCCATCCGAGGACCCCAAGATCATGACCTGAACTGAAGGCAGAACTTAACCAACTGAGCCACCCAGGTGCCCCATGAATATATGTTTTTAGTTCATTTGGATAAATACCTAAGAGCATTACTGGTAGGTTGTATGGTGAATCTCTGTCAGACTTTGCAAGAAATCATCAAACTGTCTTCTGAAGTGGCTGTTCACATTTTTGTATTTCCATTTGCAGTGAATGAGAGTTCTGTTGCTCTGTGTCTGTGCCTGTTATATTTTTCAATAGTGCCTCCTTTCACTTCCAGTAGTGCACGGGTTTGGATGATAAAGTATGCTATTTTGAAGTAAACATTGAAATATTCTGTCCTTTCTTCTTATGTTTTGTGACTATTGGTGAGAAAATTGGGTCCGGGATTTTTCTAAGAGGTAAGACTTTCCTCATTCGGAACATAATTTTAGATCATCTAATTTCAATAATGGTGATTAAGGAAATAAATAGGTAAAGGAAATTAGAGTAAAGTAATTCAATTGATTAGGATTGGATTGACATCATGTAATGAGTGCCAGTCTCTGTGAGTTTACTCATTTTGATAGCACTCTTCTAGTTTTCTAATCACTTTTTTTCAGTGGCACCACAAGTAATTCTGCACATTTTTTAACATTTAGTTGCAAACTGTATTTTGGACCTTTCTTAATATATCAGGAGTTGGGGAAAATGAAATCCTTGCAGCTTCTAATGTAGTTCTCTATTGGACTCACAGTTAAAGCCTCCAGGGATGGTCAGTAGGACCAGAAGGCAGTTTTTGTCCCTGGGACTCCCGCAGAATAATTGAGGGTACTTGTTATTCTTCTTCAGATCTTTATGCTTCCGGTGTTATCTTAATTTTCATATTTATTCTTTGGATTCTGGGGTCTGGTATTTCGGTTCTATCTTTGGCATCCTTCATATAGCCTTAGGCAAGTGCCCTTTTTACCTTACCTTGAAGCCAAACAGAGCAAATAATGCTTTTATTCCTTAAAAAATTTTCTTCCTTCCTATCTCTGTAATCACTCTTCCTTATTTATATGAAATTAAAGGTGTCAGCAAAAATGAGAGTTAAAGATTTGCTGAGAAAAATTTTAAGCAGCTCATTCATGTTAATCTACCCAGGGTTTCTAAAGACGGTTCATTTAAGTGAAAATTGCTAATATTTCTAGAAATCCAGGCTGCTGCTTCACTTATTCTTGCAAGTGAGAATTGTCATTGCAGGTCAGAGGTCACAGGTGCTTCTACAAGCCTGTCATCTCAGCTTCAGGAACAGCCAACCAACCTTTCTGGTCTTTTTCACAGGTGGTGGGGAGAAGTGGGTAAAAATACAGTTTCCAGATGTCAGGGTCTGGGTAGGTCAAGTCTCAGACCGTTTTGGGAAATGTCGAGTCCACAATGGTCAGGATATAGAAGCAGAGTGCAGTGGTTGGCAGAAAATTCACAAAACCTGTCAGACTTATTTGAGGGGGAAGTGGCTTATGAATTAAATTGCTCCACTAGTGATTTTCCTTTTCTTAGATTAAATTCAGATGTAACATGCTTGCAGGAAGAACCCTACCTTTGCGCTTTGCTGGTTCATTTGTACCTTTTTCATTGCTTAGATTTTAGGGAAATACTATGAAGATTTCCTTTGTTACTGAAAGTGATTGCTGGTTGATCTTCATGTTCTCTTTCCAACTCAGAAGATCACTTTACCGTGAAGGAACAAAACTGATTATACCTTTGAATGATATTTCTTCCTGGTTGAATGTGATTCAGTTAGCTTTAATGTTAAAATATTATAACTGTGCTGTGCCTTAATCTTGAGATTACCAGGCACTTTGGATGAGTCAGTTAGCTTCCGTTGGCCCTGGTTGGTTCTTTTGTAAAATGAGATTTGGACTGGTGACGTCTTGGATACCTTCCAACTTCTGATATTTTTTTAAAAATCTACATCTCCAATACAATGCTCTTTACAATTATACCCTTTCTGCATGTACCCAGTATATTTTTTAATAACAACAATTTAATAAGTTGGAAATTTTAAATCTATTCCTCATTGTATAAATATCTTTTATAAATTGTTTTGATTCCTGAATATGAGAACCCAGAAGAAAAGTGGATCACTGCCTTCAGTGTCAACTTCTTTTCCCTATGAATACACATAACTATTTATTCAATAATTAATACAACCTTAATTTTTAAAAATGTGTTGATTTTTGAGGAGAAAAATTTACAGCTTACTTTTCAGGCTAAAAAATGAAGATGATGGGGAAAAGGGAAGTTAACCTTATCTTCATTTAACAAGAAGTTCCAAGGTAGATGTTCTATTTACTTAACATTTAATGTGTGAGATCTTTAAATCTTACGTATGATTTTCCGTAGAATTGTTATTGTACTTTTCAGGTAATGGTATCCCTTGTTCCATTAAGCAATCCTGTTACATATTTTGGACTGTGTATTTCTTCTGATGTACAGTAGAGCTTTTTTTTTTTTTTAAGATTTTATTTATTCATTTGCCAGAGAGAGTACAAACAAGAGGAGCAACAGGCAGAGTGAAAGGAAGAAGCAGGCTCCCTGCTGAGCAGGGAGCCCAATGCAGGACTCAGTCCCAGGATCCTGGGACCATGACCTGAGCTGAGGGCAGCTACTTAGCGAACTGAGCCACCCAGCATCCCTACAGAAGTGCTTTTAAAGGTAGAATTGGCAGCACCTGGAAACTTACAGATTTGATGAAAGTTCCAGGCCACATAAAATTGCTGCTGTGTACCTACTTAGGTCTAAAGGAGCATTATACCTTTGCATCCGTGTGTGTTTGGCCTAGTATAATTGTCTGCTTCTTGGAATGGACACAAAGAAAACCACTGAAAGATGCAAAGAGATAATAGACTTTTCTCTTTTTATGTCTTCATCAAAATAGCATTTGCAAAGTTCCTTCTGTTCCTCCTCTTTTTACATCCCACCAGGAATCAAACATTTCATATTTGAAGGGCTGTATGAAACTTCCTTCTCGACCCCTCCCAAATGGTAACATTCCTCTTATTTAAGCTTTTATTCAGCTTTTCCTTTGTTTCCTTTCATTTTAGTTGTAAATTGCCCATCATTTTCTTTTTTTATTTTTTTTATTTATATATTTTTTTTAATTTTTTTTTAATTTTTATTTTTTTATAAACAATTTTTTATCCCCAGGGGTACATGTCTGTGAATCGCCAGGTTTACACACTTCACAGCACTAACCATAGCACATACCCTCCCCAATGTCCATTATCCCACCCACCTTTCCCGACCCCCTCCCCCCAGCAACCCTCAGTTCGTTTTGTGAGATTAAGAGTCACTTATGGTTTGTCTTTTTTTTATTATTTTTTTAAAGATGTTTCAGCTTGCAGGCTTGAGCTATCAATTTTCTTGGTTTCACCATCCTATAATAAAAGTTGGCCTACCTGGCATTCTTTCAACGGAAACTTCCTCGCTGAATACGCATTGGAACAACACCCCAACGTGGAGAATAATAGCTGGTCAAAGCAATGACCCTAAGGCAGTGTAGAATACCCAGATGTTTTCTCATTTACTCAAGAAAGATAAGACTATATTAAACAAAAAAAAGATAAGACTATGATCAACACAATTTGTTCTGTATTTTCTTACATTTTGTTTCATTTGTATACAGTAAGTTGGTATTAACCAGAATAACTCATTTCCTCCTCCAACATGGTAGTAACGGAGTATTTCTTGTGTTTTGCTTCAACTCTGCTCTAGAGCTGTTCTACATAAAGGATTTTTTTTTATTAAAACATTCAAAAAGGTTGTGATAGTATCCCTTATTAGGGTCATGTACTGAAGATTTCTTAAATCTTTCCTCCTAAAGTCACTGGATGACAATTAAAGAGGTGAAATTCAGGGGTACCTGGGTGGCTCAGTCGGTTAAGCATCTGCCTTCAACTCAGGTTATGATCCCAGGGTCCTTGGATCGAGCCCCATGTCTGGGTTCCTGGTCAAAATCTTTAAAAAGAAAATAAAAGAAGTGGAATTCAGAAATTATTGTTCATCTGGGAAGGCCTCATTATAACAGTACTGCTTTGTAATCATCCTGGTTCCCTCGTCTCTTATTTGAAGATTTATTTAAGCAAACGTTTATTGAGCACTTACTATGTGTAAGATATTACAATAAGAGGTAAATAACGGGTCAGGAATGAAAGGAATTAGAACTGTGATGTTGACTTTCGTGGCCTTCAGGACTTCACATTCTAACTGTTCCTTGCATTAACTTTCAGGCCTATGTTTATACAACTGGAGGAGTTTTAGTGTGTTTTTGTTTGTGAGGATTGAGCATTTTGCATCAGTCAACTGGAAAGCACAGGGGTGGGGGGATGGGATGATATGTTGAAGTCCACAAGTAATGTGTCATTGTTTTTGATAACAGCTTTATTGAGATATAATTTCTATACCATAACACCCTTTTGAAGTGTACAGTTCAGAGGCGCCTGGTTGGCTTAGTTGGTTAAGTGTCCAACTCTTGATTTTGACTCAGGTCATGGTCTCAGGGTTGTGAGATCAAGCCCTGTGTAGGGTTCCAGGCTGGGCCTGGAGCCTGCTTAAGATTCTCTCTCCCTCTCCTTCTGCTCCTTCCTGCCACTCACGCACAGGCACATGTGCTTTCTCTCTCTCTCTCTTTCTCTAAAAAAAAATATAAGTAAAAATAAAATGTACAGGGGTGCCTGGGTGGCTCAGTGGGTTAAAGCCTCCACCTTCAGCTCAGGTCATGATCCCAGGGTCCTGGGATTGAGCCCCATTTCGGGCTCTCTGCTCAGCAGGGAGCCTGCTTCCTCTTTTCTGCCTGCCTCTGCCTACTTGTGATCTCCGTCTGTCAAATAAATAAATAAAGTCTTTTTTAAAAAGTCAGCTGACCATAAATATAAGAGTTTATTTCTGGACTCTATTCCATTGAGCTAAGTGTCTATCTTTACACTATTACCACACTGTCTTTATAATGGTACCTTTGTGGTTAAGTTTTGAAATTTCATAAGTGACTTTTTACCTTTTGCTTTTCTTCATTGTCTAAATGTTTTTGGCTACCAGTTTTTAAGTGTCACTTTTTAATATTTCTCAAACTTGTTTATTTGTGCCCCCACTAACAGTTCATTGGTTTAGATCTTAATACTTTATTGTTGCCCAGCTCTACTCCCTTCCCACCACCTCCCCTCCCCCCCCAAAAGGCATTAGCTTCTTTACTGATTCTTTACATTAATTCTTTTAGTCATGCTTCTTTACCTCCTGCACCTGCGTTATATGGTATTGGGGATATAACAATGAATAAGGCAGGGGCATTTAGGCGACTCAGTTGGTTAAGTGTCTGCCTTTGGCTTGGGTTATGATCTTAGGGTCTTGGGACTGAGTCCAGCATCAGGCTCCCTGCTCAGTGGGGAGTCTGCTTATCCCACTCCCTCTGTCCCCCTACCCCACTTGTGCTCTCTCCCTCTTTGTCTCAAATGAATAAATAAAATCTGAAAACAAAAACAAAAACAAAAACAAAAACAACGAATAAGCCAGACATGTCCTGTAGTCTTGTGGGACCTTATATTGCAGTTGTAGAAGCACAATAAATAAGGAAAAAAGAAATTAGATGGTGCAATGAAAGGGAATTAAAATAATCTTTATTAAACGTAAATGTAATCTGGCTACATTTCTGATTAAAATTCTTCATTGGCTCTCCATTACTTTCAAGATGAAGTTCAAGTTCCTAATCTAATTATGTTTGAACTTTTTTTTAACATTACTTTTTAGTAAGTTCTCTGCTGTCTTCCTTTGTGAATACTGCATATAAACTGTGTAGCTACTATTCAACCTCAAAAATTCATCTGTAACTAAAAAATTTGCAGTAGTCTCTTTTTATCTTAACATATTGGCTTGTATATTGCCAATGTTGGCTTGTATATTGGAATATACTTTAATTAAATGCTATAATTTTAATGAAATATTTATAAGTAGGATGAAGTATATTAAAAGAATATATTGACATCCTAATATGGAAGTCATGAAGTACAGCTGCAAAAGTTATTTCATAGTAAAAGCATTCTAGTTGCCTTGCATGAAGCTAGATCACAGCATATCTAACCAGAATAATCTAATTGTGGTCTTTAATGTGTCAAATGTTCTAAAATATTAAATTGTGCCTTTAATCAGACTGCTAGGCTTGTTTAAACAACACTTAATGAATTTAATACTTCAATTTTTGGATACAGTAAGTAAACATAAGTAGGGTTATAAGAAAATGGAACATATCCATGAATGAGGTAAAAAGAAAAAAAAATCTCATTTCCAAAATAGCCAGGATGGTGAGTTAGGTTTTTGGGTTTTTTTTGTTTTTGCCATAAAGGAATCCTATTGTTACTGAGTATTTGATAGTATTTTACATATGCTTAAAAGCTTTTTGATTTAAAGCTGTCTTCTGTCTCAATTGGCATGAACACAAAAACATGGAAGATAAGGACTTCAGAGTTAAGAAAAGCACCTTATCTCTTGGTTCATTAACCTAACACATTTTTTAAATGCCTACTATGTGATGTATTGTTTTATTCACTGGATATGCCAAGTTAGGTCAAGGCAAACAAGGCTCCTACTGTCAGGAAGCTTATAAGTTAGGAGGTGAGAGGGTAGACTGATAAAGAGAAATGAGGGGGTGGCATATGATATAGTCTAATGGGTACTGCTTTTCCCACACTAAAACTGAAAGCTGCAAGATACAGACCAGATTTAAGAAGGAGTTTCTAAGGAAACCTAAAGATAACAAGGGAGACAAAAAAAAAAAAAAGGACACTGGAGAAAATTAAATCCTCTGACACCTACAGTTGCAGCAAAAATTAAGCACAGCCTAACTCCTAGCCAGTTAGATATCAAACCTTAAAGTTCTCTGTATATAAAGCACAACAGCAATCATTAGAATAGGGAAACAAAGATCTTTCCTAAGTATAAAAGAAATTTTACAATTAAAAAAAACAGATACAAAGAAAATATAGTAGATATAAATATAGTACATTTAATAATCATAAAAAATATGGTACTATTATGACCAAACGTATGAATTATATTAACAAGTGTGAATAGCCTCAGCTTACCTTGTAACAAAAAAGTATTTTCAATTTAGCAAAAAAACCAACTATATGCTGTATACAAGGGGCACACCTAAAACAACATGAATCAGAAAAGCTAAAAATAAAGGGATGAGTGAAGAAATACCAGACAAACGGAAAAATCCTCATACCAAAGTATAAGTTGGCAAAAAAAAAAGACATTAAAAATAAGGAACACACTTCAATACAAAAAGTCCCAATTCAAAATGCAGATATAGCAGTTACAAGGATCTATACAATAGGTAACACAGCAATCACATTTATGAAGCAAAAAATACGGAACATAATAGGAGACATAAGCTTGCTCTCTATAATGGGAGAGTTTTTAGGGGCACCTGGGTGGCTCAGTTGTTAAGTGTCTGCCTTCAGCTCAGGTCATGATCTCCTGGTCCTGGGATCAAGCCCCGCATTGGGCTCCCTGCTTGCAGGTAAGCTTGCTTCTCCCTCTCGCACATCCCCTGCTTGTGTTCTGTCTCTCACTGTCTCTCTCTTTCTCTGTGAATTTAATAAATAAATAAAATCTTTATAATAGGAGAATTTAGCAAGCCACTTCCAATATAAGACAGAGGTAAATATAGGGAAGGCCTAAACAACATAATCAAATAAATAATGTGGATAGATAAGTATGTGTATATATATCAAACTTTAAGCTCCAGTAATGGAAAATCTTTTTTTCAAGTGCACATGAAATATTCACAAAAATTGATCATATTTAGGTCACAAGAGTAAACATCAGGTGTTATAATATGGAAATATTACAAGCTATATGCTCTAATCTAAATGCAACAACCCCAGAAATTATTATGTAAATTAAAAACCCAAAATACAAAATTCTGATGAAGGAAATTGAAGATGACACAAACAAATGGGAAGATAGTCCATGTTCATGAATTGGAAGAACACATATTAAAATGTCCATACTACCCAAAGCAGTCTATAGATTTAATTCAATTCCTATCAAAATACCAGGAGCATTTTTCATAGAACAAATAATCCGAAAATTTGTATGGAACCACAAAAGACCCCATTTCAAATAGCCAAAGTAATCTTGGAAAAGACAAAGCTAGAGGTGCACAATTGCAGATTTCAAAGTATACTACAAAGCTGTGGTCATAAAAACCATATGTTACTGGCACAAAAATAGACACACAGATTAATGGAACAGAATAGAAAGCCCAGAAATAAACCCACAATTATATGACCAATTAATCTTGACAAAAGAGGCAAGAATGTGCAGTGAGAAAGAGTCATCAGCAATATTGGGAAAACTGGACCACTTCCTTACAGCATACACAAAAATAAAATGAATTAAGGATCTAAATGTGAGATCTGAAACCATAAAACTGCCAGAAGAAAACATAGGCAGTAATTTCTTTGACTTCATTTTTCTAAATAAGTCTCCTCAGACAAGAGAAACAGAAGTGGAGACTACACCAAAATAACAAAATCTTTTGCACAGTGAAGGAAACCCAGCAAAATGAGAAGGCAACATACTGAATGGGAAAAGATATTTGGAAATGATATATCCAATAAGGGATTAATAGCCAAAATATATAAAGAACGTATACAACTTAACACCCCCCAAAAAAAATCTGATTTAAAAAATGGGCAAAGGACCTGAATAGATATTTTCCTAAGGAGATGTACAGATGGCCAAGAGACCCAAGAAAAGATGCTTAATGTCACTAATCATCAGGGTAATGATGCAAATCAAACCTAATTAAGATATCACCTTACATCTATGAGGATGGCTAAAATAAAAAAGTATTGGTGAGAATGTGGAGAAAAAGACACCCTCGCTCCCTGTTAGTTGAAATGTAAATTGGTGCAGTCATTGTGGAAAACAGTATGAAAGTCCCTCAAAAAACTGAAAATAGAAATACCAAATGACCTAGTAATTCTACTACTATTTACCCAGAGAAAATGAAAACACTAATTTGAAAGGATATATGCACTCCTATGTTCATTGCAGCATTATTTCCAATAGCCAAGAAATGGAAGCAACCCAAGTGTCCATCGATAGATGAATAAAGAAAGTGTGGTATATTATGTATATATACACACACAGGAATATTACTCAGCCATTAAAAAAAAGAATGAGATCTTGCCATTTATGACAACATGGATGGACTTTGAGGGTATCATGCTGAGTGAAAGAAGTCATTCAGAGAAAGACAAATCCCATATGATTTCACTCATGTGGAATCTAAAAAACAAAACAAATGAATAAACAAAAAACAGAAGTAGGCCCATAAGTACAGAAAACAAACTGGCAGTTGCCTGAGGGCAGGAGGATTATGGACAAAATGGGTGAAGAGTAGTAGGGGTACAGGCTTCCAGTTATGGAATGAATAAGTCATGGGGATAGAAGTGCAGCATAGGGAATGTGGTCACTAGTATTGTAATAGGATTGTATGGCAACGTGGTAGCTACACTTGTGGTGCACGGAGAAGTAGAATCACTGTTTTGTAAACACGAAACTAATATAACATTGTGTGCCAACTGTACTTACAATTAAAAAAAAACTGTACAATTAAATAAAATAAAAAAAACTATACAATTAAAAAATAAGACTAAAGAATTTTTCCCCATTAAAGGAGACTAAAGTGATGTGACAACTGAATGAGGTGTGTGATTTGGGTTTTTCTTTTGCTGTTAACACATTATTGGGATAATTGGCAAAGCCAAATGAGATCTGTTGATTAGATAGTAATTAGATATAATAAAATAATACATTAGATAATAATGTATCATTGTTAATTTCCCAATATTTATTTTTATACTGTAGTTATATAAGAGAATGTCCTTGTTTTTAGGAAATAAAACAGGATTAAAGGGTATCCTGTCAGCAATTTGCTCTCAAATAGTTTAGGAAAAAGTGAGGATTTTATAGAGAGAAAATAATAGAGCAAATTGGTAAGCTGTTAACATTTGGGGAATCTGGGTGAGAAGTAAATAGAGATTCTTTGTATTACTTCTCCAACTTTTCTGGGAGCCTAGAATTATGCCAAAATAAAAAACTGAAAGAAAAAAAAAGTTATCCAACAAAGGAGAAGTTTTACTCTAAGATGCTTGAAAAATTTTTAATATCTGTCTTCCTTGGGGGACTTTATAAATTTCTTTTTTCTTTCTTAGTCTCACTGGGGAAGGAAAGGACAGGCTTTAAAAATAAAAAGTAACACCATGGGTCATCATCTGACAAGGACACTGGTCTATTTTATTTCTGACCTGGACTACTTTTTTTTTTTCTTCTTGGGCATTTAGTGCTCCTTTTGTTCTCAGGAAAAATGAGGTTTAAATGCCTTTCTTAGTGCATGTGTTGGAATGATATAGCTTCAGTAAAGGTATCTTTCTAACAAAAAACGGAATGTCTTCAAAGACATGAGATGGTTGCCATAGCTGTAGTTTGGATATCTATATTCAGAGACTTAAATTCATTCTCCTAAATTGCTATGCTAGTATGACCTAAACTCATTCTCCTGGGTTGTGAGGATTAGCTCATACAGGCCACCACGCTTGGCCTCCTGATGCTGTTAATGTCAACCAGATACTGTTGGGTATGCAGTTTCCTTGAATAAAAATGGAACCCACAGTGGAATTAGGGTACTTCCATTTTCCACAATCCCCCTATGGCAAGGATATCTAACTGCACACCTGCCGTCTATATCAGGATGGTAACCATGTGTCTAAAATTGAATTCTTCATATGAAACCATTTCTCCTACTTTCCCATTGATCTCATTATCCATTTGGTCGTTCAGACTGCAGATCTGGAAGATAGCCTAGATTCTTTTTTTCTTCTCCATTCTGTAATTCCTATTCATCGTAACTCTTGAAATTTCTAATTTTTACTTGCCTCTCAGTCACTGTTATTATTGCCATAGTTCAGATCTTCATCTTTGGTCTTTGTTTGCCCATAAGATACCTATATGATCTTTCTATTGGCAGACCTCCCCACTACTTCCCCAACCCAAATCCATTACCCATATGATTTGCTGAATGATCTGTTGAAATAGTCTTCATACTCTTTGGTAGCTCCCCATTTCCTACTGAAAAGATTCAAACTCCTTAGCTTATGTTACAAAGTGCTTAAAATCTAACAACTGTCTTCTTTTGCATCTTATTTCTTGCCACTCATTGCCTTGTATCACCTTTACCCTGTTAACAATAGCAGATTTCTAAGAGTTCCGGGATGTACCAAGTTGTTGTTTGACTCAGAGTCTTTGCAGATGCTATTTCTGCTACATAGAGTGTTTTCCTTGTCCCTGAGGAATTTGCTGTTCTAGTAACATGGTAGAATAAGATAATATGGAAGCCGTATTGCTACAAGTACCCGACGGTACCAAATAGTGTATAACAACCAACAACACAGTTTAAATACATAGCTTAGCTCGTAAGAAAAAGGGGGAGATCTCAAGATTCCAAAAAGGAAAATGTATCTCTAAGTTACATTTTCTGTTGGGTATGCAGTTTCCTGCATATTATAACTAATATTATAGTAAGCACATTATAAACTAGTGTGGTGATGACCTTTGAGGGAAAGAGACCAGAAATAGACCCTCTTGAATAGGAGCTTGAATGTTAATGTCCATTCAGAGACAGGAAATGAACTCTCAGGGGATATGGAGAGTTGCATATTCCTGAAAACCAAAACCTTTGAAGGACTACAATTCACAGAGAAAGGTGATCTAGAGAAACTTTCTGCTGATTGAGAAACACTATAAGAAATGGTGTATTCTTGAAGAAAACAAAGCCACAGTTTTAGAATTTAAAAATAAGACTATTTCTGTTGTAAGGACTGTATTACAGAAAGGAGGGAGGACAGAGATTCCCGGACAGAGAAGGAACCAGAAGAGAAGGAACCATATTCTGGTTCCTTCATACATCAAAACAATGGGCTTTTTGTCATACACAAATACAACTGAAGACACTTTCCCCACACCCTAAGAATTGTCTTGCGGTTAGCAGGGGAGGGGTGAACCGATGATACTCAGGTAGAGGGCATGAGACCTTGCCACGTGTATGAGGAAAGGGGCAGCTGAGGTTCATATTCGTAAGTTCGCAGTTTCTAAAAGGTAATTTAGCAACGGTGCTGGTACCCTACATTTGAAGGAGGTTATACTGTTTTTCCAGTAAAACTTTTATATCACGTATTGGCATGCAGTATTGTTTTATTACAGAGGGATAGTTTTCCAACAATATCTGCTTGAGACTCAGGGTGACAAAATTCTCCTGTGAAAAGGTAAGATTTTTTAAAAAAAGATTTTATTTATTTATTTGAGAGAGAGAGAGAAAGCATGGGAGGGGAGGAGCAGCGGGAACGGCAGAAACACATTCCCCACTGAGCAGTGAGCCAGACACGGGGGTTCCATCCCGGCACCCTGGGATCATGACCTGAACCACCTCCCCCACTGAGGAGGGAGTCCGATGTGGGGCTCGATCCAAGAACTTGACATGAGCAGAAGGCAGACGCTTAACCGACTGAGCCACCCAGGCGCACCCATGTTTTTTTTTTTTTTAAGATTTTATTTATTTATTTGAGAGAGAGGCAGTGAGAGAGCATGAGTGAGGAGAAAGTCAGAGGGAGAAGCAGACTCCCCGTGGAGCAGGGAGCCCGATACGGGACTCGATCCCGGGTCTCTGGGATCACGACCTGAGCCGAAGGCAGTCGTCCAACCAACTGAGCCACCCAGGCGTCCCCGCACCCATGTTTTTATGAGCTAGCCTTTGGAGTGAAAGAGAAACTTCTCTCATATCCTGTTTGTTGAGACTATCACAAGGGCCCATCTAGTTTCAAGAGGGAGAGCACATAGATCCTACCACTTCATGGGAGGAATGTCAGGGTCTTACATGAAGACTGTTTGAAAGGGGAGGTGTATTTGCAGCCAAATTTGAAAAATACAGTTTACCACCACCCCCAGACTTGTGTCTTGCTGTGAGTTTCAAGTCTGAGTTTAGCCCCCCTGGGTGGTATGGGATGTTCAGGCCCAGAATCAGGAGTGGGGGTTCCATAGTAACCATATTATAATTCAGTCTGCTGGGACTCTAGTGTTAACAAATGTAAAACTAGTTTGGAGTATCACTTTCAGAATCTAGGCCATATAAGATTATCCCAGAGAGGGGTGCCTGAGTGGCTCAGTTGGTTAAGCATCTGCCTTCAGCTCAGGTCATGACCCCAGGGTCCTGAGATCCAGTGTCAGACCACCTGCTCAACTGGGAGCTGCTTCTCCCTTTCCTCTCTCTGCCACCCCTCCAGTTGTGCTCACTCTCTCTCAAATAAATAAAATCTTAAAAATGAAGGGGTCACCTGTGTGGCTCAGAAGCATCTGACTCTCTCAGAAGCATCTGACTCTTTGTTTCAACCCACGTCATGATCCTAGGGTAGTGAGCTCAAGCCCCATGTCAAATCAGCTTAAGATTCTTTCCCCTTCCCACTCCCTCAGCCCGTCCCCCTGCTTGCATGCTCTCTCTCTCTCCCTCTTTCAAATCAGTAAATAAAATCATTAAGAAAAAAGATTACCTCAAAGAAAATAAAACTTAGTGGAGAATTCGTAACAGAAATGATAACTTTGTGAACATCACCTACCATAAGTAGAAGGAAGCAGGAGGGTTAGCATCTCAAGAATTTGAGAGAAAAATATGATGGGGGATATAAAATATGTGTTTTAAGATGATTGCAGAGAGAAAGTAAGGAAATTTTTAAAATACAGTGGGGCACCTGGTTGGTGCAGTCAGTTAAGCATCCAATTCTTGATTTCAACTCAAGTTATGATCAAGCCTCATGTTTGGCTCTAAGCTCGGTGTGGGGTCTGCTTGAGATTATCTCTCTCTCCCTCTGTCCCTTCCCTGCTCATGTCTTCTCTCTCTCTCAAAATAAAAAAATACTGGGGCGCCTGGGTGGCTCAGTGGGTTAGGCCTCTGCCTTCAGCTCGGGTCATGATCTTAGGGTCCTGGGATCGAGCCCTACACCAGGATCTCTGCTAAGCGGGGAGCCTGCTTCCCTCTTTCTCTGCCTGCCTCTCTGCCTACTTGTGATCACTCTCTCTCTGTCAAATAAATAAATAAAATATTTTTTAAAAAATACTATGAAGAAAGCTCAAGTCCAAGCATCATCTGTAGGAGGTATTTCCTGTACTCTCTGATAAGCTGTGCAAGTTACTACTGTAGCATTTAACATACTTTGTTGACATTTCACACACTAGCTGGCTCCCTGCCACCAATCTAAGTCTTGAGCATATGTTTTTGGTAGCAGCTGGACTTTATTCTTTTACTTCCAAAGCTTAGCACAATGCCTGGTGCACAGTAGGTTCTCAGTAATTTCTCAACTAAAGAGTGCATAATTCCATGTCACATTACAAAAATCAAAGATTAGATCAGTCCAGTGATCAGTTTGGATAAGAACAAGGGTTTTTTTTTTTTTTTTAAAGATTTTACTTATTTATTTGACAGACAGAGATCTCAAGTAGGCAGAGGCAGGCAGAGAGAGAGAGAAGCAGGCTCCCCTGCTGAGCAGAGAGCCTGATGAGGGACTTGATCCCAGGACCCTGAGATCATGACCTGAGCCAAAGGCAGAGGCTTTAACCCACTGAGCTTTAACCCAGGCACCCCTAGGAGAACAAGTTTTTATACCTAACATTCAGCATTAACTTTGATAACAGTACTTAGGAATATTAGATGCCTTTAGTTGTTTTAATTGGTGATAATTTATAAGGTGTTCACAGGATCCTCCTTTTTGGTTTGTTTGTTTTAGAGAGGGAGGGGGTAGATGGAGAGAAAGAGAATCTTAAGCAGGCTCCACACCTAGCATGAACCGAAATCAAGAGTCGGCTGTTCAACTGACCAAGCCACTCAGGTGCCCCAGGATCCTCCTTTTGTTTTTGTTTTTTTGTTTGTTTGTTTGTTTTTTTAGGATCCTCCTTTTGAAAGAGAAAATCTTCTTCATTTTCTTAAGGGAAAAGAGGTTTTTCTCTTGTCCTAACCTTAACCCCTAACCCTTCAGAGGGTTCAGATAGTAATCCAGATATGGAAATGAGGCAGAGATTCACGTTTAAAACTTCTGCTTTAGGGGCACCCAAGTGGTTCTGCTATTTAAGTTGCCAACTCTTGATTTCAGCTCAGGTCATGAGCGCAGGATGGTGAGATTGAGCCCAGTGTTGGCTTTGTGCTGGGTGTTGGGGTCCATTATCAAAGGAACGAGACTGAGACAAAGTGAAAGTTATGTAGAGCTTTATTTATACCAAGCATTAGAAGTCAGACTGACCGGCCAGGGCTGCCTCCGAAGAGAGCGACCCCCTCCTAATCTCACAGGCTGGTTTTATAGGGCATAACCGCAGACCCAAGGTATGTGGCTTCTATTGTTTAGGCGCTTACTCCCGGAATCGATACCCGAAACCATACCAGGAACTACTGGGGTGTTTATTTCCGGAATGAAGTACGTGGATGTAAACAACAATATGGCTACCTAGGCAATATGGAGTTGCTCTGGCTAAGCAGGCCCTAATAGTTAAATAGGTTTTAACATTAAATTGGCCCTAACATTCCCCCCTTTTCTTTGGAGATTAGTCAATTCTTTGACTTTTCAGCCAGTTCTTGAGGGTGAAAACAGGCTGACCTGAGGTGTCGTTAACTTTGAGTATTGTTCCACCCACTGTCTTTCTGATTTTCTATTGGGCTGTTTTGGGCCGATGAGGTGTCCCCTGGCTGCTGCTGAGTAGGAACAGGGTTAAAAGTGACCAAGTTATGAAACCCTTTTGAGTCTTCGTTTTAGTCCACAGTTGGTGGGGTCCACCGGCAGTGGCTCCCATTTCTGGGGGGTGGCTTGTTTTCGGCTTGTTTGACGTGACACGTGTGAATCCAAGTCCTGATGTCTTCTATTTTTACTGCCGTGGGGGTGGTCAGGATGACAGTGAATGGTCCCTTTCAGCGAGGCTCCAAGTTTTTCATTCAGTGGCGATGTATCCAAACCAAGTCTCCGGGTTGGTAAGGATGCGGTTTTATTTCCATCTCTGTCTCAGTGTAGGCAGCTCAGATCCCTGTGTGGGCTCTTTTTAAGACAGACTGTAGTGCATACAGTGACTGGAGTACAGACTGATCAGTCATTTCCGTTAGGGTAACCTCTTGTAGCCATGGGCAGAGTGGAGGGGGGTCTCCCAAACATTATTTTGAATGGGGTAACCTTGTTTAAGTAGGGTGTATATTGCGCCCTAAGGAGGGCGAAGGGAAGAAGGTCCACACCTCCATCGCCAGTCTCCAGAATTAACTTTGTCAAGGTCTCTTTAAGAGTCCGGTTCATTTTTTATTTGTCCAGAGTTCTGGGGCCGGTAGGCACAGTGTAGTTTTCAGTTAGTGCCCATGGCCTTGGCCAATGCCTGTGAGACTGAACTCACAAATGCAGGGCCGTTGTTTGACCCAATTATGAGAGGCAACCCAAACCTAGGAATTTTTTTTTTTTTCTAGTAGCTTTTTGGCTACTATTCCTGCCTTTCATGTTTGGCAGAAAAAGTCTCTACCTAGCCTGAAAAAGTATCCACAAAAACTAACATATACTTGTGTCCATATTTTCCCAGTTTCATCTCTGTAAAATCCATTTCCCAATAAATTCCTGGTTCCTTTTTTTTTTTTTTTAAGATTTTATTTATTTATTTGAGAGAGAGGCAGTGAGAGAGAGGCAGTGAGAGAGCATGAGTGAGGAGAAGGTCAGAGGGAGAAGCAGACTCCCCGTGGAGCTGGGAGCCTGATGCGGGACTCGATCCCGGGTCTCCGGGATCATGACCTGAGCCGAAGGCAGTCGTCCAACCAACTGAGCCACCCAGGCATCCCAAATTCCTGGTTCCTTACCTCTTTCTTTTTTCCCTCTTCCCATTCTAGTTTCTCCCGCATTGGCCACCTGACACTGAGCACATCTACCAACCACATCCTGAGCCATATGCCCTAATTTAGAAACCTGAAACTGTTTTCCCATAAGCTCCTTAAGCTTGCATGTCCCCAAATGAATGCCTTGATGTATTTGGCTTACTAATTTTTTTTTTCTAGTCTTCGAGGAAGAATTAGCTTTCCTGTTCTAGTCTTAGCGCAATCCCCTTCATAGTCTAATTTAGTCCATTTCTGTAAATATACTTGCATCCTTGACCAGGAGGGCCATGGCAGCAATTATGTGGAGGCAAGGGGGGAACCCAGCCGCTACTAGATCTAGTTTTTTTTTTTTGCTAAGATAGGCTACTGGCCTTTGCCAAGGCCTCAGAGTCTGAGTTAAAACTTCTTTGGTCATCCCTGCCTTTTCATCCATATACAAGTGGAAGGGCTTGGTAACATCTGGGATGGCCAATGCTGGGACACTCAGTAAGGCTGTTTGTAATTCCCGAAATGCTCCTTCTGTCTCAGCTGTCCACTCTACCATAGTGAGTCCTCAGTCAGTTCGTAGAGAGGTCAGGCACTCTCTGCAAACCATGGTATACACAGCCTACAGTAGCCCACTGTCCCAAGAAACTCCCTCACTTGTCGGGGTGTGGTGGAGCTGGGGTATTGAGTGATCACCTGTTTTCTGGACTCAGACAGTGAACACACTCCTTCATGGAGATCAAAGCCAAAATAAGTGGCGTGGCTCTGACAAAGTTGTTCTTTCGTTGTTGACACCCGATACTCTTTCTCCTGCAGAGTCTGTAAGAGAGCTCTCATCCCCCGCAAGCATGACTCATAGTCTTCAGCGGCTGTCTCTGCTATTCCCACTAACTCAGTCAGATTCTTCTTTCAAATCCTTCAATTTTCTGAAGTTCCCTCCTTATATCTGGCGCTGACTGACTGGCAAAGGCAAGATTCTCTAAACGAGCTGTTGTGCAATTTCTCTGAAGTTTACCTCAAGTTGTCTAGTTTAGGTAAACAAACATTTAAAGAAAACAAAATCTAGAACTTAAGATCCACAAAGGTGTGTTAATGAAACATAATTTTTCTCTCTAGAATAACCCTCATTTCCAGAGATAGCCAAACCACTACTAATTTATTTGAAAAACAAGTCCAGATTTAACAAACATAGCCTAATTATTTACATAAGCTCAGCAAGAATAATGAGTGATCATATAGATCTTTTAGAATCTGCTTTGCTGGAACTTCTTATACGGAATTTCTCGGTTGAACTTGTAATAGTCTCTCCAGGCCAGAAGCCAAGCCATATACTTGCCATCAGACATGCCTGCAATACCAGTCAATTTGGGTGAGTTCCTCTTCCTGAGGTCCCCAAAGTATCCTAAGGTTCCTGCACCTGCCAGGAAGTGACATTTTTTACTCACCTGGTGAGGCTGCTGGGAACTCTGTAAGCAAGGTATCAGGCCAACAGTTTCAAGAGGCTTTATGACTCCAGGTTTTATAAAGTCAACCTTAGTTCTTTTAGGCTGTCTGGTCATATCCAAGTCTTTCTCAAATATGACATTCCAGTCTAAGCCTTGGTAAAATAACCAGTGTTTCCAATTGTGTCCTGTTATAAGGAGAACAGATTTTTATTGAACTTATGCAAATGACTGATTGCCATGGAAGAAAGAATACTTGCTGAGACCTTTTGAGTTTCAGAGGGTTCAGATAGAGAGAAAAGTTGAATGTTTTGATTTGTTTACAAATAAATACTTTTATATTTCTGTAAGTCACAGACATCTTAAGAAAGAGTTTCCTTAGTCTGAGAGCAAACATTAGAGAACCAGTAATGTTTAAAATAAGATAAAACATTAAGAGACATAACATTACAATCTTTAAGTTCATCTAGTCCCATGTTACTAATTTTGGTTTAGTTTGAATGCAGCTCTTCTGGAAATTTTCAGTTCCAGGATATCAACATATTAAAGACCTGTATTTGTTCTGAAAGTCCTCTATATGAATCTCCTTTAAGGCGGAATTCATTTTACAAGAGAATTAGAATAATTACAAATAACAAAAACTCAGAATAGATATGGTTAAATATCAAGTGATGACCCTTATCAAAACATTAAAAGTTTAGGAAATGCATAGAATCTCTAGAGTAGTTACAGTAATTACCCAAATGTAACCCAAGTTTTATCATTGGTTTAGCAGTACTTCCTGAATAATTCAGCATACCAAGGAAAAGCCTTATGAGTCAAAGAGATTTCATTTACAATTTAAATCTTGTTGACAATTGCTAAAATCTAAGTTTTAAAGCACATGCTTAAATAGGATTATTGATGTTTAAGATCTGATAAAACAAAACATGGAAATTGGTTTCTCTGGGCAGGCAAAGAGAAAACCATTTACATTCTCTTTTTAACAGCAGATCAATTAATACAAGAAAACTTTGTCTTTTTGAAAAGAGAGAAAGCAGATTTTTTATACCAGTGTCCTTTTAATTTACATAATAGTCAACATTTACTTGAATGGATCACCAATATAGATTTGCCATGACACAGGACTTTAGTCTTCCTTCCTTAAATACTATGCCTCATTTGAACAGAAACATTTTACAGGAAAAGATTTATTAGTCTTTTTTTCCTTCTTGTGACTAAATCCATCAAAACTGA
The DNA here is from genome assembly GCA_004024625.1 of Mellivora capensis. NCBI lineage: Eukaryota > Metazoa > Chordata > Mammalia > Carnivora > Mustelidae > Mellivora > Mellivora capensis. The sequence continues at coordinate 105,073 of PISX010001624.1, read as the reverse complement.
TCTAATATGGTCAAATTTTCAACATATTTTATTGTTTTCTTTCAAATCTATAAACCAAGGCAAATAAAAGTCACTTTCCCCAAGCCTTCTATGTAAGGCTTCTATGTTAATTACCCTCAAGTTTAATTTTTATTTTCTCCTTTCATGTTCTGGTGCAACCAGACATTTTTACTTTAAGACAAAACTACTTACTCTCTTGGGCCCTTTTTTTGTGTGTGTACAGTTTTTCTAAACTTACTATCAGTCAGCTGCCTTTTTTCTGGTTTTTCGGACAACATTAAAACTTTTAATAAAAACCTTACGGCGTTTTTCTTTCGGTAGTCCATCCTGACCATACCTAATTTTTTTTTTTTTCTGAAGATTTCTCTTCACAAACCTTTTACAACTTTTTTTTTGCATCCAGGTTTTATCCCAAGCCATTTCCTTTCAAACAACCATCTCATTTAGGACAAAATTACCTTTTATCTTTAACAAAATGTATTCCCATTTCTTATCTTTTTTATGTATCTCCTACCTTTTTACATATAGGGTTATTTCCCTTCTATCAGTCTTAGTTACAGTTAGCAGAATTTTCTATTCTTAGAAACACTTCAGTCTCTAGTGATGTTTAAGTATTAACCAATTGTGAACAGTTATAGCAGAATTCTGTAGATGGCAAATTTATGAATCAGTTAAGCACAAAACATGTTTACCAACAGACTTAAATATTCTTAGTTTCTTTGCAGTAAGAAGTCAAAAGCACAAACCTGCATCAAGTACTCAATGCTTTATAGCGTTTTATCGCATTTGGTTAAGACCTAGATGTCCAACAAATTTAATTCCATTTGTCATCCAACCAAAACTTTAAAGTTTCAGGTTACCAAAGACTTTGAAAGTTACTTTAACAATTACCCATTAAAACTTTGAGACAGACAATTAACCATCAGTTCAGTTATTTCTTTGCTAACAGATTTTAACAAATAGCATGAGCTTATTTGACCTTCAGTAAACTTTGATTGAAGTTTCATATTTACTGCTGTAACTTTAAAGACGTGTCTATCTTAATTAAACCAACAAACTTAACTTAGTTCAAATACCGATTTACGTTTCACCTGGACTCACTCCACTTTGAATGTTTACCTGAGACACGAGTGGGAAGATATGGAGTAGGGGGTGTTAGGTCCAGGGGCTGCTCTTTTTGCTCCTTGACAGTGAAGAGGGAAGGAGCCGTGGTGCAGGAAGCACCGAGGATGGTCTAGAGGCCAGTTATGCAGCCCACACCCAAGTTGATGCAGAAACAGAAGGAGGAGTGCTGCCAGAAGGCAGAGAAAGGATTCCCAGTTTTAGAGAGTTTTCCTGGGTAAAACTTGTCACCCAACTGGGTGGTTTCACCTTGAAAATCCTTGAAATGCTGGAGAACAAGACTTAGGGGTCATTGGTCCCTTACTCTCCGCTTGCCCCATTTCTTTAAACACAACAAACAACACAACAGACAACAAAAAGACAAGACAAAGACAACTGCAGACCAGACCCAGCAGCCCTTCCTCAACCAGATATCAAGTCTAAGGATGTGCAAGATATAATCCCAATTCAAAAATACAACCTGCCGCTGGTGGGGATTTTCTCGCTCACCTGACCACCTGGGGGACTCGAACCCCCTCGCAGGTCCCCTAACCACCTAGGGGGATTTGAACCCCCTGGCAATCTCCCAGTGGAGGGATGGGGCGTCCCCGCATCCACTCCAGCCCTGGGGAGCAATGCTGCATCAAGATTCTCCCTGGTGGGCTATACCCGAAGCTCCGCAACCAGACAGACAGACCAGATCCTGCAGGATAAAGTCTCGAGATCTTACCTCCAGAGGCTTTTCCCAGAAATTCTGATGCTGACTCAGTTCTTGTTGTTAGATCCTGGACGAGCCCCCAGAATGTTGGGGTCCGCTATCAAAGGAACAGACTGAGACAAAGTGAAAGTTATGTAGAGCTTTGTTCTATGCCAAGCATTAGAAGTCAGACTGACCGGCCAGGGCCACCTCTGAAGAGAGCGACCCCCTCCTGATATCACAGGCTGGTTTTATAGGGCATAACCGCAGACCCAAGGTACGTGGCTTCTATTGTTAAGGCGTTTACTCCCGGAATCGATACCCGAAACCGTACCAGGACTACTGGGGCATTTATTCCCAGAATGAAGTCCGTGGATGTAAACAACAATATGGCTACCTGGGCAATATGGAGTTGCTCTGGCTAAGCAGGCCCTAATTAAATAGGTTTTAACATTAAATTGGCCCTAACACTGGGTATGGACCCTGCCTAAGATTCTCCCTCCCTCTCCCTCTGCCCCTCCCCACAAAACAAAAACAAAACAAAAACAAACCTGCTTTATCTTCAGCCAGAGTGAGAAAAAGCAGTAGACTTGATCCTTAGAGCCAGAATTTCTGTGCTTTAACAAACTGTGGTCTCTGGCAGAGAGAAAGTGGGGGATATTCTTTTCAGGTCCTTGTAGAGAGACATTAGGTTAGAAGAAGGATTGCTTCTTTCTCCTTTTGTTGATGGCAGTTTTAAAGAAAAAAATGGGCCCAGCTTGAGAATTCCTGGTTGATCATGTAAAAGTACAAGGAACACTAGAGAACAAAATAAGATTATAAGCTATCTCTAGATTCAGAATAAGCCCTAAAATAGAAATTTAACACATTGCTTTTTGTTTATAGGTAATATTATAGATAATATTAATTAATATTAATTAATAGGTAATATAGTAATTATAGGCAGTATTAATAATACTATAGGTAATATTAATAACTAATATTAATATTTATAGTAGTGTAAAATATTACAACAAAAAGGTAAAATTATTTCTTTGAGTTAAACTCATTTTCTTGAGTTCTAGTTCTTTAAACTTTTTAAGGCCTATTATTTTCACTCAGCCTCATAGACTAAGGAATTACCCAACATACTTGTAAAATGGATTATTAGATTTTTTAAAAAAAATTTGTTTATTTATTTATTTGACACAGAGAGAGAGAGAGAGAGAGATATCACAAGTAGGCAGAGGGGCAGGCAGAGAGGGGGAAGCAGGCTCCCCGCTGAGCAGAGAGCCTGATGTGGGGCTTGATCCCAATACCCTGGGATCATGACCTGAGCCAAAGGCAGAGGCTTAACCCACTGAGCTACCCAGGCGCCCCGGATTATTAGATTTATTAAGAAAAAAAATAGTTAAGTGCATAGGTTTAGCTTTGAAACTCTTACAGTCGCCTATATATATTGGGAGACGTGAAAAATTGAGGCATAGAATTTGAAAGTGGTCATTTAAATTCTGCTCTAAGTTTATTACTTATTTGATTGGAACCTAATAATTCAAAATTTTTCACTTGCTTATATAGAAAAATAATGGTTTGGCATGAGTTATATGATATTAAAGAAATGTATTTTCATCCAGGAAGAGATTTGTTTCTTTTTCACCCCTTTCACCCTTGCCCTTTAACAAAGTCCAGTTGTTATGAATTTTCCCTAAAACCAATCTACCTAGATATTCTTTATCCTACAAGCTTTGTGATTCATTCATTTTTATTGACTATTAAACCAAGGAGAGAGAAACCAAGAGCTGGGATCTAAAAAAGAAAGGGCCTGCTGAAACTTACACCTGAGAGTCCTGCCTCCAGCTTGTTTGTTGATCGCCTTCCTGACTGTCCAGTAGAATGTAGGGAGTCTGTAACATCAGCAAATGATAAATGGCTATTACTTTCTTCTTAAATGGATCTTTTAAAATAATAGAGTCTCTCATGTTTTAAATGGTTGTGGTAAGATGCAAAAGATAAAAAATTAGAGCCAAGGTCCTTGCTTTGAATTTTGCCTTGGTCCCACTGTGAGCGAGTTCTGAATATCAGGTTTGTCATCTGTAAATCAGGGGGAAAATGCCTGTCAGGGTTGTTATGAACATTGTGTGAGATAATATGTATTTCCAGCATGTGTCTGCATCAGAATAGGAACTCAACAGGCATTAGGTCCCTTTCCTTCTTGTTAGAGCCTTTAACAAGTCTTTTAATATGAAAATAGTTCTTTTAAGGAATTGGCATCTAAAGTATCATGGACCCTAGGGTGCTTTAAGACCCAGACAAATTTTTTTTGGTTCTGGAGTTGTCTGTCTTCCTTCATTCTTACTAATTCTTAGTAATGTATAGTTACCAATTTTACAACCCATAGGAGTATTTTCACTTTAAAATAACCTGAATCAAGATGCCAGGGAGCATTTTACATTTACTTTGGAAAAAAAAAAAGTGCTAGAATAATTATTTAGTAGATTACAAAGGGTAACTGTCACTTGAAATAAATGAAAATATGGGAATATGTAAACTGCACATTTTCTTTGCCACTTGAGACGGTCTTTGAATCTTGCTATATTCAGTTTAATCACACATCTTAATAGGGGAGTTAGAAAGAAAATCTAAAATATCCTAAAGCCTTTTCCATTATGCTTGAATTTTGGGTACCCTAATCCTATAGTAAAAAGATGTTGGTCCATTTATTCCAAGTTGAATAACTGTGGTAACTTATAAATAGATCTTCCTTAATTATATTTTATAGGAGATTCTCCTATTTGCTGTGCTTTTCTTTGGCTTCTGATAGTTGACATTTTCTTAAAGCATTCATTACATCTATATTTAAAGAGGTAAAAAGGAGGATTGCTCTGCTTATGAACTGGAAACTGGAGGCTCAGAGGTACTCGCATTTTCTTAGCGTCATAAAGAACTATCTTGCTTTTTGCCACTTGAGAGGAGGCAGTAAAATACATTATTCTAGAGTTGTTATCTGTAGGTCTAGAATTGATGTTTGCTAAATGGGGAAAGAACAGAATTGATACTTGGATACCCTGCATTGTAACCAGAGAGGGAGAAATTAAAATTTCATTATTCTTTAATATATACTCCCTTATCATTGAAATATACTCCAGTTTTGCTTAGATGGCAGACTTAAAATTCAACATTGTAAACCACACCATTCTATCTTTAGAGATTCTTAAATTTTGCAGATGTTATTGAATGTAAAACTCCCAATGGAAACTGCAGATCAAGAAGCTTTGTTTTACTCATTAATTTCTTTGTGGAAGTCATTCTGGCAGTGATGGTCGTGTTTGTGTGGTCGTGTTTTCTTCAGATTGGGACCGTGTTTGAAGGTGATCTTGTGTAAAAGATCCAATGAAGAGTAGCTGATGCTTTCATTGAAACACATTCCACTGATCGCTGGTGAATATTCTCTGAATTACCCAAGACCTTGCTAGTAATCTGTACTAAAAATATCTGGATCTCAGATGATGATTCTGTAGAGTTTTAGCCAACCTGCCACAACTCTTGAGCACAGTCCAGAGCTAACCGTTAACGATGGGTTGTCAGGTGATGTTCTCAAAGATCTCTGGTTCCTTCATCAGTCACTTTAGCAGTTCCACAACTCAGACGTTCAAAGCTGTGGTTTATTTTTCAGTTTTAAGAAAACAGTTTCTCATTGTTGAATGTCTTTTGGGAATCTGTCTATATTTTAAAATATATATTAGAACACTAAATTCTTTAAAATCACTCAATAAGTTTTCTAGAAATATTTATGTGGTCTCTTTTCTAATAGTTCGTTTTGCTTAATTACAGATACTTACAGGGAAGGATAGATGCCATGTGATTTTACTCATATGCGAAATTTAATAAATAAAATAAGAAATAAAAAGTCAAGATCTTTGACTTAACTCTTTTGTGGTCATAGAAAACATTTTTAATGATTTCAATGTTCTTAAATTTATTGAGACTTGTTTTGTGGTCCAACATATGGAGAAATGTCTTTGTGTGCTTTGAAAAGAATGTGAATTCTGCACTCACTGTATTGAGTACTGTATTAATCTCAATTATATCATGTTTATTGGTAGATGAGCTTAGGGGAAGGGAAGAATAAAATGATATAAAAACAGTGCAATGAAAAATTAAAGGTATCCAGACTAGGAAAAAAGTAAAACTGCTGTGTGTGTGTGTGTGTATACACATTCATGTGTATATATATGTATGTGTATGTATATATGTGTGTGTGTATGTATGTGTGTGTGTGTGTATGTATATATATAGCTGAATATCGCTATTCAGCTATCCTAGCACCATGAGTTGAAAAGACTCTCCCCCATTTAATTGTCATGGCACTTTTGTCAGAAGTAATTGACCATAAATATAAGGATTTAGTTTTTACTCTCAACTCTGTTCCATTGGTCCATATGCCTGTCCTTAGGTAATCCACATTACCTTAACCATTGTTGTTTTATAGTTAAGTGCAGGTAGTATAAATCTTCTGACTTTGTTCTTTTTTTTTCTTTTTTTTCAGTCATTTTGGCTCTTCTAGGCACTTTACATTTCCATATAAATTTTAGAATCATCTTACCAAGAAGTTTGCTGGAAATTTGATGGGGATTGTGTTGAATCTAAATATCAATTTGGGGAGAATTAACATCTTACAGTTGAGGTTTCCAGTTTGTAAAATAGAATGATTCTCAGTTTATCTAGGTCTTCTAATTTTTGTCAGTAAAATTTTACAGTTTTGTGTCAAATACTACACTTCTTTTATTAAGTTTATTCCTTAGGATTCTTTTTAATGTTACTGTAAATACAATTGTTTTTTTAATTTTAATTATTTTTTTGCTAGTATATAAAAATACAGTTGATTTCTGTATATTGATCATGTATCGTGAGATCTTGCTAGACTCATGTATAAATTCTAGTATTTTAATTATAGATTCCTTAGGATTTTCTACACAATCATCCTTGTATAAAAACATTTTTCTTTTCTCTTTTTTAGTCTGAATTTAATATTTTAAGTTTTAATTGGCACTGACTAGAAACTTCTGTGCAATGTTGGAAAAAAAGTAACAAAACCTTCCATTCTTACCTGATTCTCCTTAGGTGGGAAGCATTCACTCTTGAATCATTTTATGATGTTAGCTGTAGGTTTTTCATAGATGCCTTTTATTAGGTGGGGGATGTTCTCTTATGTTCTTCATGTATTGAAAGTTTTTATTGTGAATGGGTGTTGGATTTTGTTAAATACTTTTTCTGTGTCTATTGAAATTGTTATGGGTTTTTTGTCCTTTATTAATATATTACATTTCTTGATTTTTGGATGTTAAACAAACTATGCATTCCTGGGATAAATCCTACTTGATCATCATGTATGAACCTTTTTATATGTTACTGGATTCAGTTTGCTAATATTTTGTTGAGGACTTTTATGTCTATATTCATTAGTGATATTAATCTGTAGTTTTCTTGTGATGTCTTTGTGTGACTTTGGTGTGCTAGCCTCATAGAATGAATTGGGAAGTTTCTGTCCTCCATTTTTTGAGGGAGTTTGTGAAGGATTGATACCTTCTTTTTTAAATATTTGATAGATTTTTTCCAGCAAAGCCAGCTGGGCCTGGGATTTTCTTTGTCATGAGGGTTTAATTAATAATTCAATTTATTTATTTTTAAGTCTATTTATATTTTCTATTTCTTCTTGATTCAGTTTTGGCAATTTCTTTTCTAGGAATTTGCCCATTTTTTTCCTAAGTTGTCTGATCTTTTTGTATATAGCAGTTCATAATATTCCCCTACAGTCCTAGTGCTTGAAGGGTCAGTAGTGAGGTCTCTTCTTTCATTCCAGATTTGGGCAATTTGTGTCTTCTCTTACTTTATTAGTTTAGCTAAGGGTTTGCCAATTTTGAAAGATTTTATTTATTTGACAGAGAGAGATATCACAAGTAGGCAGAGAGACAGAGAGAGAGAGGGGGAAGCAGGCTCCCCGCCTAGCAGAGAGCCGGATGCGGGGCTCCATCCCAGGACCCTGAGATCATGACCTGAGCTGAAGGCAGAGACTTAACCCACTGAGCCACCCAGGCGCCTCGGGTTTGCCAATTTTATTGACCTTTTCAAATAGCCACTTTTTGGTTTCGTTGATTTTTTTTTCTCTGTTTTTTTTTTGGGATTTTATTTCATTGATATTCACTCTGAACTTTATTATTTTCTCCTTTTTTCCTGTTTGCTTGGGGTTTAGCTTGCCTTTCTTTGTCTAGTTTCTTAAGGTAGAAGCTCAGATTATTAATTTGAGGCTTTTCCTGATTACAAGCTATAAATATCCCTCTAAAACTTCTTTAGTTACATACTGTAAATTTTGATACATTGTGTTTTCATTTTCATTCATTTCAAAATATTTTTAAAATTTTCTTTATAATTTCATCTTTGACCTCTGTGCTATTTAGAAATATATTGTTTAATTTCTAAATATATTGGTTTTCCCAGATATCTTTCATTCGAGATCTTTGACTTTGTTGTGGTCATAGAACACATTTTTAATGATTTCAGTGTTCTTAAATTTATTGAGACTTGTTTTGTGGTCCAACATACAGAGAAATGTCTTTGTGTGCTTTAAAAAGAATGTGAATTTTGCACTCATTGTATTGAGTACTGTATTAATCTCAATTATATCACGTTTATTGGTAGTGTTGTTAAAATCTTTTATATCCTTGTTGATTTTGTGTCATTCTATCAATTATTGAAAGTGGGATGTTGAAATCTTCAACTATTATTAGCGAATTGCATATTTCCCCTTTTAGTTCTCAGTTTTTCCTTCCTTTCATGTCTCTATTGTTAGGTTTATATACACTTATAACGAATTATTACATCTTTGTGATACACTGTTCCTTTTGTGATTATGAAATGTCCTTCATTATCTACGGTAACATTTCTTGCCTTAAAGTCTATTTTGTCCAATACTAATACAGCAGTTCCAGCTCTATTTTAGTTACTGTTTGTATGGCTTATCATTTTCTGTCCTATTACTTGTAACCTGTTTATATCTTCCTGTCTTCCTATCTATGTCTTTTAGATGCAACATACAGTTGGCTCTTGCTTTTGAATCTAGTCTGATTCTCCCTACATTTTGAGGAAGTTATTTAGTCCCTCATATCCGATCTAATTATTGAAATGATTGTTTTTTTTTCTATTTTTTCTATTTTTTTAATATTTTTTCTATTTTTTTTCTATTTTTCTATTTTTCTGTTTGTTTTGTATTTGTCTCATGTCATTTTTGCCCCTCTGTTCCTCCTTTACTCCTTTCTTTTATGTTAAATAGGTATATTTTGGTGTATAATTTGATTGCTCTTTTGTGTTTTTAACTATATGATTTTGAGTTATTTTCTTGGTGGTGGTTCTAGGAATTATAGTCTTCATCTTAATTTATCATAGTCTGTTTCAGAATAATGATAACTTAAGTTCCAGCAAAATATAGAAACCTCTGATATATCTCCGTTTCCCTTTGCTTGTGTTATTGTTATATATATTTTATATCTGTATATGTTGTAAACCCATCAATATAGTATTGCAGTTTTTGCTATGTATAATCAATATCTTTTATGAAATTTTAGAGAAGAAATAAGAAAAAATATATTTATGGAATTTTTTTCATTTATCTAGTCACGATTTCTAGTCCTCTTTGTTTCTTAATGTAGATTGGGTTACTATCTGATACCCTTTCTATTCAGCATGAAGGATTTCCTTTGGTGTTTTTTGTAAGGCAAGTCTGGTAACAAATTTTCTTTTGTTTATCTCCAAATGTCTTTATTTCACTTTTTTTTTTTTTTTAAGATTTTATTTATTTATTTAACAGAGAGACCCAGCAAGAGAGGAAACACAAGCAGGGGAACTGGGAGAGGGAGAAAGCCGGCTTCCTGTTAATCAGGGAGCCTGATGTGGGGCTCAATCCCAGGACCCTGGGACCACGACCCAACCTAAGGCAGACAGTCAATGACAGAGCAACCCTGGCGCCCCGTATTTCACTTTATTTTTAAAAGGTGATTTTACAGGATACAGAATTCTTAGTTGCCAAGCTTTTTTACTCCCACCATTTTTCTGGCCCCCATTGTTTCCGGTGAGAAATCAGTCATTAATTTTATTGTAGTTCCTTTGTACATGAGTCATTTTTCTCTTTTTGTTTGCAGTATTCTTCTTTGCCTTTCAGTAGTTTATCTATGATGTGTCTAGGTATTTTGCATTTGTCCTACATTGGGTTTCATTTGGGGAGCTTGGCTCTATAAGTTCCTGTTTTTCATCAAATTTAGGAAGTTTTTGGTCAACATATCTTCAAGTATTTTTTTCTACCCTAGTGCTTTTCCACCTTCTGAGTGTCTTATTACACATACATTAGTGCACATAATATTGACTCATAGGTCTCTGAGGCTCTGTTTATTTTTCTTTAGTCTTTTATTGTGTTCTTCGAACCGTATAATTTTTACTGATCTGTTTTCAAATTCATGGATTCTTTTTTTTTTTTTTTTTTTTTTTTTTTTTTTTTTTTTTTTTTTTTTTTTTTTTTTTTTTTTTTTTTTTTTTTTTTTTTTTGCTATCTCAAATCTATTGAGGCTCTCTAATGAAATTTTCATTTCATTTATTGTACTTTTCATCTCTGGAAAAGTTCAACATTTACTGAGATTCTGTTGTCAGGGCCGTTTAATTCTTTAAACATGGCTTTCTTTACTTCTTTGAGCATGTTTATTATAACAGCTAGTTTGAAATCTTTGCTAAATACAAGATCTAGAGACATTGTCTATTGACTGCTTTTTTATGGATCACATTTTCTTGTTTCTTGCATGACTCATAACTTCCTATTGAGTACTGGACACTTTAGGTACTGTATCATAGCAACTTGAGTTTGTAATGTTCACTCCTCCACTGGAGGTGTTGGTTGTTTGTTTGATAACTCCTGGACTAAACCTTTGAAGTGTGTCTTCCCCACAGTGTGCAGCTGCTGCTGTCTCAACCCACAATTTTTTCCTTGTTTTTATTTGTCAACCTGGCTTCTGAGGGATTGCCCTGTGTCTCCATAGCTCAGTGATCAGTCAGAGATGAATCAGAAGTTATAATAAAACTCCTTGAGCCAGTAAGGCTTCTAATCTCTCTTGACAGATCTGTGTGTGAGCTGGGAAGTGCTTTCAGACTTCAGCCTGCCCTGGCTTTTACTTCCTGTCGGGCCTTCCCATGTCTCACCTGCACACACCACAGGCTCCATTAGCCAGGGAAACAGGGGCCCTCTCTGTCTCTGTAGCAATGCACGTGACCTCTGGCCAATCCCAAGAAATGTGGGGTCCAGTCTTCTCTGGCTGTCTTACCTGCTGGAACTCCCTGCTAAATCCTTGGCAGTCTGTTTAGCTTGCCGCTTGCCGCAGATGCCACCCCTGCCATTGCTCATCAGGGGATCCTCTGTGGCAGAGGTGACAAAGCTTCTTGGTTTCACAGCCTGCCCCGTGCTGCCCTGAGTGAGCTACTGCACTGACAAAGCCAGAGGTGGAGATGGGAGCAGCCCCTGGCAAAGACATCATAGACTCTCACTATTTCTCCCTGAAGTTTCATGGTTTTCACGAAGTACATGCCTCTGAATTCCAGAGCGCTAAAATTACTGCTTTTAACTGTTTTATTCAGTTTTATGGTTGCCCTTTGAGGGAGGCTTTGTCAGTCACTTTACTCCATCATAATAAAGTCTGAAATCTCTATATCCATTTTATCTTATTTCATTTTTTTAAGATTTTATTATTTGACAGAGAAAGTACAAGCAAAGGGAGCAGCAGGCAGGGGAAAGGGAGAAGCACGCTCCCTGTTGAGCAGAGAGCCAGATGCAGGGCTCGATCCCCAAATCAGGGATCATGATCTGAGCCGAAGGCAGACACTTAGCCGACTGAGCCACCGAGGTGCCCCTCTGTATACGTTTTAAAGCACCAGTGATTTTGGTTATATTACATGTGTGATCCTGTATTTATGTTTGTATTATGTATAAATAATGTCTCATTGGTTAGCCTTTTGGGGGGCATTTTCATTAACATTGTATAGAAACATAAATGATTGGTTACTCAAGCGAAGTAATACTTTAGAGAAAAGACATTGGTAAGGTCAAGTAGAAAATGTTAACCCTAAAAGTTTTCCTTGAAACATGAGTTGAAAAATGAAATGAATCAGAGATCATCAGTTATTTTAGAGCCCTTTCCTCTTCAGCGATGGCAGCATGTTGCCTGGTATAATTCAAGAATCGTTTGTTAAATTAATCCTGTACCTGTGTGAAATATCCACAATATTGACTTAAAATGCAGGGTGCTAGTTTATTTTTTTTTATAGATTTAGAAATTTATTAGCATTTCGTGTTTATCTTAAGTATTTGGGATTATTCAAGGAATATCAAAGGAATCTGAATTTATCAGCAAAAGGTTTAATACCATTTGTCAAATTGTTTATTTATTTATTTTTTAATGAGAACATTCCTTACAATGTAAAGCATCATTTTGTTAAAATTCTAATTTTTCGGGGGCACCTGGGTGGTGCAGTTGGTTAAGCATCAAGACTCTTGGTTTTGGCTCAGGTTGTGACTTCAGGTTTGTGAGACTGAGCCCCCCATCAGGCTTAACACAGAGTCTGCTTAAGACCCTCTTTCCCTCTGTGCCCCCCCCCACCCTGTGCATGCCCACACAAGCTCTTTCTCTCTCTCTCTCTCTCAAAAAAATAAATAAATCTATTTTAAAAATTCTCTAGTTTTTTCACAATGAAGTTTTTTCAAATAGGACTTGGGTATTTATCATATATCATGAATATTATAGTACATTTAAATCAGCATTAAATGCAAAATACTTTGGCATTGCAGGGTTTTTTTGCAACTAAAAATAAGTTATCTTCTATCTAAATCAATTTCTCTTTATCTCTAACATTTGAAATTAAATGTTCATGTACCATAAAATGCTGTTCCAATTAGACTTTGTTAAAGGAAATAGTGCCCAGTATGTAAATTCAGATTTAGCAAATTATGTCCAATTTTATAATGTTGGAGATACCGCTATACATAGAGTCAAAACAAAACAGTATTAACAGAACTTTTCAGCCTGTAGGCATCCCTTTGTGAAAACACAGACCACTCTCTTTCATAATGTTGAAGAAATAAAAGTGTGTTGAGTATGAGAAATGGAGACCATTTGGTAACTTTATAAGGGAAGACAAAACCAAAATGAGCAGCACTCTCCCCTTGATGATTATGATTGCTAAATTCATCAGTTGTCCAGATTACTTTTCATTTGTTTTCAGTACAGAGCCTCCACCATTGTAGAGGGGCACTAAAGGCAGGCCTGTCTCATGGACTGCGCCTCCAGTGGTCCAGATTCATTGTAAAAGGAGCCTGAGCCATCTCATGCTTGGTCACTGACTGTCAAACATTCCTTTCCATCTTTCTCTCTTGGTGGTCTTCTTGTACTTTCATTGCCCTATGCCCCCAGATTTTTAATGAGGTGCTACCCTTACCAAGCAGTTGTTCAGAGTTTCATACTTAGTAGATGTGAGTGCTAGAGCAGAGAGCAAGAGGCAGAGGTTAGTTCTTCCCCTTCACATATAGATGACTCTTCAACAGCATAAGTTTGAACTGTTCAGATCTATTTATGTGTGGATTTTTTCAATGAATACAGTACTGTAAATGTAGTTTTTCTTCCTTATGATTTTCTTACATCTTCTTTTCTCTAGCTTACTTAAGAATGCAGTACATAGGGGCGCCTGGGTGGCTCAGTGGGTTAAAGCCTCTGCTTTCGGCTCAGGTCATGATCCTGGGGTCCTGGGATCGAGCCCCGCATCGGGCTCTCTGCTCCTCGGAGAGCCTGCTTCCTCCTCTCTCTCCCTGCCTGCCTCTCTTGCCTACTTGTGGTCTCTGTCTGTCAAATAAATAAATAAAATCTTTTAAAAAAAATGCAGTACATAATACATACAACATACAAAATATGTGTTAATGACTATTTATTTATTGGTAAGACTTCCAGGCAACAGTAGGTTATGAAGTTTAAAGGGAACCGGAAGTTCTATGTAGATTTTTTTTTTCTAGATAGATATTTGATGATGCAAGTGGTCAGCATCTATAATCCCTTGTCGTTCCAGGATCAGCTGTGTTCAATAGATCTGACATTTGCTGGCCACCTCAATTATTTGGTTCTGAAATGAACATTTTAGAAATCTACAGTGTGATAAGTCTGAAGTATTTTTGGTATCTTTGGAAAGTGTGATGTTTGAGATTGGTTTTATAACTATTTTTCCCTCAGAATTCATATACAGAGAATGAAAGCACATGGTTTCAATACTCTGAGGCCATCGGAGGGGTTACTTGTGAGCTGGATGGCTTGCTCCTAAACACCAGCCTGTCTCCCATTAGGAACATGAACCTGTTCATGTTTCTTTGGACTTTTTGACAGTTAGTGGCAGAAAACCATAGAATCAAAACCTAAGTCACACCTTGATATGGAGTTTGTGGTTTCATTCCTCTACTCAGTACCCTAATGCTTGATGCCATAGAGCCAAAACTATCCTTAAAAGAATATTAAAGCTCCAGATGTGCTTTTGCCTGCCTCTTGGTGATATTTAATATGTATCCTTAGCTTGAAAGCAACATAAGGTAGATTAGTCTGTCTTATCCAGTGTTTCTCAACCACGGATGGTTTTGTACCCCCAGGCATATTTGGCGGTGTAGGGAGACATTTCCAATTATTACAACTGGAGGATGATACTGGCATCTCTTGGGTAAAGGTTAGGAATGCTACTAAACAGTCTGCAGGGCACAAACCCTTATAAAAAAGAATTAATCAGCTTCAGGTGTCAAGATTGAGAAACCCTGGTCTTATCAATTTATCTCTATTTAAAATATTACCATATTTTTAAGCAACATGATTCTCTCTTTGGCTTTTTCACCAATCTCTAAAGTTCTTTATCATTTCACTTCTGCAGTGGCTTTTACTAGGTTGTGGATGTAGATCATGATATACCACCTGTATTCTCCATAGAGTATAGCACAAAGAGCATAAAATAATCACTTATTACTTATGTATAAGTGGAAATAATATCACTATCAGAAAACATATGGGTGAATAAACCAAATTATTTTTTTAAAAAAACTGGATGCAGGTAAATGTGATAGTTTGAAATAACATCAACTACTACCACATTGAATTTTTACATCATCTTTGGAAGATAGGTACTCTTACACTGATTTTACAGTTTAATAGTATTTTGACAATTTATGTGGTTGAAATATTGCTATTATGTTTACCTTAGGCAAATTAGCCTCACTGACCCTTGTTTTCTTATTCTGTAAAATAGGATATTGAACTGGGTTATCCCTGCTGCAGTTTCAACTCTAACATTCTAAATATTTTTTAATAAGATGTACAGGTGATTCCTCATTAAAGTTCATATGTTCAGTTTATTAACCAGTATTTATAGATGAGACAGGAAAATTATCAAAGGATAGCCATTGCCACTCAGATTTTTCAAAATAAATAATGTAAAATGCACTGGATTTAGAGCCAGGAGTGTGTGTGATTCCCTCCTCCACTTTTAAAAACATAAATGTGTGTTTGTTTCATTATTTTTTAAGTTTGAATAAAAATTTAGTCCTTTGGGTTGCCTGGGTGGCTCAGTCCAATAAGCATCTGCCTTCGGATCTGGTCATGATCCCGGGTCTTGGGATTGAGCCCCACATCAGGGTCTTTGCGCAGTGGGGAGTCTGCTTCTCCCTCTGCCTGCCACTCCCCCTATTTGTGCTTTCTCTCTCTCTCACAAAAAAAATAAATAAAATCTTTAAAAAAAAAATTTAGTTCCTAGTAAACAAATCTTATTTGGTCCTGTCAGGTCAAGACAAAAGGCCACTTGTCAATTTTTCACATTCAAATGAGGTTTAATATGAACGTCTTTGTTTTGGGACTTGGGAAATGTTGTATATGACTTCAATATCCTCTGTGATCAGGATGATAGAAAAATACCTTTGTATTAAATTAAACTCTGGAAAGCTAGGCATTGCTTTCACATGCTAATAGATGGAATTTAAATTTGTATTTATTTTTAATCAGTTGCCTAGTACTAAAATAAATTTGGATACCAGCAGCTCATAATAGTTAATAGCCTGTATAAATGGGTCCCAAGACACCTGTTCCTTTATTGTTAATGAAGCTCTATTTTATGTGCAGGAAGACTAGAGTTCCTGTTGATTCTCTGTCCTAGCAAATCTCCCTGTCTCCTGTGTGCATATTTAAATAACATTAAGAAATGTTGTTTCCTCTTGTTTTCTGCCATCTCTAGAATTCTGCCAGACACAATTATTCTCTTTAATAGGTTGCTTCTTCCCAAATGCATTAGAATGATATTTTTTCCTGTTTTGTGTGTTTTGAATTTTTTTAGAATTAAACCTCAATCATGTAATGCTATAAGGATTTGATGTAAAATTATGATGATTTAATAGCACCAGACACACAAATAGCCAAATAAAGTTTGTAAAGAAAAAAAATAAATGACTTGTGGAAATTTCAATAGCCTGTGGAAGAAAACAAACAAACAAACATGTAGAAATCAGTTCCCAGGCCCTGGTATCATCATGGTTTATCCTCTGAGATTATTTAAGTTTATTCTTCTCCCTATTCTCTTTTGCTGACAGCTGGGAGAATTTGTAATTATTTTATTTCTGTTTGCTATTTCATATGAAGCAAGAGGTCATTGGTCTTCTTGCAAATAATTTGAAAGGGCAAAACCATATATACAAAGAACTATTATCACAATCTCCCAGACATTTGTGAGTTTCTGTGTGGTAGAATTTTGCTATGCATTGGTGGCCCAAAATAACATTTGTGATTTTATGGCATTCATTTCTACTCTCTTGGGGACAGACAGTATATTAACAGGTTTTGAAGAATTGTTTTTATATGTGTGCTTCAGAAGGTGAAAAGAATCCTTCTTATCTCTGCAGCTTTTTCCTCCTCTAAACACCTGAATTTTCACTACTGTTGGTGATAGTTTAAAGGTCATTCTTGAAAAAGAGAATATCATATCATATCTTGGGAAAAAAGAAGATCACATCAGAAGTGAGAATTACACTGCTGCATTTATTCTGTGACTGCTGAGTGTAGAAAATACATTGTAACCAGCTCAGGCACTGAGTACATCCTAAAAGAAGTGAAAATTCGCTATTCACAAGTCTTGCTGATAATGTTAATCTTTGTAAGAGGTAAACCTTACTATCAAGAATCACTCATAGGAAAAAAAAAAAAGAATCACTCATAGGGAAAGGTTTTTCACACCTCAGGCTTATATTTTGCTGAATTCCTTTGTAGTAAAATTTACTATACCAAATAATTCGGTACAACAATGTCTCTGCTTCAATCCCGTGCCTCTCTGCAGTGGTAAAGAAATCTAACACTGGGGCACCTGGGTGGCTTGGTTGGTTAAGCGACTACCTTCGGCTCAGGTTGTGGTTCCAGGGTCCTGGGATCGAGCCCCGTGTCGGGCTCCCTGCTTAGCCCAGAACCTGCTTCTCTCTCTCCCTCTGCCTGCTGTTCTGCTTACTTGTGCTCTCTCTCTGTCAAATAAATAAATGAATGAAATCTTAAAAAAAAAAAAAAAAAGGAATCTAACACTGAATTGTGTATCCTGAAAAGATAAAAGTGGTGATTTAAGATCTCTTTCTCATTAAGGGTAAAGAGAAACATGAAATCACTGTCTCTCTGGTGCTCATTTAGAATCACACCTGAGGAGTATGTTTTATTTTTTAAAAAATTTTTAATTGAAGTATCATTGACATATTGAAGAGTATGTGATTTTTGCCTAAATGGCATATGCCTAGGATGTTCGTATCATTATATTTAAAGCTCTTAGTTGATTCCGTTTGATTTCCAGGGTTGAGACCACTCTTAGGAGAAGATAAACGAAGCTGGGGGCTATCGGTTGCTATTCAGTTAGACGCATTAAAAACCCTCTGAAAAGGGCTTCCGGTTACCTGATCTCTGAGGTCGTGATCACTCACTGTAGGTAGGCATGTAGGTTTTTTGGGTGGGTGAGTTTGGTACCTTGTTGGAGACTCTCCAGCCTCATATGAGAAAGGAGACTCTTTCCTAGTTTCCCCAGGTTCAAATAATTTCCCCAAATTGTGTTATGGCAGCAGTTTTAGGAGACTGTGGAGTTCACTGTAGCTCATCCAAGATACATAATTAAAAAAAAATTTTTCCCAGTGAGTCAAGTATAAATCTAGGACAGTCTCTTCTACTCTTAAAATATTTGAAATGAAATTTGTTGTTGTCGTTTCTTAGTTAAACCATGACATACTCTGCATCCTCCAAATTCACTCCGTTCATAAATATGCATATCCTTTCCCTAAATTCTCATCGTGGATTGTTCCGCAAAATGAAATACCTCGCTTCCAATGAACATGCTTTGATGTGAGAAGCAAAGAAAGAATTTACAAACGATGGAAGTCAGCAAATTTAGGGATAGATGCATGAAAGGGAGAATACAGAACAGTTACCATTTACTGAATGTTGTTTTATAAGTGTAATCAGATAGCTGTTGATAGAATTAAAAATAGTAAATATTATCCCAAGTTGTTTTTTTTTTTTTTTAAATATTAGCATTCCCCCCCTCGCTTGGAAAAGATGTCAGTGCCTCTACGATGGGCCTGTTAAGAAAGGCTGCCAGTGTTCCCGTGGAGCCACAGGCTCAGACAGCCCCCTCTGCCTGCCTGCCTTCCAGATACTAGGGTTGCTGCTGCAAATGTGTTGATAATACATGTAGGAATTGGCTGTTTAAACTTTTACTGCCAGACTAATCCCATTTCTAGTTTCTTGGCTTATTTGAGTTTTTTAGCAAATAGTACCTAGCAAGTTACCGCAGTTAAACCTGTGGAATTCAGAGCACCTGCATCTCTGAAAGCCGCTGCTGTGTACATAGAGTGGAATAGATTTTCAATTAATGATTTTGCCATTTGCTTTTGCAACCTATTGTTTATGGTAAAGAAATTCTCTGTGCTACTTAATTTCTCATTTCTTCTTTAAGAAGAGATGGCCAAGGAATACATTTATAGACATAGTTCCCTTTTTATTATTTCAATCCATTATTTTCTTCTCCTGAGATTCATATTTGTGGTGATAGGCCCTGCATGGCAAGTGCTGAGAAAACATTTGTACAGAGTCTTGCCAAGGAAGACTGTTGACTCTGTGGCATATAGAATAGTGACTTCACTGTTCAAGATCCTCATGTGTTTATTAAAAAGAAAAAACCTCAGATACTCGTTAATTCTATTTGTCTAAATTACTAGATCTTGTGGTTAGTATATGAGAATTATTCAATAGTTCAAGTGTATTCAATACAGTATTACAGCAGTTTTATTGATATACTGGCAAAGAAACAAACATGACCACTCTTTACCATCTGTTTATGCTATATAAAGAAGACCATGTTGGTTGCCATGGAAACTACATTTCCAAAACCACTGAGTGTTTGCTTAAAATCTCCAACCTTTTAAAATCGAAAGCTTTATTCCTGAGAAAAAAGAATAGAAAAGTACATTTTTAAATTTCCAGTGCTTTTCTAAAAGTCGTTTTTCTTTCAAATTCCTTTATTATTTCTAAGGTGATATTTTACCTCAAGATTTCATAAATTAAGTTGAGAGACTCTTAATTTGAGACTCTGGCATTTTCAAGAACTGGGGAGAAAATGTTAATGCTATCCTGTTGAGGGGACCACCTATTTTTTATAAGTAGAGGCTTTGCTTCAGAAAACTTTATTGATGTAACAGTTAAAAGGAGTCTAAAAAGGTAACAAATATAATAATATGGTAGCTGGGGAGAAAAGCCAGTTATAAGGTAATTACCATGGCTAACCCTGTTTGGTTACTGCCGTCACATTAGCTAATGTGAGAAAAAATTATAGCAGGGAAGTACTGGCTTTAAACAGAAAGGTTCCGACTTTAAAAAGTGTGGCTATTAAAAAAATATTCCATTACAATAAGTATAAATACAAGAACTGTTTTGCAGTAAAAGGAAACAAATGGAGTAATTATTGTAAGTTGCATTAAAGTTACATATTCATAAGAGAATTTTTAATAATAGAATTTTAGAATCTTCTAAAATATGCAAAATGTAATATATAAAATGTATAATTGAATTTCATATTTAAAAATGGGAAGAATTCTTATTTTAATGTATTCAACTATAAATGCCAAACTAAGGTTATTCTGTTTGTTTTTCCTATTATTGACTTACTTAGGAATATTTGGTAAAGTTTGTGTGAATCTTTTCTGATATTGAAAAATTAAGATAATCATCACCCATCCGTATAAAATTTAAGAATCCTTTCCTTTTTTTAAAAAAGATTTTATTTATTTATTTGAGAGAGAGACTGTAAGAGAGAGCATGAACGAGGAGCAGGTCAAAGGGAGAAGCAGACTCCCCATGGAGCTGGGAGCCCGATGCGGGCCAGGATCCCAAGACTCCGGGATCATGACCTGAGCCGAAGGCAGTTGCTTAACCAACTGAGCCACCCAGGTGCCTGAGTTTAAGACTCTTTTAAAGATAAACTCAGAAAGCAATACTAATTTAATAAATTAATTTTCTGCTCTTTTTGAAACACATGACTGTTTTTGCTGCATTTTCTTCTGTAGGTTTGTTTTAAAATAAAATGCATTTCTTAGTAATATTTTTTTAATTAAAATTTTTTTTAATTAAACATTTTTTTTAAGTATTGTTTTTCAAGCCCGCCGTGGAGCCCCGTGTGGGGCTTGAACTCACAACCCGAGATTAAGACCTGAGTTGAGATCAAGAGCTGGATACTTATCTGACTGAGCCACCCAGGCGCCCCCTTAGTAACATTTTAAAATTGTGATATTGCAAAATGGGACTGAGCCGGCCTCTGAATTGGTAAACTTAATCATGTTTCCGGTGATTTGGAAAGTTTCTTTACAAAAAAGTCTTGGCTTATTAGTCCATTCCCTTAAAGTCATATAAAAATGTGAAAATATTTTTCTATCAGTGGAAAGATATTTCAGAAATGTGTATCAGTAGAAGGCTCTGTTAATGCTGTTTGGAAGGAAAAGTACTGGATCCAACTGTAGTTAACTAAAGAACATTTTGGAAGAATGCAGACATAGAGAATAACAGTGTCCGAAAAGAATGAAAATATTAGACCTTTGAGTTGAGCTGAAAAAATTCTGCTTAAAAACTATAATTTTTACCATTTTTTTATGCAGGCAATAGCTTGCAAAGTATTTATATCACCTTTGGAGACCAGACTGAATGGTGAGCAGTGCATAGTGTGAAGACTGTCAGTGCTTTTATAGTATAGATCACTTGTCAGCCACAGTTAGAACCACTCAGCAAGCACAGATCAAAATACAAAATGAGGAACACATTCCAAACAGTCAAGCATTTTGATGGGCCTTACTCAGCTATTGATAAGTTTCTAGTGTCAACCTGTGTGTGACTAATAAAACAAAATGATCCTGAAATATATCAGCTACAGTGTTCACCTGATCTTTAAACCTAGTATTAGTCTGATTACTTTTGAGGGAAGGGGAAAACTTTTGATATCAGATGATACAGATAATACCATTCTTGTTGACATGACCACACTAGAACTTTATACCAAGGGAAATCATTGCCTACACTTGAGGATCAAATTCATTAGGTTTTTGACATGTGCTGAGAAGCAAAGATTTCATACTTTTATCATTGTCCTTGAATTCATAAGGTTTGGAGCATTATTGGCAATGTGGAGAAAGTAATTACTTTTGTCCCATTACTTTTCTCAGTTTTATTTGATTCTTTACTTTTAATATGGTAAAAAAAAATTTTTTTTCTCTCTCTTTAAATTTTTGTCATCCCTAGTTTCTCCCTCTCTGCTAAATTTGAAAACATATTTATTTTGCAGTATCTTTTTTTTTTTTTTTTTTTTTAAATTTATTTATTTGTCAGAGACAGAGAGAGCGAGCAAGGCAGACAGAGTGTCAGGCAGAGGCAGAAGCAGGCTCCCTGCCGAGCAAGGAGCCCGATGTGGGACTCGATCCCAGGACGCTGGGATCATGACCTGAGCCGAAGGCAGCCGCTTAACCAACTGAGCCACCCAGGCGTCCCTTGCAGTATCTTTTTAAAAGCCATTATATAACACAAAATCTCTATTTGTGACCTTTTCCTTTACCTTTTACATTATCATTATTATTAGATGTGGAATTTTTTTTTCAGGGACAGGATAATGACTGTATATCTCAAATATTGAAACTGTCATTGTTCAATCATTTGCTTATCGATTAAACCTCAAATTTTCTTTTTTATTCATTTAAGAAAATTTGCAGCAATACATTTTTATCTTCCCAATTCTTTTTTTTTTTTAAGAATTATTTATTTATTTGAGAGAGAGAGAGACAGAGAGAGAGTACAAGCAGGGAGACAGGCAGAGGGAGAGGGAGAAGTAGACTTCCCACTGAGCTGAAAGCTCACTGTGGGGCTCCATCCCAGGACCTGGAGATCAGGACCTGAGCCAAAGGCACATGCTTAACCATCTGAGCCACCCAAACACCCCCCACTTTTTCTTTTAACTTTATTGAGCTATTTTCTCAGGAGAAGCAATGATTATAAGTGCTCACCAATGTCTGACGTTCTCTGATATGTGAGGAATGGGATATTTGTATAGTTTCTAAGTACCTCCCCACAAAGCTTATTAATTATCAAGAGGAAAAGTGTGTCTTCACTATGGAAAAGTATGGTAGATATCCCCTTAATCAAATGGTCAAGGTGAAAATCTGCTGTGAAGAAACAAACTGAAATTGAGGTGGGAAGAACACTAAATCATTTCTGTGATATTCTTGCCGAAGATAACACAACATGAATCTAATCATGAAGAGACATCTGGGAAACCCACACCGAGGGAACTTCTACAAAATAGCTGGCCTGTAATCTTCACAGTCTTCAAGGCCATGGAAGTCAAGGAAAAACTAAGAAACTGTTCTAGGTTAAAGGAAACCAGAGACATGGCAACTAAGTACAATGTATAATCCTGAACAGAATCCTTCTGCTCTAACGAATATGATTGGGGTCATTGGCAAAATCTACATGGCGTCTGAGAGTTAGATGGTAGTGATGTATTACTGACTTATAAATGGTTCAGGAAAACAAGATTCTTTGTTCTGTACTTGAAACTTTGCTGTGAGTTTGAGATTGGTTTTTAAGAAGGGGCAGGGAGGATGAGGAAAGATGTAGTTTCTGGAATCCTAATACCTGTGTTAGATTCATGACCCTACCATTTGTTATTACTTTCCTTGTGTCTCAGTTCATCATCTATAAAATCAGGATAAAAAATGGTATCCTACAACCTTGCATGAGGTTTAAGTGAATAAATGCACTTAGAGTGCGAAGAGTAGTACATGCAGTAGATATTAGCTATTACTTGGGTATATTTCTGGAATAAAGGGTTCCCACTATATCAGTGGTAACCCCATTACTTGGGTTTATTTCTGGAACAAGAATGGGTTCCCAGTGTATCAATGAGCAGTGTTTAGAATCTTGGTTTATTTATTCTTTGTGGTGGTAAAGTGACCTTGATACTGATAGAGTTTAGAAATATGAAGCAAACAGTATACCACAAGTCTGTACATTGAAATCAATGTAGACCTTAATTTTCTATTTGAGTGGTTAGAGAGTTTAAAAACCAACAATAGCTGTTTTGTTTTAGTTTGATATTCCAGTGACTGTTCAAAGGCTCTTCAGCCTTGTACCAACAGGAAACAAAACCTAGCTTGTTTGTTTTACTCCGAAGTTCCACCTGTCCTTTCACTTTGAAGTCCTATTCTCCCCTCCACATTATTCATCCCTGGGAACCAAAAAAACTTCAACACATAACCAGTAATTATGGGAGCATCTTTGGAGTCAAATAGTCCCAATTTGGAATTCTGACTTTCCACTTACTTTTGACCTTGAACAAGAAACTAACCTATCTCCAAGCCTCCGTTTTCTTACCCTGTAAACTGGAGATAACTGTAGTACCTCCTTCATGATGTTGACAGCACATAAAGTGCGTCACCCCCAATATCTGCTGTAAAACTGACAGCTTGCCCCCCGTCCCCCACTCCCATTGCCCCTGTGCTTGCCCTCAGAAAGTCAGTCAAAAGGATAGGCAGATGGATGGCCAGAAGTTCCACTACCTTATTTGTGGGGAAGGTAGAATCAGTGACTTATGTCATTAGTTTTATTCTCATTTCTAGTGAAATAAGGGCTGTCCTTTTCAGACTCTTCCAGAAGGAAAACTGTGGGGGAGAAATGGCATCCTAATGCGGCAAAGCTTAATCGTGACCGCAGGATTTTTGACATTTCCCAGTACTTCACAGCTATCGCGCTACCCTTTACTCTCTTGTACCTTTTATTTATTTATTTTTAAATATTTTATTTATTTATTTGACAGACAGAGATCACAAGTAGGCAGAGAGGCAGACAGGGAGAAGGAGGAGAAAGCAGGCTCTCCGCGGAGCAGAGAGCCCGATGTGGGGCTCGATCCCAGAACCCTGGGATCATGACCTGAGCCGAAAGCAGAGGCTTTAACCCACTGAGCCACCCAGGTGCCCCTCTCTTGTACCTTTTAAAATGAATTATTTTAGTATGAATTAGGACAAAATACAGCTATTAGAATGGGGACAAAAAGTCTCTAAATATAAATTTCCTGTCTTATTTTAATATATTCCTAGAAATAAAAACATAGAATGTATATAAATTATTCAAGTAACCATATTCATGGAGGAATTCACGTTCCATCCAATTTCAAGGAAAATATCCAAGGTGTTTGGTAAAAAATGGTGAAAAATGTCATCTCTGCCTTCCCTAAAAGTTGTAATTTTGGGGACTGTTTTAGGGGATCGACTGTCACAGGCCACACAAAGGGCATAAGACCATAAGCCACAAACCGGGTCCATGCAGATCCTCATTCCAGTATAAGACTCCTTGGCTGTGGTGTAGACCCTGGCCACTCCTGCAGTCTGTGAGGGTTTTTGTTGTTGTTTTTTAGTTGTGGTTTCTAACCTGGACAGCACTCTCACTGCAGTGCAAACTTTACTCAGCCTCTGTGTGAATGGGCGCTATTCAAGGCTTCCCATGGCCGTGTGTTTAATGGACCGCAAATCCTCTGGCTCTGTGCTGCTTGTGAGTCTTGTTGAACTTGACTTTAAGAAGAAGGCTGCACCCGACTGCTTGTCCAGCTCTCAGTGCACCAAACCTGTAATCAAAAGAAGTTTTAAAGAGGTGCTTAGGAGAAGTTAACTTTAAACATTTTTTTCACACCTCTTACCTGTAAGTTACTTTCTAAGCCCTGATTCTAAGCCCACATTCATTTTTTATTACTCTCTGTATTGCGATGCTGCTTTGATCATTATTTCTTGGTGAATACGAGTTTTGGAGGCAGACACCTGAATTGAGCCCCAGGTCTCTCCCTCATTGGTTATATAATCTTGGGCAGGTTACCTTATTAATTCATTCATTCAGTATTTATTGAATGTCTGTGTGTGCCAGGCAGTATTCTAAGCAGTGAAGATATGACCGTGGATAAGTAAGTATGTTGTAACATGCTTACGTTCTAGTCAAGGAAGACAAAAAACTGAAATTAATGAACACTACTATGTAGTGTATCAGTGATAATCACTGACAGAAAATAAACTGTGAGTCTCAGTATCCTCATTATAAAATGAAGAAAACTACCGTCTCACAGGATGGTTGTCAGGATAGATGAGTGAACACCCATGAAGGCCTGGGGATAGACGAGGGTGGATGAGACAGTCAGTCTGCCCAAAGGAAGCTTGGTGACAGTCTAGTAAATGAGAGATTTCTTCCCAGAGCATTGTGACCTAATAGAGTACAGCAAGTGTTACTGTTATCTGATTATCAGATTGCCCAGAATAACCTGTGTGTGTAATTTATCCCAAGCCATCCCTCTCTTCATTCAGTAGGTGCCATTCCTATTAATGAATAACATGTGAATGAAACTATAAAAAAAACTGAATTCTTTTTTCCTCTTGACACACAGAATTTGGAAGACGCCACTACCATAGTAGTCCTTCCCCTTTACTACCTCTGTTAGTGGCTTGCTTATTTATTCATTCATTTATTCATTCATTCATTCATTCATTCATTCATTCATTCATTTAAGATTTTATTTATTTATTTGACAGAAATCACAAGTAGGCAGAGAGGCAGGCAGAGAGAGAGAGGGAAGCGGGCTCCCTGGCGAGCAGAGAGCCCTGCGCAGGGCTCGATCCCAGGACCCTGATCATGACCTGAGCCAAAGGCAGAGGCTTAACCCACTGAGCCACCCAGGTGCCCCTATTTTTTTTTTAAAGTAATCTCTACCCCCAACATTGGGCTTGAAGTCACCATGAAGTATTGCACACTCTCCACCGACTGAGCCAGCCAGGTGCCCTTGTGATTATTTTAAGTATTTATAGGGTCTTAATGTTATTGGATGGCAATATTTGCGATTATGAGAACTAACAGGTTTGAACTTAGCCAGTCATCAGGTCTTTTCTCTTGAGGAAATTCTGTGAAAGATGAACGCAGGCAGTCTGTGTCCCACCGAGCGCCTGTCACTTCTAATTCTCCCATGGTTTGGTTTTCTGTACCTTGACTACAATGTTGATTTTGGAAAAAGAAAAGATGTTCCTAAAAATTTTGCGCTTGATTCTGAACCATCATGTTGCAACAATAAGGTTTTAGATTTTGATTGCTTTTCTCCTCATTTTTAAAAAAGTCTTTTCTCCTGCCAAAATCCATGCTAGCATTTGACTTTGCTGCACCCCCAGCCCTCACCCCAATTTGCCCTTAATCTGTAAGGTGTTTCGTCATTTTTTTCCAATTTGCTTATCTTTACTGGCTTCTCCCATCTGCTTTCATATCTTTATTTTTGGCTTCATATCTTCGTGTTATGTAAAAGCCAGCTGAATGACCTTTTACCTTTTCATCTTTTCCAACTTGTTCTCAAGCAAATATTCTAAATTTTGTGCTGTTGGACCACTTTCATTAGCTAATAGGACTCAGACCCCTAGGTACTAAGCAAATTGGGTATTATATTAAAACAGTCTTTTTTCCCCTAAAGAGATTCTTTTTGAATTAAAAAAAACCCTGTGCTTATATACTGGCCTAGTAAAACCATAGAAAATTATGGAAGATTAATCTGAGAGCAGTTCTTTTTGAGTGGCAGAGTCTATTGAAATCAGGACTGCAAGTTGAGAAAAGCACTGAGCATTAAGGGGACACTCATTCATGTTTGGTTGATTTATTCCCTGTGCAGACGGATGGTGGTAGTAGGAGGTGTAATTCACAGCACCAGCTCTTAGCCGGGGGCCCCCGCATGAGTGGTGGTGGGAGTCTGGTGTGTCTGTAGAGTGTAATGATGCCTGTGTTCCAGCACTCAATTTTTCTACCCCTTTGCTTCAACACTAAAGTGCTTTTTAAAAATGTGAACAAAAGAGGTCTGTATATAAAAATTATTGTATGAGATAATTTTAACAGAGTTTTCAGTGTGATCAAAATATTATTTTTTTAAATGGCCCTAATTTTCAACATTCATATTTTTAAATCTTCAGTTATCATTTGAGTACGAAAGTCCTCATGGGGTTGTTTGTTTGTTTGTTTCCTGGTGGTATGGTTTAATTCTAAGGTGGCTGGCCAGCTTACATGTTGCTGCAGACTTGATCAGTTATGGCATTATTTTATACTTCTTTTTTATTTCAATCACGTAACATCAAACTACTGGTGTTAATAATCATTTCTGAAAAGCTCCTGGCTTGGTTTCCACGCCCTGCTCAACAACCCCTATGCCTCACCCCCATTCTACTTTTCTCTCTTACTTCCTTTTTTTTTTTTTCCCAGCACCTGTCTCCTGCCACATGCCCATTAAACCTAATTGCAGCTTTGGGAGGGCTTTGGTAAGGCAGTTCCGTGGCCCTGATGACCCTCAGGGATTTAATTCGGGTGGGATATACGTGTGGCCCTCGAGCCATGTCAGTGACTGCCACAGCTCCCAGATTCTAAGGGCTGGTCACCCCAGGCCCTAAAGTTGTTTCAAGTCTAGGGCAGTTTAGTCTCAGGATGGATATAGCAGGAATAATACAATTTGGGTCATTTTGTCAATGGAAATTAACTTCCAGTTCTTCTGCTAATTTTGTATAAAAATGTGTGACATGCAGACTATTTTTAGTCTCCCTCAAATTATAGTGCTTTAAAACAATTTTCATGAGTGTTAATTTTTTCCTTTTACAACTGAGTAATATTACTGTCATTGAATTACTAATTATATATTTTTTTAACAGCACTTCTTTGATATCGTTTAAACATTGGCCTTGTGTCTAAATCTTAGAGAAATTAAAGGTGAAATATGAGAACCTAACATAGGACTCTGGGGTTCATAAATGTGGGTTGAATTTTTTTCTTGAAATGAGAAACACAACTATAATATAGTAAGTCATCTGCCTTCTTAAAATTCTGTTATTCTTAAAATACAGTACTTTTTTTCTCCAGACTTAAAAAGAGATCTGTGCTCTTACGCATTTTAGGAAATAAATCACCCTTTATCTAAAAATCTGTTGATTAACGCTTATTATCATATAGGGGTATTTGCTTCCTATCTTGTTCCTTTTCATTTCTTAAACAAATATTTTAAACATACAGGAAAATACAAAGACACTTTGTATGTGGAACACCTATATAATGATACCCAGATTTAAAACGTTAATGTTTGCCATATTTTTTTCTAGTTTTTGTCCTTGGCCTTGTTTATATGCATATATATGTGCATATATTGAAACATAATTGAGATATTATGTATACAGTTTTATATTCTATCTTCATTTAACATTTTAAGTATTTTTCCATGTCATTAAAAAAGTTTTAATGGTTTCTTGCAACACTAAATTTGTTCTAGCATAGGGACAGATTTTTTTGTTTCTAAATGGTGATGATTCTATTCCTACTTAATTAATTTTACATTATGCTTCCAGTTCTTTTGACTTTATATATCACATACTTTACATGACTCAAAACATTGTTTTTCCCAAAAAACTGCAGGTTGCAACTCATTAGTACAAAATCAATTTAGCAGGTTGTAGTCAGCATTCAAAAAAATTAGAAAAGATAAGAGTATTTCTAGTGCTTCTTTAGCAAAAACTGTGCACATTGCAGGTGATCCTGACATCTCAGTTTTCTGTATATAAACCTTAAAAAATTGTATCTAGGAGTTGCAGTCACTGTCCTAAAGCGCTATTGGGAATCTTATCGATCAAGCCACCTCATGTATGTTAGTTTTGACATTTATCTTTGGTGCTTACATTGTTTGGACTGACTTATTGGAATTGGATATATTTAAAGTAGCGTAATAAAATAATAAAGCTCTGTAGCTGTAGGTGTTAGCATCGGAGGGAGTTCTTACTGTGGGGGTCTGAGCGGTACTGATTCTTTTGCCTTTAGTTTTATTTCGAGGCACTTTGAGCTGATTCAAAGGTGATGGTCCCTTCTTTGTACGTGGTTAAACTCTTCCCTTAATATTTGACTATAAATGTACCAAAGGATTGTGATTTGGATCATGGCATAAGTTAGAATTCTGAACTCTTGAGCATACATCTCAAAAGTTTTCTCTCGTGCCCTAGTTCTGCCATCCTACCTCAACTCTCCATCTGGAACTAATCCCTACCTTCTGTTCAAAGTGAGGACAGCCTTCTCTCACGGGCACTGATGCAGCAGTGAATTCATTCACTTCTCCTAAAAGAGGAAACAAAACACATAAACACTCCAGTATATTGAGTTCTCTCTATTTAGAACTTAAGGAGTCGATCCTTTAATGTGGTATAATTCTCATATATGGTAACTTTTCAGTGTAGTACTAAAATCTCAGCCTGTTTTTTAGAGTATGTTGGGGCTTTTCTCTGTGTGGCTGTCGCTTTTAAAGAATATACTCTGATTTAGGAAGAGGGACTCAAGACGCAGAGCTGACTGGCTCAATGTGGCAAATGGAGAACAGAAGAGTTGAGGAAAGTCGGGAATAGTAGTGGGGCTGTTTGGGTGGGATGTGTGAGATGGAGAATCTGCTGTTCTACTTCTTGAACCTATTTATTCTCTCATCTTGCTTTTTTTTTTTTTTTTTTTTTTGGAGACCAGCTCTGTGTCAGTTACTCTGCTAGGTGCAGGGCATCCAAAGATGGCAAGCCTGAGTACCTTCAAGGTTTTCACAGGCCTGTGAGGTATATAGTACCTGTGAGCCAATAATTAAATAGCAAGGCCATAAAGCCTGAGTGAGCCTAGGCTTTGGGGTCCAAAATGGCCTCCATTGTGCGTGCTTGTTCACACTTCTTTCTGGGTATCTGCGGAGACCCCTTTTATTTGTTTGTGGACCCACTGTGTTCCTTCATGTTGGTTACTCATCCTTTCTCTGTCCCCTAAGTGAAGGAATTCTCCAAGATTCCTTTTCCCCTCTCGTCCCTTCCCTTCCCTCTTTTCTCTTCTCAAAAACTCATCCATCAATTCCTACTAATTCAGCCATCACCTCTTCAAAGATGCTTCCCAAATCTGTAGCCACAGCATTTCCAGCTACCTGCTGGGCATCTCCATCTGGAAGTCTTTCTTGCATTCAAAGTTAACATGTCCAAAACTGAGCTCATTAATTCCCCATTAGCTCTCTTTTTCCTTCCAATCCCCATGAATGCTAGCATCATCATCTCCAGGAAACAGGTTTGAACCTCACATTCATCTCTTATCTTTCCTTCACTGCATGAGGGTCTCCCCTCAAGCAGTCAGCTGGCCAGACTAGCCTATTCCACGTCCGTGCTGTGGCCATCATTCAGCTCCTCTTTTCCATCGCTGCTGCCACTGCCCTAATTGAGACCCTCATTATCTCCCACCTGGACTATTGGAAGAAGCTACTCCGAACTAATCTTCCCTGTCCTTTCCATTGCACCCAATGAGCTACTGCCAGAGTAACAATATTAGGCCCAGAGTAACAGTTTTAGTCTTTAGCCCTGATCACATTACTCCCTTGCTGACAAACCATCCATGCCTTCAAATTGCCTGCAGACTAAAGTCCCACCTCCGAACCTGACTCCCAAGGCCCTTCATTCTTTAAGCTGTCTTTTTTCTGGGCTTGTTCGCCTTCCCATACTGCCCGGTGGATAGCCCCCACAGCTCCGGAACCTGCTCCTCATTCTTCCACCTTCTTAGCATGCATAACCTGTCTTTTTTCTCCTCAGATACCACTCTTTCCATTCCATTAACCCCATTCCAGTCCTACCTCCATTCTCTGCTCGGGGAAGTCTAACCAACTCTCAGCTCCATCTGAATGCTACCTCTACTGTCGGGAGCACCTCTAGCAAGAAACAGTTTTCTTTCTTCTTCTGTGTACTGATAGCTTTTTGTTACTCTACTACCTTTGGTATATGTTGCTTGTTATTAATCAGCTTAAACATATTTGAACCTATTATTCTAATTCTTTAATTATATCACTTATTTCTTTGTATGCCTCTCATGTTTGGTACATATATGTTGAAGAAATGGAATTTGAGAGGCTACATGGAAAGGTGTCAGGGCCGCCTGGGTGGCTTAGTCCATTAAGCGTCTGACTCTTGACTTTGGCCCAGGTCATGATCTCTGGGCGGTGAGATCAATCCCTGCATCGGGCTCTGTGCTGGGCAGGGAGGCTGCTTAAGATTGTCTCTCTCTCTCACCCCCTCTCTCAGTCTCCCTCTCCCCCTCAAAAAAGAGTTGGGGGGCATAGCTATGATTTGAGGATTTGAAATACAGAACTGAAAGGAAGGTAGTAGCTGTGGAAAGATATGATGATGCAGTTAGCCATAAAACCATAATGTGAGAAGGATATAGAGCTGGGTTGCACAAAGTCTCACCTATTTAACCCTTATGTCCATCACGAAATGGTGTAGCTATTAGAATATTAGTGTGTGTTCACTCTTTCCATCTGTTGTAGATCTAGAGCAGAATTTTAGAGGGGACCAAGTTCCTTCTTACCCTGCCCCCAAATTCAGCTACAGATTTTTCAGGATGATATTATTTGAAACTAGTGCTCTATCCATATTGGCTAATTTTCCAGGACTACACAGTATCCACCAGAGATTTAAATTGAATTGCAATATTACTTTAGATTTGGTACCTCTCACTTGTCCACCTCCATATTTCTACCCCCATATTTCTCATTGACTACTGTAAAAGCCTCCTAACACGGCTCTTCATACCCTCTTTGTTTTTCTCCTTCCTCTCCACCCAAGTCATTTTTCCACTGATGATAAGATTTTTTTTTTTAATATTTGATTATGTCACCTGCTGCTTAATAAAAACTACAATGGCTTCTCACCGCTCTTTGGATAAAGAGCAAAGCCTTCATGTGGCCTGCTTAACCTGTGTGGTCTAGTCCCATCTGTCTCCAGCTTCATTTCATACAGTACTCTCAGCCTCACGTGTGCCTGGTTTTGTGCTGCAGATCTCCTCCTCTTGTATTCCCATCCCACTGACCCCTTTTACATCTCTTCTGCCTTTGGGTATCAGCTTAGCCATCACCTCCTCACGGAAGCCTCTGACTTTCCTCGCTAGGTAAGTTCCCCTTTTATAAACCCTCCCAGTATCATCTTTTTCCTTTGTGGCATTTACTGCCATTGTAATTTTACATTTCTCTGTGATTCTTCCATTATTTCCAGTCTCTTCCACTAGCCTGCAAGTTCCACAAGCTCCATGCCTGGTTTTGCTCGCCGTTGTTTCTGTGCCTTGCACAGTGCCTAATTTATGGACGGTGTTCAATCTGAATTAGTTGAATGAATGAATGATGAGGTTTTAGTTGACATGAGCTAAAAGGAACACAATTCTGTAGAACTTCAGTAAATAAGATTTCAAGGTATTAATATTGCTTTCATTCATGACATTCTAATTTTGATGACAATAAAGGATACTTCCAATTTGGGGGCCTATTATGCATACTGTAGAGTATTGGGTAATTAAATAAGTGAGGTGATATCATGAAGAATCCCAGAGGAAGAAGAAACTTCAAATGTCAAATAGTCCAGGTGTGTATGTCAGGGGCTGTGCATTTTCCCGAATGTCTTTGTTAACGGGGCTCAGCATCACCAGAGGCTGCTTTGTTTTTGTTTTTGTTTTTTTTTAATTTCTTCATGTTGAATCAGTATTGGCCTGCTCTGTTTTCATATTTTCTATACAGTTGTGTCAGTTTCTACAGTAGTTCTGTCTCCTACCCAGATGGAGCCCTTTTAGACGAATAGACCCCTCTCGTGCCTTTCACCAGCTTTCCTTCTCCCAACTCTTCCCCTCACAGGTGCTCCTGCCATGTTGGTTCTGGAAATAGCTGTGCCCCAAACCTTCATCCATACTGTTTCTTCTTTGGAACACCTTTTTTTCCCCCTTCACTTCCCCTTCCAGCTTTAGCTCCCCCGGCTACTGTCTCCTCATTCTTAAGTCTCGGGAAGTCTCCTTCACCCCTATCCGCCCCCATTTATATTAGTGGCCCCTTCTCTGTGCTCCCACAGCCCTTGTTCATCCCATAAAGTAGCTCATGCCACATTTTATTGGGATTTTTAATCCAGACTGTAATTATCCATCAGAAGGGAGACCACAGCTCACCAGCGCTCACCATAAAGCCATCCTCCACTGTTGTTTACACCATGCCTAACATGCTGTAAGCGTTCACTGCATCTTTGCCTGGATAAATTTGAGAACACCAACTTAACTATTCTCTAAGCTAGCATCCAGAGCTTTTTCTACAGGCATGCATGTGGCACTAGAGGAATTCACCATCTTCTAGCCATGCTCTGGCCCATCAGTGTCCCTCCTGTAGAGAGGCACTGAGAGGAACTCATGCTGTTTCAGGCAGAGTACAGCTTGATCTAGATGAGAACTAGTATCTCTGTATTATAGAATCCCAGGGATTTTTTTTATTCTCAGAAGCAAAAGTTCTTATTCTCATTTGGTTCTGAGCTAATTTTTGAGCTGCAGACATTATCAGTTTATCTTGGTGCTTTTTTTTTTAAGGGTGTTAATAAAGTAAATTTAAAGAAGTGGTGTTTTTTAATTTACTTAAGCTGTTAAGCCCTTCTCCGGGTCATTAACTACTGTTAGAAGGTGGGCTTTTCTGACTCTTCCCTTGGTTTCTGTCAGCCAGTCCACTACGGTTTCTCTTCCTGACCTTTTCAGAATGCTTTCTCGAAGTGGCAAGTGTTTCACTGATGCATGATGATGTTTGCAGGGGGTGGGGGTGTGGGGGAAGAATTCCTCGACTTTTGTTATTTTGGGAGATAGGAGAGGAGAGGAGATTTGGGAGATAGGAGAGAGAGGAGAGGAGAGGCGATTATGTATGCCCATGGAGTGGGCTAGACTTTGAAAGACAGGAGGAGAAATGGGCTAGAAGAAAGAAAAAATTATGAGTTGAGAAAAAAAAATAGGTGGCAAAAAAGTAATAAGGACAGCGAATGTAATTTTCTGATCATGTGATCACCTACCACGTGCTTCCACGGTGTTAGATACTTTCTTCTTGTTGCTTCTTCCATAAAATGACGAAGGAAAGTAGATATCGTCAGCCTCATTTTATAGCGGAGGTAACGGTCTCTGAGTCCTACAGCTAGAGAATGGGAGAAGGAGTTCTTTTTTTAAAACCTGTTTCTAAAGCTACAGTCTTCTCATTATTAGCAAATAATTTTGTACATGAGATGAAGCAGATTGGAGAGTCATGAGGGCATAATGGTTAAGAGTGTATATAGATTCTAGGGTGGCTCAGTTGGTTAAGTGACTGCCTTCGGCTCAGGTCATGATCCCGGAGTCCCAGGATCCAGTCCCACATCGGGCTCCCTGCTCGGTGGAGAGTCTGCTTCTCCCTCTGACCCCTCTGACCCTCCCCCTCTCGTGTTCTCTCTCTCTCTCTCTCTCTCTCTCATTCTCTCCTTCTCAAATAAACAAAATCTCAAAAAAAATTTTTTTTCTAAAAAGAGTGTATATAGATTCTAGAGTCAGTTGGCCTGGATTCAGATCTTGGCTTTGTCAGGGCTCTACTGCCTACCCACTGTGAGCAGGTTGCTTAACTTCTCTGAGTGCCACATTCTTCCTCATTCATCTGCAAAATTGGAGTAATTGTGGTACTTTCCTCTTAGAGTTTTTGTGAATTAATTTAGTTAATATATAGTAAACCCTTAGAACAGTTCCTGGCATATATGAAGCACTATATATGTATTTGTTGCCATTCTTCTTCTTCTTCCTCCTCCTTCTTTCCCCCTCCTCCTCCCCCCCCCCCCCCCCCCCCGCCTTCTCTTTATTTCTTCTTTCCTCTTTCTTCTTTCTTCTTCGTTTGTGTGTGTGTGTCTCCTGTGGAAGGTTCCATCTCTGAGAACTTTGAGGAAGGCATGAAAACTGTTGTCAGAGCTGTTTCATTAGCATGATGTAGTCAGACTTTTCTCCAGTATCTCACCCTCTTGGAGGTCTTACTGTTATTATATCCTTTATCCCTCCCCAGGTTCAACCCCCAAAACACAAGCACACACAAACAGCCTCACCTTCCTCTTTTCCCTTTCTCCAGTTAAGAACCAATTCAGACCTTCTCCTTAATATTATTATCTAAAAAGGGAAGAATAAAGATTCACCTCAGGCAATGCATTTATAAGGATCTAGCAGCTTAAGTTAAAATTTGTAATTCAAAGCAGAAAACTTAGGAAGTGTTCCTGCTCCCACTTTATATTTACTTATTATAAAATATGGTGCTTCTCAGCCTCCTTCCGTTTGGGTCTACAGGATTTAAGTGGAGAGCTACATGACAATGAAAAGCTTTGGGTATTTCTGATGCATATTTGTTTCTGTTGTGATATAACTTAATTACTATAAATTAGCTTCTTTTTCCTAGGAAATTAGAACTGCCCTTTAAAAACTACTAACTCCTCAAACTTGCTGACGATCACTTACTGGATTGAGGGGAAGTATAATTAGCGAAAGAGCTCTATCTGTTCCTTTGCAGAAAGCCTGAAGATCTGCCTTATTTTGAAACCAGGAAGGTTACAAAGGGGCCCTTTTTATTAGTCAGAGAAAGACAACTATCATATGATATCCCTGATATGAGGAAGTGGAAATGCAACATGGGGGACTAGGGGGGCAGAAAAAGAAGAAAAGAAACAAGATGGGATTGGGAGGGAGACAAACCGTAAGTGACTCTTAATCTCACAAAACAAACTGAGGGTTGGGGGGGGGTCGGGAAAGGGGGGTGGGGTAATGGACATTGGGTTGGGGAGGGTATGTGCTATGGTTAGTGCTGTGAAGTGTGTAAACCTGGTGATTCACAGACATGTACCCCTGGGGATAAAAATTTGTTTATAAAAAATAAAAATTAAAAAAAAAATTTCTCTTTGGAGGCATGAGGGGCAAAGATTTTTCTTAAGTAATGAACTAACTCATTAATTTTGGCTATGTTAACTTAATTAATTTAAATTAATTCTTTGTTCAACATTTACCAAAGAGGACTTAATAATTTAATGAAGTATAATACAATTTTAATACTTTTTTCCACAACACTCAAGAACTATATTTGTGTTATTTATGTACATATGCATAATATCTATTTGATTAGTGCTTATGAGCATTGTTCTAAATATTAATTTATTATAATATATTACCCATAGTTTTCTTCTTTCTTTCTTTCTTTCTTTCTTTGTTGCCATTTAGTTCTTATATGACAACCATTTACAATATTTGAGGAAAAAAAACCAATGTATTCCTGGCCTTAGTTATAGTAGAAACTATGAAAATTCAATACTCATCACAAAAATAAAATGACATGCTAAGTTAAAGCCATATTGTTGTCTAGAATGATAATGCTTTCCATAAATAATAGGAAATGGCAAGACTTGCTGATGGCATACATTTCCATTTTACTTATCAAATAAATTTTTCAGTCATTTGGATTTGTCACTTTAATTCTCTGATCATCTTCTCTACCTGTGAAGACAGAAATCATTTTTTACCGCTCTCCCTTAGCACCATCATCACCAAATAATATCACTTCACCCAAGCCATATAATTTGTATTTCAGTTGCTATTAGCTATCGTAGAGCAGTTTAAAACTATGGGTTGAGCAAACAGTTGAGATTGTGAGGTGGAGGTCCAGACCATAGGAAAACCGAGAAAGAGTCAAAGAAGCCAGATCATTAGGCCTCACAATCGGAGACTGTCACTTTTGATGCCAGCCACAGGTTTCCCTGGTCCTTTCCTGAACTCACTGCTTTCTGCCGTTAGCTCTTTCTTCCCCTACTTCTGTTTCTTTCTGTTGAGTCCCATTCTCTGATTTGGAATTCTGGTGAATAGTAGCAACTTCCTAACTTGATGTGGCTGATTGTGTAAGAGTATATTAATCCTCTCCTTTCTCTGTTGGCAGGGGGCTCGTACATGATAGCCGGCACAACCTCCAGTTGAGGGGCTTGGTCGTGCTGCTTATTTCTAAAGCAGCTGGGCCCAGCAGCACGAACACTTCGTGTCAGAACTATGACATGATCAGTGGGATCTATTCATGGTAAGAAGAACTTAGTCTTTTGACCTGGCTTTCTAAATTGTGTTTACTTTTACTGAATAGTGGTCAGTGGAGCTCACTCTTTAGTTCTTTGTCATTCTCTGATTCACAGATAGATTAACATATTTTGTATGGTTAAAAATGCATTTTTATTGTTCTTTTTTTTTTTTAAGTTTACTTATTTATTTATTTAGCAATCTCTACACCCAGTGTGGGGCTCGAACTCATGACCCCAAGACCAAAAGTCGCACACTCTTCCAACTTAGCCAGCCAGGCACACCCCCTCTTTCTTAAATGTATATTTATCATTCTTAACAACTCTAATAGACTTAGCAGCTCCATGCGTAACTGATAAATTTCCCTATATATTTGTGTTGAAAACTTTCATTTCTGTTTTAGCCATTTAAAATTTTCTGTTCGTGACTACCCCTCCTTCACCATCATGGTATTTCTCTACAGAGACATAGTCCAGGATTTATGATTTTTAAACCTACTCAAAATGATACTTAACTATAAAATAATGTTGCAACTATCATTTTAGGAGAACTAATGTACTTCAGTGCCATATCATTTTATTATGCTTATTTTTATGGTAGAAAGGTTTTTAACTAAACTTACTAGAATAAGAAATTTTTTCTCTTATATATTTAGACTAAAAAACAAATGTGTGAGTATGAGTCATTTTTGCTTCACATAAAACATCCTTAAATTTTTCAGTTCTATTTTTTTTTAAATCATTGCATTAAAAAAAATCACTGCGTATTTTTTAGTAACAGTGTATCAGTAATACCTTTTTTTAATTTAGTATTTATTGCACTTGACATTGTGTTAAAAGCCTTCCTAGAGCCTCTCTGTAGCCCCTGCAGGTGGACTTTGGCACGTGAAATTAAAACCACTCCAGAAACATGGGTGACAAGGAAATTTTCCTCACAAAAAGAAACATCTCTGGGAAGTTTGACTTATGGCTACTTTATCTCATGGATTTACTTTAAAAATCAACCCATACCTTGGTTGGTTTTTTTTTTTTCCTATTAGTCCTACCGATACATTTTTTTCTTAGATAATATTTAGAGATGACTACTGGTTACCAGGTATGAAGCCAAATGATCTTTCCTCATTAACAAGCAATCAGTTATCACTGCTGGACCCCTCCTCCAGCCAGGATAATTTTGCAGACCTTTTGCCATTTATCCATGCAAGTATCTTCACCAGAAGGGATACCTGGGATTGTTTTCAGTCCCTACTCACATGAAATAATTTATATTTGTTTAGTGTTTTGTAGGTTACTGATCATTTTTACTAGTTATCTCATTTGATCCTTACCTAAATGCTATAGATAAGAGTTGTCATTATACTTATTTTACTCTTGAGCAAACTGAGAATTCAAAAATCTTGAGATTTTTTTTTCAAGGTGGCCCAGCTGGCAAATGAGACAAGTTGAGGATCCAACTATAGTTCTTTTCCTTCCAAATTTCATGTTTTTTTTTTCTTGATCCCATTCTGCTTTTCTAGTCTGATTCAAAGAATTTATTTCACATATAGGTTAGGCTATCCATTAAATTAGTATGCCAAAAAGGATCTTCTTCTTGTAAGCATGTCTTTGAAAAACGTCTGAATGAAGAGTAAGTTGGCAAGTCTTTTATACATCTACATCCTTCCCCCAACCTGTCTGAATTAGAGCTCAAAACTTTACCTTAGGAGTTTTGTAGAGAGCCCTTGATTGAGTTTAGTTGAATTAACCGGAGAAAATACATAAAGATCTCTAATGAATACCAATAATGTTGTTAATCCCTGGAAAGCAAACGGACTCCATAGCATCTTGTATCCCATGTATGTTTGTTTCCTTTAGGAACTCTGTTGATTTTCAGTCTGCCACTTTGACCCTATTTGATTGATCGAGCCTCTGCTCTTGTAATTGGGTGACTGTACATATCTTTAATGAAGACCAGCTATGTTTTATTATCTCTCATCCTAAAATAAAAATAACCCTTGGAAAGTACTATTTGATGCATAGGTGTTCCATAGATATTTGCACAAATGAATTATCCCCATTTTGCAGTAAAAGAAGCTAAGACTGAGGTTAAGAACTACCTAAAATATTCTAATTGGAAAGTGATAGAGTTGGTATGTAAATCCTACTTTTACTCTAAAGTGTGCCCCCTTTCTACTAGGCAGGTGGTGATATCTGTATGTGGACAGGGCACTGTGATGCGATCTTGTGTTTTGAATTTCGCATCTAGCCACTAAGAAACAGTTGCATCACCTTCTGATCCTTCAGAGGAATATAACACATGTGACAGATGATTATTGTAACATGAACAATTATAAAAAAAACTTTACAAAAGAGTAGGTGGTACATTATGAATATAAAAACTTTATAAATAATATAAATGGGTTTCACACCCAAGTATATAGAATCCATAATTATGTTTAGAAATAATCCTGGTGTGTTGTTCCAAGCTATTTTCTATAATCAAACTTAATCTAGTAAGTCGTTGGTGATGCTTGGGTGTTTTACACACTTGTTGATGTGAAAATGTAATTTGGCATAGTACTATGAGAAACCATTAATTTGTTTCTCTACCCCTGGAGTCATTTGTTTGGCTCTTGCTTCCTTAATTGTTCAAGTGTAACTTTCGCTGGAGGCTTGTATCTATAATGCCACAGTGAATTATTTAACATTTGAGAGAAGTACTGACTTGGGAGCTTTTTAATTCACCTCCAAACTTCTGGGATTTACATTGTTTGTGTTTTCCTAACTTGACTTTGAGGTCAGATCATGGAACCTGAGTAAATTACCTAAGGGACCAAAAGTGAGTTAGGTGACCTCTTTTGTTTGGCCTAAGGATATAAATGATGGATATAACCTATGGATATGCTTAGGAAACGTATCATTAAATGGCCAAGAGAGGCAGAAGTGAGGCTAAAATGTAATGACTACATTTTGAAAAACAGGTAAGAGAACTACATTTATAAAACTGCACTATAAACATCTACCATAGCCTTTTGCCAACAAGGCTGTGGACTTCAGTTATATTCCTCCAATCCTGGCTTTCAAAAAATTGGTTGCAAAAGTGATCAATCAAAAAAGTAATACTATAATGTTGTATAGTGACAGATGGTGGCTATACTGATTGTGGTGAGCACTGAGTAATGTATGGAATTGTCACATCACTGTTGCACCCCTGAAACTAATACAACATTATATGTCAACTATACTTCAATAATAAAAAAATTAATTTTTAAGAGTATTACTAAATTGCCAGGTATCCATAGCCACTCCTGAGAAGATAAATTTATAACTTCCTACTATCTTAAGGATAGAATATTTTTATTTTATGTACAAAAAAATCATTACAGTATATAAAACATGATATTACAAAGTATAGATGTCTATAATGTAACGTAATTATTAAGCTTAAAGAAACTTAGGTGAATTTTCTGTACGAATACTTCAGTTTTCTTGGTTGTTTTAGCAAGAATTGATTCAGTTATTTCTTGTCTAACTAACTATTATAAACAGACCGCATGTTTTCATTCTACCTTCATTGCCTGAAATTTCCCAACATCTTTTGTTAACTCTGGTAGAAGAGATTGAAATGAGAATCTTTGCATGGCCGAACTTCCATAGAGCATAAATGTAGAAGGCCAAAATACACATTTGGAATCACACATTTTACAGTAGTAGTTTAACATGGACTGTGTCTCACAGTGACTGTACCTTATTATGTCCTTTGATACTTCTAGTTCAGGACATGAGCTGTAAGGCCAACTCTAAAGTACTCCTCATGGAACATGAAAAAGTCTCAAATTTTCAACATAGTTATCATGTAAAGTGAGATGTAAAGTGACATTTCAAAGGAGAAAAGTATTAGTGGAATATCATTGAGAAATATAAAAAATAACACACATAGTACTGCAAAAGATCTACTAGATTTTTTCATTTTATTTTATTTTTAAACGTTTATTTATTTGAGAGAGAGAGCAGGGGAGGGGCAGAGGGAGAGGGAGAGAAAGAATTCTCAAGTCGACTCCCTGCTGAGCACAGAGACTGCTGTGGACCCTCAGCTAGGACTCAGGTCATGACCTCAGCGGGAATCACAGAGCCAGCCATGCCTAACCAACTGAGCCACCCAGGCGCCCCTAAATTTTTTTAAATGCCATTAAAAGTTTATTTGCTTTATATTTTGACCTATTCCTTCTTTCATTGCATTTTATTTGCTTACCTCTGTTATCCACAGCTCCCATTCTGGTGTCTCTATGGCTTGACGTTTTACTGGTTTTAGACTCTTCTGAGTTTTTGCTGCCCTCAATTCCCATTTCCAGAGGGAGGAGAATAAACTGCTGTTGGGGAACCAGTGTAGTGACAGTATTGCTTCTGGGTGACAGGTGAGCTGATGAGTAAGAAAATAAAATTATGGATTGATCATTTTCTGTATTTATTTATAATACTGATAACAGAAGACTGTGTACTTTGTGTGCTATGAAACATAGTTCATATGATCTATCGTCCATGTTACCCCAGCACTCAGCGTATTCCTAACACATAGATGGCAGTCAGTGACTCTAAGATCATGGCTGATTAATAATAATAATTTTAAATTATTATTTTCTAAATTTTTATCATTTAATCTTCAAGCAAGGAAGACCTTCCTAAAAGGTTCCAGAACCCTGAAACTATAAACAAAAAATACATTTGACTGCACATAAGTGGAAAAAATTACTGTAAAGTCAAAAGAAAATGCCAGAATTACAAAAATATTTGAAACATACAAGCCAAAGGACCAATTTTTAATAAACAAATCGGTTGAAGATCTTATAAATCCAGAAGAAGATAATACAACACAAACATGAATTAAAGAAATGAACAGGCTGTTCAGTGAAGAAGAATCTTAGATGATTAGTAAACAACAGGTGGAAAAGTCTGGAATTCATCATAATGGACAAATTAAAACAATCAGTGTTTTCCTTTGTCAGATTGGCAAAGATTAAAAAGTTTGATACCCAGTATTTGTGAGTGTGTAAGGAAGTAAGCACTTGAATGCTTTGTTAGTAGGAACATTAATTGATAGAATTACTTAGAAAATAATTTGGTAACTAACAGTTATAAAACAGACTACATATTTTCATTCTACCTTTGTTGCCTGAAATTTCCCAACACCTCTTATTTAACTGATAAAAGAGATTGGAAGAAGTTTGCCAAGCACATTTTCTTTTCTTCCTGAGTATTTAGCTAGACTACATTGACCAGCTTTGGGGTAGCTATAGCATTTTCAACTATAAATTTTACTCTAATTCAACCACCCTTTGATTTAGCAAAGTTGCTGATGTGTTAACATAAATGCTCAAAGACGTATGTATAAGAATGCTTTTTGTAGCGTAGTTTGCAAGAACAACAGCATCCCCAAAAAAGGGAAACAATCAAAGAATCCACCAAGAGAGCCCATGTTGTTACTGACGCAAGGGAGTATCAGATAGATGTTTAAAAGCATTAAGAAGGTCTCTTTGCCTGATCTGGAAAGATCTCGAAGAATCAAGAAAAAAAATCAAGATGCAGAAACGTATTACAGTTTGATCCCACTGGGGCTTGAATGGATGAACAGTGGATTTTTCTACACATGGAAAAATGCTTTAAAAGAGACACAAAGAGTTAATTGTGGTCACCTCTGGGGAGGGGCAACTGGGGGAAATGGGATGAGAGAGACTTCGTTCATTTTATGTCCTTAGTGGTCTGAATTCTTTTTAACTGTACGTATGTTTTACTTATGCACTTCATAATGTACTTTTACCAAAAAGCTGGTAGTTAGCTTAGTCCTGCTATTAGAATGAGGGCCTTAGAGTCCCTGGGCTGACCTGAACTTTTTCTTTTCCCCCTTTTGACAAGATCAAGTAGACTATGAAAATGCATAAAGTATAGATTTTTTTTTTTTTAACAAAGAGAGCAGGAGTGAAGCAAAATGATTTACTTTCTTAGGTTTGCCATCCTTGTTAAAATGGACACCATTGGGGCACCTGGGTGGCTCAGTTGGTTAAGCATCTGACTCTTGGTTTGGCTCAGGTCATGATTTCACAGTTATGGGATTGTGTCCCGCACTGGGCTCTGCACTCAGTGTGGAGTCTGCTTCAGATTCTCTCCCCCTCTTCCTCCTACTCACTCTCTCTCTCTCAAATAAATACATAAAATCTTAAAATAGACACTATCAATTTCTTGGAAATTGTGCTAATTCTTTTTTTTAAACTCAGTGTATTATTCAGTTGATTAAGGTTAAATTAATCATTATATCCTAAGGTCATTGTTGGGCTTTTAGAACTAATCACAAAAAAAGCATAAACGTAACTATAAGTTAAATATAGAAAACATCTTAATAAAATGACTCATGTTAACAGTGCTTTCTCCTCTAAGAGAAAGTTTATCAGGCTTGGATGCTGTCACAGAAATGGTGGTAGAATATTTGGCGGCCCAAATGAAATCTTAATTTAAGGAGAATGGTGGAAAATTTTAAAAATGGTGAAAGAAGTGAGTTTTGTTGTTTATAAATCTTTAAATTTAGAGAATAAGTATTGGTCTCCACTGGAAATATTTTAGTTCAAAATTATCTTTTTAGTGTGGTATGAATTAATTTCTGATGATGTCTAGTCATAGTAACAGTAGACTATCCATCTTCACTTTTGTACCTCACATTTTAATTTGTCTAGTACTTAAAAGTGCCTAACAAAATTAAGAAACTATGTTTACCTTAGAGATTGACCAATCAAAAAATACCTTCGAAATGAGGATTGGAGCATCTGGG
This sequence comes from Mellivora capensis, assembly GCA_004024625.1. Taxonomy (NCBI): domain Eukaryota; kingdom Metazoa; phylum Chordata; class Mammalia; order Carnivora; family Mustelidae; genus Mellivora; species Mellivora capensis. Next base: position 60,919 of record PISX010001624.1, on the reverse strand, counting down.
TAGCTCAGACGGTTCAGCATCCAATTTGTGATTTCAGCTCAGGTCATGATCTCGCAGGGCCTGAGATTGACCTCCACCTCCGGGTCCTCTCCAGAGGAGTCTGCTTGAGATTCTCTCTCTCTGGCCCTTCCTTCATGCATGCTCACTCTCTCTCTCTCTCTCTCTCTCTCAAATAAGTAAATAAATCTTTTTTTTTTAAGACTTTATTTATCCATTTGACAGAGAGAGATTACAAGTAGGCAGAGAGGCAGGCAGAGAGAGAGGAGGAAGCTGCCAAGCAGCGAGCCTGATGCGGGGCTCAATCCCAGGACCCTGGGATCATGACCCGAGCTGAAGGCAGAGGCCTTAACCCACTGAGTCACCCAGGTGCCCCTCAAATAAATAAATAAATCTTGAGGAAGAAAAAAAGAAATGAGGCTTAAGTAAGAACATGTTGATTATATTGATTTTGGTCTCTCAATTATATTGATGTGAAATAATTAATATTGAAATGTATAGCATTAAACATAGTTATGTTTGTTTTTTTTTTTAAGAGGACATGTAAATGCTAGAAAAGAGTCTGGAAGAAACCTCACCCACCTGATGATGACAGTGGTTGGAAGCAGTAGGAAGGGAGTGGGTTTGGGAACAGCTATAGAGAAATCATCAAAGGGGGTTTTATTTGGAACATTTAATTTTTTTTGTAAAGAGAATCTATTCATATTATTTTGTATGATTAAAATTAACTTGAAAATTAGAAGAAAGTTATATTTCATACTTACAAAGCAATAAAAACCTATTTAAAAATGCATCTTTTTGTCCTACAAGAACCTTAAAAATGAGGAGTGCTTATTGACTGATTTAAAATGTTTATGCTGAATAATTGAATTTAGAGTAGGCTTTTGAAGATAATTTCCTAAAGATATCTCAGCTCCCTTTCAGAGAGATTTCAAGAGTTGAAAGCATGTGCACTTTGATTACATATTCCTATTGATTGTATTCTGCTTACAACAATAAAAATAAACTCCAGATACAAATCTAGCAATATTACTAATTCATTACAACCAGTGCTTATTTTCTTCATTAACTTTTTATTGTTATTTTCAACTTACGCAGCGTGCACAAATGCAGCAATTATATGTTGAAAAAGAAAGGGGAAGGTTCTTTATGTTCAGGATACTGTACATCACAAGTCATTACTTCACCAGAGCAGTTGGAAAAACACAAAATAAGAACAGCCTCTTACCAAACAAGTATAATTAACCACAGAAAGTAGGTGGGCTCAGCTACTAATCTACTCAGCTGAGAGTTCGCTTATTATATATAAATATCTTGCTATAGATTAGCCTGCCTGACTACATCACAGCAAAAAACACACCGCATAAATTGCTTTGGTGTTGGTGAAAAAGTTTAAATATTTTCCTTAAAGAAGGGCTGTGTTGACTAGCAAGAAGCCATAGTCAAAGCCAATGTCCGGTGTCTAATTCTGCATTTTTTTAAATCTTTATTTTTAATTTTTAAAAAAATAATTTATTTGGCGGGGGGGAACTAGTAGGGGGCAGTGCAGAGGGAGAGTTCTGGAGAAGCAGACTCCCCCCACTCAGCAGGGAGCCTGATGTGGGGCTCGATCCCAGGACCCTGAGATCATGACATGAGCCAAAAGGCAGGCACTTGACCGACTGAGCCACGCAGGCTCCCCTAAATCTGCATTTTAAACAAGGCTTAATTCTTGACACTTGTCATAACAAAATGTTAGCTTTGTGCGGTAGAAGATATACAGTCAAAATGTTTAGTGGCAGAGTTTGCTTAATAGCTTCATCCTTCCTGTTGATCCTTTGAACCCAGACCCAAGGCACCCCCCACTAGCGGACAGTGTGGTGTAATAGAGACGTGGGTGTAAGGGCTAGAGATCTGGGTTCTTGTCACAAATGTGTAACTGATGAGCTATTTCACGTAAGTCAGTCCCTTAATTGCTCTGTGTGATTACTTATCTGTAAGATGTGATCATAATGGGCTTCAGGTCCAGGAGCTCAACCACAGGACACGTATTCAGCTAGGTTCAAGTAGCATGTGGTACAACACAGCACATCCTGACTACCTCGTCTCTGCAAGGCACAGGGCTGAGTCTGCAAATATTAATAAGAAATAGTCTCCGGCCTCTAGTGACAAGGTAGAAAAACAATATGCATCTAGTAGCCATCTGACACTGGATGCAATTTCATTTCTAGAGCTCTGTTTCTGGAGCTTAACTTTTAGAGCTATAACCATATTCCCTCTTGGGTCCACAATCCTTCCATATTTAATTACATTAAAATTGTTTATTTAAAGACCGATAATCCTTAACACCTCTCGCATAAGAAGCTACTAGGGAACTGGCATCCACGGTGCCCAAGGAACTCCCTTCTCCACTGTGCTCTTGGATTTTTCTCACTCTTGGATTGTGTAGCTGGGTGATGGTTGTAATAGAGGAAAAGAGCAGATCCTCAGGTTGGTAATCTCTAATCCTGGCATCCTTCCTCCCTGAAGTTACTGGTATCTTGGGTCTTCATTTTCTTTTTCTTTTTTTTTTTTTTAAAGATTTTATTTATTTATTTGACAGAGAGAGAGATCACAAGTAGGCAGAGAGGCAGGCAGAGAGAGAGGAGGAAGCAGGCTCCCTGCTGAGCAGAGAGCCCAATGTGGGGCTCAATCCCAAGACCCTGGGATCATGACCTGAGCCGAAGGCAGCGGCTTTAACCCACTGAGCCACCCAGGAGCCCCTTCATTTTCTTTTATTAAGATTCCCCCATTCCCTCCTTTACTCAAGTTTTTAAGTTTGTAAGCGGAGTATAATATCCTTAATTATTCACTGGTGTCCCATTCCCTGCAGGATTAAATACAAATTCCTTAACGCAATAATTCCTAGCAGCCCTAGAATAGAAGTGGAGAAGGTAAAAGCATGATCATGGTTTTTCTTTGCCACCAAGAAAAGGGTATGTGCAAAGGAATGCTTGACCTAATAAATTATTTAGGTGTGGGCTGCCTGGCTGGCTCAGTTGGAGGAGCTTGTGACTGTTGGTCTTGGGGTTGTGAGTTCAAGTCCCCAGGAGGATAGAGATTACTCAATAAATAAATAAACTAAAAAAACATATTATTTAGGCTTGATGAGCAAGGAAGTGAAGCCGAGGGAGTCCAAAATTAGGGAGAAAACAGTGATTGAGGTCTGGAGGTCTTGAGGACTCATATTCGGCGTTGGAGTGGTAATGCAGTGAGAGAGCTCAGAGGTCAGGTGATTGTAGAAAGAAAGTAGGATATTCACAATGAACATTTTAGAAGTAGAACAGTCCTGAAAGGTAAGTTCCAGTTGTGTTTAAGAGTGAGGTTGACGGAATGTAGCGGAGATTGAATTGAGTAGATTGAGAAACTAGGGGATGGGCAGTTCATGTGATTGAAGTCAACCAGGAGAACAACAAAACTGAGCTGAGATGCCAAAGACTGAGGAAAACAGAGTAACAGAGGAGAGGAATGGCAGTGGAAAGTAGTTCGAAGGATCAGTGGGTTTCTCAAGATGGTGAAGAAATAATGAGAGTACTGGCCCCACCTCTCAGCTCCTCAGCCTGTGGTTTATAGGTAGTGAAGTATATCCACTCACAAAGATACAGGGCTTTCAGTATTCCAGGAAAAGCCATGTCTCTATTAAAGCCAGAACCTAGAGGGAATGTTCTATGAGTTTTTAGAACACTTAACACACTGTTTTGTAATGACTAATTTATGTATATGTTTTCCCACTAGGCAGTACCTTCTAGAGGTAAGGGCCTGTGTTTTAGTCTAACCCAGCATGTCTCTACTGAGCCTTCTGTTATATTTTGTATCTTTGAGATACTTCTTGTATGTCTTGGAATGATTTCCTCTACTAGAGTTGTTCATTCACTCATTGGCTCATTCACTCATTGGCTAATTCATTCATTTATTCAACAACCATTTATTGAGCACCTGCTATGTGCAAGGCTGAGTATGATAAACAGAAAAATAGTAATTATTATTATAGCTAACACCTTTTTTTTTATATCTGGTCCCAGTTCCATGTGCTTAAATGTTAATTTATTTAATCTTATGACATTAGTTAAGTAAAAATTGCTTTTCTTGGGCAACAGGCTTATAGAAATTTAATAACTTGAAGAAGTTTATAGTGTAAGTGAATGGCAGAATTGGGATTGAAACCCCATTTGAGGGGTGTCTGGGTGGCTTTAGTCGTTAAGCATCTGCCTTCAACTCAGGTCATGATCCCAGGGTCCTGGGATCGAGCCCTGCATCAGGCTCTGTGCTCAGCAGCGGGAAGCCTGCTTCTCCCTCTCCCTCTCCCCCTGCTTGTGTTTCCTCTCTTGCTGTCTCTCTCTTTGTCAAATAAATAAAATCTTTTAAAAAAGAAAAAGAAAGAAAGAAACCCCATTTGACCATAGAACCCATGCTTTTTCCATTACTGTACCTGGCCTCTGGAGTAGGGTGCCCTAAATATACTTTCTTACTCATCTTGACATCCTCAGCACTAAACACAGATTTTTATGTTCCATGTTTGGTGGTGCGGAATTGTGTAGTTAGATAGAAACCAGGTTTTCATTGGCCACCAAAGCCCTCGCATTATGGTATCCACTCAAGGGCTCCATGAACTACGGTTGATTTACTGAGACAAAATTTCCTTTTGAGATTGAGTATGGATCGCTCTCTACAATTTAAAAATAAAAACATTTACATTTGCAAACCATATCTCTTTAACTCTGCATTTCCTTTCACAGATTTATTCTTTATCTATTGGGAAAAACTGATAACTGTATGTTTTCTCTGATACACGAACCACTTTCTAAGACAGACTTGTGCCCTAAGAAGATGTTCTGTCTAATGAGCATTTCCTATAGAGCAGGAACAAACTGTATTTCATTGGTCATTAATCTTGAACTACTTAGTGCTACAAATTTTGGTATTGAAAAAAACACTAAATTCATACTCATTGGAGTCACAGTTTCAGGGAAATACTTGGATAATTATGTACCTACAAGATATGCTGCTGTCCATGGGTAATTTACATCCTGCAGAAATAGAGAGTATCTATTACTCTACCGTAATTACTTACATATTCATCGCAAATAATGATGTAACAGATTTTTAGAGGCTGTGCATAAGAGAATCAACAAACTGAGACGCAAAACAAGTTTCCACCCCTTCTTTCCAAAGCTATAGTTAATCACTTGAACACTATCCAATATAGCAGAAAGCTGGCAGACTTTTCTTTGCAGCAGGCTATGTAAAAATGTTGATAATTTACAGCTTATTATGCCATGCAAACGACTGTGTTCTCAGTGTAAGAGAGTGAGAAAATACGGCTGTGAAATTACTGAACTCCCCTTTGTTAGTTGTTTACTGGCAACAGTGGAAGGAGTCTTTGCACTTAAAATGCATTTCTGTATTTAATTTTATAACATTCAGTTCAGGATTTTTTTTTTAAATGGGAATTTACTTTTTCTCTTTCTTTGTAGATAGGCCAGAGCAGTTTTAATTTAACAAAAACAGTAAGCTGAAAAAATCAGAATTGTAGGGGAATTTCAGTGGAATAGTAGTAAATTATTAGGGTTTAGTTCAGTTTATGGGTTAAATGATGCAAAACCCGTCCTTTTTGACACCCCTGCAGTGTTTCATAGTCGGCTTGTTATTTTCATAGGTACCTTATGCAAAGTTTCTTTGGCTGGAAGTTATCTTCTTCAGGAATAATGAGGGGGTAGGCAAGGTAACCTGGACCTCTTTGTAATGTGTTGAACATAGCCACCTATGTTAGTTCTTTCCTTAATATTTTCTCATTTTACTGATTCCCCTCTTCGATTCAGAAAGCCCTAAAGCTACATAGTCTTTTGTGGTTTACATTTTCTCTGTGCCTGGTTTGGTATTGCCAACTTATCCTCAATAAATATGCCCAAAATCATGACCTCCAGTTTGGTGGGAAGGTAGCTCCTCTGTGAAGGACTAGCCAAGGTTTGCTTTTAGATGCTACTTACACTTGATAGGGGGACTTTAGTGAAGGAAGTTCCTAAGAGAGCCAAGTAAAGACACAAGAACTGTTATTTGAAAGTCCAGAGTCTTTTTCCTTCTAATTCTTCAACTCTAAATGGGCGTAGAGCTTTCTATGTAGTTTACACTTCCCTGAAGATAAAGAGAAGAAAAATTCATATTTACATATTTAAAACATTCAAAACAGCATGTTTAGTTTTTCTGTTCTCCTGTTTGTTTTAGAAACAGTTTAGAAGCTGGGGACTTTCTAGTTCTTATTAATCCCATACTCTTTTTTTTTTTTTTCCCATAACACACATAATTAGATATTGAATATATTTAAATGGGAATTTTTATACCTCTGCAACTCATATGTTTTTGAGAAATAATGGATTATTATCTCAGAGAAATAGGAATATCAAGACATTATCATTTTATTGTCATTGTCCTCTTCAAGCAACTTTTTAGTATAAAAACTTATATTTTACAGCCACACAGAAGAATTTGTTTTCTACTTCAAACCTTTTTTTTTCTTTTTTAAGTCAAATATTACAACAACCTTCAAGTCATCTGTGTTTGTGGCAAAGTTAAAAATTGAGTATAATGATTTATTCTGTTTTCTTCTTTTTGGGTGGTGGGGGGAGGGGCGGGGGGCAGACTAGACAGAGACCTGAAGTGTGCCTTGTGGGTGGGAGGATGGGATACCTAACACTACTCTCCAGTGACCGCTTCTGGCCTCCTGTTAAATGTGGTATTGGAATGGACAGCGATTCTCTCTTAGAATGCCTTGGTGAAAGAAAGAGGATGCCAGAAAATCAGGCAGTGTAGATAGACTTTGTGATGATAGCTTCCTCACCACTTTAATATCCTTTTGCTACTCTCCCACCCTCCTATAGAAAAGAGTCTGATTACCAAACACACTTCGTAGGTAAACTAATAATTACTCAGGTTTTTCATTTTATTAGGTACACTTGTAACTGACAATCTAAATATCTGATGACCTTGAGATAATACTCTTACATCTTATCAATGTGTACGAAGCTAAGGAAAATTTGAATACTTATTAACAGATGTACCTTTATCCAGAGGTGAATGAAGGACTCCTTAGACAATTTGGGAAGGGGAAAATAACACTTCCGTGAAGAATCCTTAAAGATCTAGGAATTTGGGTACCTGGGTGGTTCAGTCAGTTGAGCGTCTGCCTTTAGCTCAGGTCACGATCCCAGGGTCCTGGGTTTGAGCCCCCCATCAGGCTTCCTGCTCAACAGGGAGTCTGCTTCTCCTTCTCCCTCTTCCTTTGTGCTTGCCATCTCATTCTCACCCTCAAATAAATAAATCTTTGGAAAAAATGCTTTTGTAGGTATCAGATTACACTAAACTGTACTGGGTGCCATAGCAAAAGAATTAAATCAGTCTACTCTCGGTCCTTTTAAAGTTTATTATCTCTAATGTGTATTTTAAAAATATACATACAGTATATCATAGACACGTATATTAGATATATAACACATCATAGTTCATACTTGCATCAATTTAGGGAGAAAAAAACAAGGATACCGCCCTCATTTGTGGTGGTAAAGATCAATTAGAATAGCCAATGAAATTCAGATTTTGGTCATGTCAAATTATTCAGTCAGACTTAATTAACATTAAATGGATAATACATTTATCCACTCTGAAATTTGATTTACCATTCATGGACCTGACCAGGTAATCTATTCCTTAAGATAATATTTTTCAAAATTTAAAACATGGTTATCTGAACTGTTCTAGAACTTGTTTGCTGACTTTATTTCATAAAGTCCATCATTCCAGCTTTAGGATGTTTTCTTCTAATCTGGGCCAGTGTTTAAAAGAGATTCCTTGGGGTGCCTGGGTGGCTCAATCGGTTAAGCATCTGCCTTACGCTCAGGTCATGATCCCAGTGTTGGGATCCCTGCTCAAATGGGAAGCCTGCTTCTCCTTCTCCCACTCCCCTGCTTATGTTCCCTCTCTCGCTGTCTCTCTCTCTCTCTCTGTCAAATACATAAATAAAAATCTTTAAAAATAAAAATAAATACATAAATAAAATAAAAGAGATTCCTTAAAATGGTATATTCTAATGATTTGCGGTAAACAGCCCCATTCAGCCCCTCACTCTCCACTTCTCCACATTCCCAGCATATTTCTCCCCTATCGTTCCCTATTGGGTAGAATTACCCTTCAGGTCCCACTTTAAAAGCTGCTTTCTTTGGAACTCCTTCCCTTATTCCATCAAGATTTGGGTGAGGCCTCCTTCCTCTGGGCTCCCTTGGAACTCTGTGTTTACTCCTAGGATAGTACTTATTGCCCAGGATTAAAATCATTTGGTTTGCTCTCTAAACCCTTCCCTGATCTGGCTGGTCATCAGCTTCTTGAGAACCGAGCTATGGTTTTATTCCTTTTTTTTTTTTTTTTTCTTGGATGCATTCTCAGAGCTTATCACAGAGTTTGACATGTGGCGGGCATTCCATAAATGCCCATTAAAGAGAAGTGAGGGATCCTCAAATGTTGACTACAATTGCAGGCTGTTAATAATAACATATAGAGAAACTGTATTTGAAAGATTGTCCTTCTAATTGTAATGAATTTGAACAGGTCATTAACAACCAGTCAGGACTTCAAAAACATCTTCAAAAGATCTTTTCGCTACAACTATTTACCTCAGTTCAGATGCTGTTAATTGGTTATCTGATGATTTGACAAAATCTATTAAGAAGCTGTTATTTAGCAGTATCTATTTTAATATTTATAACTCACTGCAAGATGTCCCCTCTTTTTTTAAAAAAAATATTTTATTTATTTATTTGACAGACAGAGATTACAAGTAGGCAAGAGAGGCAGGCAGGGAGAGAGAGGAGGAAGCAGGCTCTCTGCAGAGCAGAGAGCCCGATGTGGGGCTCGATCCCAGGACCCTGGGATCATGACCTGAGCCGAAAGCAGAGGCTTTAACCCACTGAGCCACCCAGGCGCCCCCAAGATGTCCCCTCTTGACCAAACCTTTCTAGTTATAGTATAGCCCAAATCCCAGTTCATTAGATATCATTAAATGTGGGTTTGCCACAAAGATAAGAAACTCAGTTATCTTTTTAAGAAAATAAGTATTTATAGCAATAAGTGAATTTATAACCAAGTTGAACACAAAAGCAGAGTAAAAAATGTTTAAAAATAAATTGATGTAAATGAGGCATTTGAAAATACAGGTTGGTGCTTCATCATTAACATTAACTGACAAAAGTCACAAAATTAAAGTTATTTTGTGACTTTTGTCAGTTAATGTCACAACCTTAGTGTTATTTTTAAAATAGTTTTTTTTAGGGGTATTTAATTAAGTAATGTGGTGTTTGCTTATTTCAAACAGTCTGTCTTTGTTCTTGTCAAAGCCATGCTGGCAGGGCATTGCTTTTCCTTTCCCTTTTGTTAATATTCTGTGTTAGATAATGGTTTCGCAAATAATAGATTCCAAGGACCTTTGATCCACCATTACTGTAAAATAAAATACAACTTAATTTTTTTCTGGGCATAATGGTTTTAACCTTGTGTACTAATTTGACTGTGCTTGTGGGGGCAGATCCTTAAATGAGACGCAAATGAAGGAAAAATTGCTAATGCTGCCACTGTATATGTAATGAGCACTGTGTAATAAACCATAACCTCTCGACATTTCTCTGGAAAGCAGCGTGATTATTTTGGATGGCTAGCCCTTTGTGGATGGCTCATTACCGTCTGGCATAATATGTATTGATAGAGACTGTAATTGTCAACTCCTATTTGACATGCTGCCTCTAATAAATATGGCTTACATCACTGGAATCTACTAATGGTTATATGGGAAACTGTAATTAAAGAAAAAAATTATATATGTTTTAGGTTTAAAAAATAGTATATACGTATAGAAAGTGTCTCTAGAGGATCATCTGCTCACCACCCTCCAACCCCCCACGTTTGCAGCTTCTTGTCTTAGAGTATTTGAAGCTTCCCCTGGGGATTGGTACTTTTTCATCAGTATAGGACCAACATGTGACAAGACCCGCGCACGTGTGTGTGTGTGTGTGTGAGAGAGAGAGAGAGAGAGAGAAACAGAGGGAAGAGATTTTCCTCCACACTTAAGGAAAGCATTCCTTTTTTTTTTTTTTTTTAAGATTTTATTTATTTACTTGAGAGAGAGTGAGAGAAGCAGGCTCCCCACTGAGCCAGGAGCCTGATGTGGGGCTTGATCCCAGGACCCTGAGATGATGACCTGAGCCAAAAGGAGTCGCTTAACCGACTGAGCCATCCAGGCGCCCCAAGGAAAGCATTCCTCTCAACAAAGAAGTGGCAGTGTGAAAAGTCCTTCTATGTATATAAAAGATCCGTAAGACTCTAGTTTATGCTTCTGGGTTCAACTCCTGAAGTTAATGCTTTATATATAGGCAGACAGTCTCATATTATTCACCTTTTCCATGGTTTTCTTTAACTATATTTTTTTTCTAACTTTACTCTCATTTTGTTATAAGAAACTTCTGTTCTTTGGTAGGAAAAAAAAATACCTAAGAAGCCAAATTAATATGGAATAGGAGGGCACCTGGGTGGCTCAGTTGGTTAAGCATCTGCCTTTGGCTCAGGTCATGATCCTGGGGTCCTGGGATCAAGCCCCACGTCAGGCTCCCTGCTCAGTGAGGAGTCTGCTTCCCCTGCTCCCCCCACTTGTGCTCTCTCTCTCTCTGTCAAATAAATAAAATCTTTTTAAAAATATGGACTATGAATCACAGGGATATTAAAGACCCACAGAATACCTTATATAATATTTAAGCTTGAATAAGTGTAAATCAGAGATTAGAGCTGGACCTACCTCATGTTATAAACCAAATGTAGGCCTGGTCATTTTGTGTCTGAAAATATAGAATTGGAATTCTAGAGAATATTTTTTTTTAAGATTTTATTTATTTATTTATTTATTTGAGAGAGAGCATGAGCGTGTGGGGGTGGGGCAGGGCAGAGGGAGAAGCAGACGCCCTGCTGAGCAGGGAGCTCAATGTGAGGCTCGATCCCAGGACCCTGAGATCATGACCTGAGCCAAAGGCAGATGCTTAACTGACTGAGCCACCCAGGCGCCCTGAGAATAACATTTTTGTTACACATTGTGTAATTGTACAAGACTCTAAACTTCTCGACAAGGTTCTCTTGCTTTATGTATATAGCTCATGATTTTTTTTTAAATTTATTTATTTGACAGGCAGAGATCACAAGTAGGCAGAGAGGCAGGCAGAGAGAGAGAGAGAGAGAGAGAGGTGGAAGCAGGCTCCCTGCGGAGCAGAGAGCCCGATGCAGGGCTGGATCCCAGGACTCTGGGATCATGAACTGAGCCGAAAGCAGAGGCTTTAACCCACTGAGCCACCCAGGTGCCCCATAGCTTATGATTTTTATGAAATGAAATCTTTAGCATAGCTCATGAAATCAGAACATGGGCACATGTTTCTATTTGCTGGAGTAGGTCTAGAAAATGATATAAAAACATAGGCAACTCGGGTTTTTTCTAAGCAATGTGAAGTTTCATATCATAATTTTCATTCTAAGAAAATGGAATCCTATTTTTACCATTCTGGTGAAGAGCCGTAGGTGTTGGGAGAGCACAGCTGTATTTATCCACCCATAGTTTTAAATCATGGTCCTGGACGCAGTCCAGTCGCTTTGCTTGGTTCTGGGAGGGGGCCGAGGAGGTATTGGCCGGCTTGGAGCTCAGTTTCCCCAAGAAGACGACAGTCCCTTCGGGGAGGCCATGTGAACCCCGGCTCAGAGCGGCCCTGTGCTTCTGTCGACCCAGACAGCACCGCCCCCGCTACCCCTGGGGACCGTGTGAGCAAGCGGGGGGTGCTGTGGGGGCGCCGAGGAGGGATTTCAGTCACCCACCAGTCCTTCAGAAAACAGCTGAAGCCAGATACCGGTGTTTATCCAGTTTCATCCTTTAAGAAAACCTCACAGCAACCACTCCAGGATCCCAAACGGTCTGAAGGGAAGCTTCGTGCGGAAATCATCTGTTGATTGGACCAGATCCATCTTCTGGGGGGGAGTCCCACCCATGCACAGAAGGAGGAGCCCAGACACCAGAGGAAGAAAACGGTCCAGGTTTTGCCAGCGGTTCATTTAAGAAATTTAATCGATCACAATGCTGGATTTGGTCAGGTGGAGACCGATGCCAGAGTCTTGGTGTCAAGGGAGGGCACAGACCTCGCTTGGAAAACCCGAGTTTGATCCTGACCTGAAGTGCAGCAAACCAACAGTGAGCGCTGGCTGTCCAGCAAGGCAGAGGCTGACCATCTGTCTCTGTCACGAAAGAGAAACGCCGGAAGCGATCAGGCCAACTTTCAGTAAACATGGCCAGAGGCCACCTACACCTCCCGGCCCCCCAGCCCCCCTCATCGCTAGCTGGGACCAGCGCAGCAGCCTGTCCTGGTCCCCACCTCCCGACCTTGGCCCCAGTCTTTTTCCCCCAACAGCCACCTGAGGGCGCCTGTGAGCCCCAAGTCAGGCCAACCCCAGAACTCTCTCCAGGGCTCCCATTAAAAAAAAAAAAAAAAAAAAAATCATGGTCCTGTTGGTTTGGGCAAATTTCTTAACTTTTCTGAGCCCCCATGTACTCATGTGTAAAAACAGGGACAATACTACCTACCTGCCACGGCTATTATAAGAATCATTTGGAAGAACAGGGACTCCTGGGTGGCTCAGTCAGTTGGGTGTTTGACTCTTGATTTCAGCTCAGGTCATGATCTCGGGGTCATGAGATTGAGCCCCGCTTTGGGCTCCATGTTCAGTGGGGAGTCTACTTGGGATTTTCTCCCCCTCCCCTCCCAAGATAAATAATTCTCTAAAAGAATCATTTGAGGGACACCTAGGTGGCTCAGTCGGTTGGGTGGCTACCTTCAGCTCTGGTCATGATCCTAGGGTCCAGGGATTGAGTCCCACTTTGGGCTCCTTGCTCAGTGGAGAACCTGTGTTTCTCTCTGCCTCTGCCTGCCACTCTGCATGCATGTGTTCTCTCTTTCTCTCTCTCTGATAGACAAATAAATAAAATCTTTCTTAAAAAATTAAAAAATGGGTATGCCTGAGTGGCTCAGTTGGTTAAGCACCCATCTTTGGCTCAGGTCATGATCTTAGGGTCCTGGGATCGACTCCCACATCAAGCTCCTTGCTCAGTGGGGAGCCTGCTTCTCTCTCTGCCTCTGCCTGCCACTCTGCCTGCTTGTGCACGCTCTCTCTCTGACAAATAAATAAATAAATTTTTTTAAATAAATAAAAGAATCATTTGAAAGAACCTATGAACTTAATGCAGTACTTTTTAGTGTCAACTAGCTATTCAGTTGACATTATACTTCTTTTTTTGCCCTTTTATTCTTGCTTCTTCATTCTCCCCCCACAACAGATGACCACATTTCTAATCTGGTATATTCTCTGCTTTCTCAAGGGTGTCCTGTCCATGAATCACAGAGTTTTAATTTTGTTAGGCCATAATTAATAGCTAATACCTATTAGCATCCAGACCCCATTCTAATTTTCTTACATGCATTAACTCACTGAATCCTCACAGCACCCTTAGAGATTATCACCCCCATTTCACAGATGGAAAAAACTGAAGCATATGGAGGTGAAGCATCTTGGCCAAAGCGATACAGTGATGGGGCCAGGATTTGAAGCCAGGCAGTCTAACTCCAGAGCCTCAACTCTTAGCCACCAGCTACACTGTCTCTGCAGTTCACCTCTGCTCATAGGGCTAAGACAAAGGGGGAGAACAGGTAGGGTTCTAGAGAGGCCTGGTCTGCCTCCCTTTGTAGGGCTAAATTATATTTAAAAGGACAAAGCCAACACAGCAGTTGAAGGGATAGATGGGTGTTTTTTTTGGGGGGGGGGGCGGGTAAGATGGTAAACCATGTGGAGGAAGAAGCAGCGATGTAGGATGCCAAGGAAAGGGAAAACTGAGTCATGACTAGTCTTACACTAGACTTCCCAGCAAATACCAAGTGTTTCCTCAGCATGGAACACCCAAGTCTACCACTCTTCATCTTACTAATTCTTTGCTATTCTTTAAGACATAGCTGAATCCTCATCTTCTCCAGGAAACCTTCCCCAACCCTCAGGCTGAGCTAAGTTCCCCTTCCCTGGGCTCCCATACACACTGCACGTGAGTCTCTACAAACATTAGTGGTCATAGCAGTAATAGCTGCCATGTACTAAGCACAGACCACATGCCAGGCATCACATGTGTTATCTCATTCGTGTCCCATGACAATAGTAAAGGGTCAGTAGTAATGTCCCCTTTATATAGATGAAGACAATAAAGCTCAGAGGTGTTAAATTATTTAGCCAAGATCCCATGGCCAGTAAACGGCAGCTCTGGGATTTAAATCAGGTCTTTCTTACCCCAAACATAATCTTAATGACTGCAGTGTATTTACCATACTTCGTTGACATTATCTACCTTTGTCTTTCTCCTAATCAGATTGCAAACCCTTCAAGGACTGTACCATGTCTTCTTTATTTTTTACCCTAGACTCTGTCAAAACTGTGCTTTAGAAAAGAAACAGATTATTCAAATATGCTTATTTTTGCTAAATGTACGTGAATTTTAAATGTGTTTTTAATAAGAGTTTAATGTAATTTTCCTTTGACTTAATATATTATCAAACTGTATACAACATGTACAGGTAGTGCTGGATAGATCTTCTTCCTTTAGGGCTGAAAACAAATATTACATGAAGAAATGTTTGTAATTAATAACTTAATAAATCTCCAACAAAGAGTAATGCCATATAATAATGCAAAATGTAATAATATAATTAGAATAATTATAAGTTCTTTGCAGAAATACAAAGAAATCAAACTGCTGGTGTTATCAGGGATTTCAGAATGACAGCCACCTACCTTTAGCTCCCAGAGGGAACAACCCAGCATCTTTCCCTTTCCCGAGTGCTGGCACTAAAGCTTGTATCCCTCCTTTCGAGATTCCTGGCTCAGTCCTTTCCTGTGGAGAACGGCTTATGGTAGGGCAAGACCTTTACAGTGGAAAGCAGTTCAATTATGAACTGTTTAAATTATTACCTAAACTTAAGGCCCAAGAAGGCTAAACTGTGGGTACATTTTTATCTTTAACAGGGCTTGCTAAAAGGACAAGCCAGAATATCTCTGTGTCCTCCCCTGATAAGTCTTCCCTGTATTCTTTTCTTTAGAATGAGAATGAAGACAAAGAGCTGAGTTAGGTAATTCATTTCTCTGCTCTCTTCAAACTGAGTTAATTCTGTCACACCACTCTGATTAATATGTAGGTCTCTGTTTTGGACCGCAGCAGGGCACTTGTGTCCAGAGGTAAGTATGCTGGTGAAATTAGGTGGTATAATGACTTGACATTCTGATAATTAACTGGCTGTGAATATTTGACTTAGGTACCTAAGACCCAGCTGTTAACTCACGTTTCTTCATATAGGTAACCTCAGTGAAGCAAAATATAAATAGAAGGATGTTAATTTTCTTTTGTTTCTATGTGAAAATGACTCTTTGGCAAATAGGGGCAATTCAGTCATTTTGGTCTGTTAATTTATCCAAGTCATTTGAGGCTGTGGCCAGAAGATGAAGGGTGTTCCTGGACTTCTCTCCTTTCTTGTATTGTTCTCATTTCTTTCCCTCTCGGCCCTGTCTGCTAGGAGACACCCACGCCTTTGTCCTAAACCTACGCTCCGCCCATATTCCTGTTTCTGTCTGCCGGCTGCAGCCTCTCTCCAACCATTCCAGGGCAGCTGTCGACTCTGTTCGTTGTCTGGCAGGGGCAGTGAGCCCTGTTGGGACCAGTGGCAGGCGGCAGCAAGCTGATTGGGGAGCCCCCCCGACCCCCGCTTCCACCAGCACTGCTGTGGCAGCCCCGCAGGGCACCAATCGGGCCGAGAAGCTGCATCCCTGCCTTCATTGAGCTCGGTGTCCCTCTTCTAAGTAAAGCCCAGCTCACCTGTCACCTCTTCCATGGAGCCTTCCCATTTCTCCCCCACCACCCTCCCCCCCGAATATATTCCTAGGGTCTGACACACACAAATAATAACACATTAATAAATTTATGGATGTTAATGATAATCAGATAATCCAGGTTGACCATTCTGTTTTCATTGGTTCTGAATTTTAAGTCACAAATAATCAAAATATTTCATTTGTAAAGCTTTTTCCAATTACTTAACTCAGGCGGCTATTTCATGGTCATGAAATTTTTATATTATGATGAATATATTTTAGCTTGTTGTAATAGGGCTATATGTAATCTGAATTGAGTGTTTATTAAATGACTCTTTTTTCTTATTTCTTTCTGCCGGTCTCTGACTTCCAAATTGGCTTGTGAACCATTTGGGTAGGCTGAGCAGGGAGCCCAGTGCGGGACTCAATCCCAGGTCCCTAGGGTCATGACCTGAGCTGAAGGCAGACACATAACCGACTGAGCCACCCAGGCTCCCCAAGTATCACAAAAGGTTTTAGTGGTGGAAGTTGGTGGCTCATACTCAGATATTTTAGGTTTATCTTATTCCTTTCAGCCTACCTAATTTAAAGCTTACTTACAGATAAATTCATTTGTAAAGAAAAGAGTTGGTATTTTTAAAATAATTACTGTAGGGTTTGAAAACTCTTTAAGTGATTGGACTTGATTGGAAGAATGTCTAAGAATGCAGACAGGTGAAAGGAAGCTGGTCTTCTTTGACAAAACCGTAGTGTGGACCTAAAAATGAACTAGACCAGTACCGAGGAAGTCAGTAATGGTAACAGAGGGCCAAGATGATTAAATATGGAGATGTATAAAGGCAATATAAAACCCACAAGAAGTGGAAAAAGATCAGCTTACTTGGAACATCGCAGAGTTTGGTCAGAATAAGCACAACATTGGAGGCAGCCACACTCTCAGCTGCCCGTTTCTAAGACAGTCTTAGGGAGCAGAAGTGTCTGTCTCTGAGTTGAACTATATTAGATGAGCTTCACATTCTCTGTTTAATTCTTTAAATCCAGACTTTTAAAGATGCTGTGTGGTCTTTCGGTTGAAAGCCGGAATAAAGTGTTTGTTGACCAGCGTGTGTAGCTTTATCCCTTTACAAAGTTGATGTATTTTCTGAGGTGAGCAGGGGACATTTTCAGATGTCTCTGTTTCTATTTATTATTTTCTATCCCTGCCAGGCTTTCAGCCCCTTGAGAGCAGGATTCTGATGGGTTTTTGGTGGAAAAGTGGCACCAAACACCGTGCCTGGCACATCCCGGGAGCTCACAAAATAACAGAATTGGCAGAACCTTGTGCGCCTTTGACCATCCTTTTAGAGTGCATTTTGTCAGTTATTTTTTTAAATGTATGTTCTTCAAATGTGTGTGTATTTTATACGTATTCTAAGAAGCCATATTACTTACCTCCCCCAGAAGAAGAGATGAGCATCCAGAAGGCCGGTGTGAGAAGCTATAATTAGACACAGGAGAAGGGAGAAATAACTGCAGGGAGGAGAAGGGGCAGTGGTTGGGCCAAGTTCAGCTGTAGAAAGGTGTTGGTTTTGTTTCCTAAGTCCCTGTCTCCCCACAGCCCTTGATCATCGACTACCTCCAGTATCTGCTGCCCTCTTGTTGTTATCTTGCTACTCCCCATCAGAACCTGTGGGAATAATCATGAATCATTGATAGTTGAGGGTGAATTAAATTTATCTAAACAGTTCTGTTATCAGAAAGCTCTGGTTTTAAATTCTGGCTTTATTGCCTATGAGCTGCAGAACCTTACAAGTTACCTCATCTCCCCCAACACCTTAGTCTTGGTTTCCTCTCATTTGCAAAGGGGATAAATAGCACTGAGATTACTTGAAATATGTAGCAAGTGGTTCGGTGTTTTGTCTTGTTTTTGAGAAGATTAGGTATCAATATGGAAAAAAGTATTTTCTTTGCTCATAAAATAAATATATTGTCTGTAGAAGAAAAAGCATGGGATGAGAATTAGGGCATCTGGATTTTAGTTCTTGTCTCTACAATCTATGTGTACCAATCTGTGGAACCTGACATAATTCAGTAGGTCTTTCTGATCTGCTGGTTCTTCATCTGTTACATAGATGTGTTAGTCTAGCTCAGTAGAAGATTTACAGAAGAATTTCAAGGGCTGGTCATGGGTAGGATTGGGGGAGGGGTGGGGGATGGGACTAGAGGGACAGGGAAGGATTGCCCATCACTAAGAGAAGCATCCAGAAGTCCAAGGGACTATGGTCTATGCCAAGCCCTGGACACCCTCATAAGAATGCCTGTGGTATATAATGGGTGACCCTCTGCCACCACGGATGATTGTCTTGCTGCTCTGTAGGCAGTTCACTCCTGACCTGTACCAACCAGATAGTTGGGACGTAACGTTTCCTCTAAAGATTTATTTCAATAGAAAGGTGAATTGATTTAAAAGCAGTAGTGGCTAACATTTGTGGGGCACTTACTGTGTAAAGTTACCATTCTAAGAACAGTATATACAATTGTTTAAGTCCAGGACATAGACACGTGTGCTTTCATTATCTCTCTTTTACAGACAAAAGCCCTGGTCCCTGAGAGTGGTCGAGCAAATGGTTTAAGATCACACAGCTACTAAGTGGCAGAGCTGGGATGTGGATCTAGGCAGGATGGCTTCAGAATGTGCATTTTATTAGCCCTTTGCTGTGTGGTGGCTCTAGACAAAATCCTAAAAGAAGATTTAAAGTTAAGTTTTAAAGAAAAACCTAAGTATGTAAGAATACACGTGGTATCATGCAGAAATGATTAAAAACAACACACAAATAACTAAAGTTGGTAAATGCTGCTTTGGAGCATTGCCTTTAGCAACTCTTTGATAACCCTGAATTTCGGATTCTCTGGTGAAAGAATCTGCCCCTGACTGGGCTCGGTGCTCAGCGCTGGGTCACCCAGCCAGGTAGGAAAAACTGAGAGCCACATAGAACAGACAAGACAGCTATGACTCACCATGTGGTCTCAGAGCAGGGATGGAGAGGGAGCATTATTTCCAGAGAAAACTGAATCATTATCCGGGCAATCACCCCAGAGGTACCCACCACAACAAGCAGTTGGCTAAGTCTGGGCTGACTTCAGGACATAAGTTAAAATTGTTTTTCTTCACCGGATCCCTGACATGAAGCTCATATCCTTGTCACTTCAGAGACTCATGGAGAAATGATAGACTGTCACAAACCAAATCACTTTTTGTTTTAAAAATAGAATAGCCTTGGGATGCCTGGGTGGCTCAGTTGGTTAGGCGGCTGCCTTCGGCTCAGGTCATGATCCCAGCGTCCTGGGATCAAGTCCCACATTGGGCTCCTTGCTCAGCGGGGAGCCTGCTTCTCCCTCTGCCTCTGCCTGCCACTCTGTCTGCCTGTGCTCGCTCACTCTCCCTCTCTCTCTGACAAATAAATAAATTTAAAAAAAATTTAAAAAAAATAGAATAGCCTAGGTGTGCGTGGGTGGCTCAGTCATTAAGCGTCTAACTCTTGGTTTCGGCTCAGATCATGATCTCGTGTGTTGTGAGATCGAGCCCCACATTGGGCTCCATGCTCAGCGGGGAGTCTGCTTGAGAGTCTCTCTCTCTCTCTTTCGTTAAGAAATAAATAAATCTTTGAAAAAAATAAAAATAAAATAACCCATTTAGAAATATATAACACAAGTTTAAGTGTTACACTCTGACTCTGTAATTTTGCTTCTAGGGGTAGATCCCACAAAAATACTCCAACATAGGCATGTAAACACATGTATGAGGATGTTCACTGAAGCATTGTTTATAATAATAGAAAATGGGAAATGACCGAAATATTTATTAATGGAGTTTGGAGAACATTATGGTATATCTATGCTGTAAATAAATATCTATCGTTAAAATGATTTAGGTGGTCCCCCCCAAAAAACAGATTTAGGTGGTCCTATATATAGTGACAAAATTCTTCCAACTATGTGGGGTAAAGCAAATGACAGTACAGTAAGTATGAATGAACTCATTTTTATTGGAAAATGCATAGCATTTGCTCTGTTTGTAAATGCATTTGCTGTTTATAAACATATGTTTTAAACATATACCAAAAGTCTGAAAGAAAATGGGCTAAGCTATAAGAAAGATAACTTCTAAGGAAGGTAGCAAGATGGACTGGTGGTGAACCTGGTAAAGCCCTGTAGAAACAGAATTTTAAATGTGCTGTAGCCAGCCACACCAAAAATATAAAAGGAAACAAGCAAGTGAGATTAATACTAATAATATATTTTATTTAAGCTAATATATCTAAAATATTATTTCAACATGTTATCAATGTAAAACACTTATTACTGGGATTTTTTTTTAATTTTTTGGTACGAAGTCTTTAATGGTTATAAGAAATCTAGATTTGGACCAGCATTGTATCAAGTGCTTATTAGCTACATGTGGGTAGTGTCCAGCATATTGAACAGCTTAGCTCTATAGACTTTTATATTCCGATTTTTTTACAGTAAGGGTATGCTTTCATCTGACTTATATGCTGCATTTTTCTAAGTAGACTATTTGATAGTTGTGATGTTTTAAAAAGGTGAGTTTTAGGAGTGCCTGCCTGGGTGGCTCAGTTGGTTAAGCCTTGGGCTCAGGTCATGATCCCGGGGTCCTGGGATCAAGCCCTACATCAGGCTCCCTTGCTCAGCCTACTTCCTCTCCCACTCCCCCTGCTTGTGCTCTCTCACTTGCTCTCTTCTCTCTCTCTCAAATAAATAAATAAAATCTTTTTTTAAAAAAAAGGTGAGTTTGAATCTCATCTTTTAATCTCCCTGTATCACTTTTCTGTGAAACCGAAATTTGGATGGCACACTTATTTCACTTGAAATCAGTAGTTCTGGATTTCTATCCCAGTGAACACACATTAAGCCCATATTGGAATTAAATAAAGTGATATAATTTGAAAGAATGAATAGAGATACCTTTTAATAACATCTAAATTACAACCGGACTTTTAAGGTTTTTTATTCATTTTTGAGAGAGAGAGAGAACGCGTGCGCACAAGCGAGAGCACGAGCAGGGGGAAGGGTCAGGGGAAGAGGGAGAAGCAGATTCCCCGATGAGCAGGGTGCCTGACATGGGGCTTGATCTTGGGCGCCTGAGCTGAAATGTGACATTTCTGCTCATGACCTGAGCCAAAGGCAGACATTTAACAGACTGAGCCACCCAGATGCCCCCAACTCCGGACTTTTTTATTACTTTGTATATATGTATTACTCCTTTGCTTGTAGGGCTGTGGCCGCCTTTGGAACATTTTCTGTTGTTTCTGTGGTTGTGAACAGAAAATGCACTAAAGAAGAAATGTGAAGCTTAAGGGTTACCTGGGGGATGACGTGTGAACATAAAATAATAAGGTTTATTTTTTTGTGCATAAATAAATGGTATACATTTGCCTTTCAGAGTAATTTGCTTGACAGTTATATGTGGATGCCATTCTCTGCATTGATCCTTTGAAATACCTTATAGTCTGTTTTCTAAAAACAAGTATTACCAGGGCACCTGGTTTCAGCTCAGGTCATGATCTCAGGGTCGTGATCTCAGGGTTGTGAGATCAAACCCTGTGTTGGATCCACATTCCACTGCTTGTCCCTCTCCCTTTCCCTCTGCTCCTCTCCTCGTCCTCACTCTCTCTCTCTAATAAATAAATAAATAAAATTTTAAAAATCTTAAGAAATTAAAAAAAAAAAAGGCTTTCAGACACCTACTGGATTGGTCATTCATTTGGCTTTGGAGAATATATATATCATGTGCACATTGTATGTTTACCACAGATTGTAATATTCTTTTTAGGAAAAGTTACATTGACATTTCCATTTTCTGTTGCTGTCCTTTATACTTAATTTCTTTAAAAATTCCAAATACTTGGGGCACCTGGGTGGCTCAGTGGGTTAAAGCCTCTGCCTTCGGCTCAGGTCATGATCCCAGGGTCCTGGGATCGAGCCCCACATCAGGCTCTCTGCTCAGCAGGGAGCCGGGTTCCTCCTCTCTCTCTGCCTGCTTCTCTGCCTACTTGTAATCTCCGTCTGTCAAATAAATAAATAAAATCTTTTAAAAAAATAAAATAAAAAATAAAAATTCCAAATACTTGAAAAATTAAAGTGAAAATCAAAACAACTAGCCTAAATAAAGAATGGCTCTAAATGAGCATAAGGTTTGTTTTTTAGGGTGATGGAAAAGTTTAAAATTACATTGTAGTGATGGTTGACAATTTTGTAAATACTAAAATGCATTGAATTGTGCTCTTAAAACAGGTGAACTTTATGATATGTAAATTATATTTCAATAAAGCTGTTTGGGAAAAAAAGATAAAATAGCCTCCAATGACCATATTAAGAATTTGTATAGCTGTCTTTGTACTGGAAATAATAAGTTTATGCATGGTAATAGTATTTTGTAGGATCTAATCGTTTAAAGAGGTACTTGAAAGTGTCATTTGATTTTAAATATTCTTTCCATTTAACATTCAGATTGTGTATCTTTGCCTCTCCTGGGTAATGTTTTCTATAGAGACCCACTGGCCTTTCTTTCCCCTGTGGAAATCCACTTCCCCATCTATAAAACTGGGTTAATAACTACCCTTGGTGAAGATTAAATGAGATGCTATGTAAAATTATAATATCTGGGATGTATTAGGTTATGAACTGTGCCATTGAGTACCTGCCATGGCTTTCTTCTGTTGTCGGTAGTGTAAACATGCTGGTGAGATACTCTACTTTTATACATGAAAAGACCTGGTAAAATATTTTGGGGAACATTTAGGATTTGTTCTTAAGACTCTTGATACTGGGTCCATTAGATAGCCACGTAAGCGATCTAATTTAATGCATATCCACATACACCCTATGCCTTGACACTGTTTTCCATCGGAAATGGATCTTTGCCCCTTTATGCTCACCTCACCTTCCCGTTTTCCTGCCTCAGACACATTTGGTGGTCTAAGGGAGGCCGACCAAGGCTCCCTTTCCAGTCCATCCCTGCCTTCTGTTCCTTAGTTGGAGAGGTCTTTGCAGAATGACATTTCCTTCCTACAGTGCTTCCTGTGCCCCATTTAACACGCAGCTTTCACATTTCTCTTAGCCCCTACTTGCTCTCTAAAGAAGGGAAAATTCCAACTTTAGCCTCTCGTGAAGCACTTCAGAGCTCACGGAGCCCTGGCAGTGGACCACGGGCTCAGCACTGAACTTCAGTAATGATTCAGAGTCTCCTCGTTTATAAGCAAGCACCATGATTCACAGGTGAAAACCTCCTTGTCGTCTCCTGCCTTCACGTATCCTTCCTTTTATCCCTCCCCAAAGTATGTAGGCCAACTCCCAATTCAACAAATATTGTTAGTTTCCTTCCATTCGAATTTCGCTCCGAAGTATTTTCTTGCGTACTCTCTGGGTTGTCACTGGCCTGTCATTTGGCCCAGTCAGGTTGTGCCCTAAGCAGTTTCCAGAGCTCCATGATGCACCTTCGAAGATAGAGGTTTATAAGAAAATGGAGACGCCCGTGTGCTGTTTGTAATTTCTCTCATCCTCCACCTGCCATCACGTGGAGACAGTGGATAATTATCGGAGCAGAGAGCCCGAGTCCTGGACTGCAGCAGCAGAATGAGCACCGTGGGCGGGCGAGTGACAGAATCCACTCTCCAGTGGGGAGGAAGACACACATTTTGGAAAACTTTGACCCAGAATCAGATGTATTTGTCTAACCTTTTCACGTAGAACTGTGCTGCAGTCAGAGAGGGGGTTTGGGTTTTCTTCATTAAAAGCTTATTAAACGAAGAAATAGGACAGTCGTTTTGCTTCGGTAGATGGGGGTCAGGGAGGCGGGTCTGATCTCCTCAGGATATTAATGTCTGCCTTCAGCCAGGGGAAATGAGCCGTCACTTGAGTTAGAGGCAGCTTTATGTGCTCATCACTAGGGATTCCCATATGTCCAGGGAGCTGCAACAGTAAAAAATGGCAGAGCGCAGTGGTAGAGTGCGGAGGGCTCTCATTGGAATTCATGTCAGGGAGCTCAGCTCAGTCTGCCCAGAGCAAGTCTGTTTAATGTTGATCAGCTGTCCATCTGATAAACCGAATTGATATGGGCATTCCCTCCGAGGGCTGCCCTGACAGTGACAGCCACAGCACCCAGATGTCTTGTTAGGCTTTTTTTTTTTTTTTTTTTTCGGTAGTCTAGAGTATTTTTAACCCCTTTTGTGATACCCAAACGAAAAAGTACTTTTCGAGACCTAGATAAGGATGCCTAGCTACGCCTTCCCTTTGCTTCTCTGGCAGAAAACAACCCAGTTTTTAAACTATTCTCTGAAGACCAGAAAACTATTCACTGGCCACGCTTTTCCCACCTCATCATAAATATTTTGTTGACCTGCAGGATAATTATGTGTTGACAGTCAAGTTTGTGTCTAGTTATCCAAAATGATGGTTGTTTTTTTTTTTTTTTTTTTAATGTTCTTAAATACAGTAAGTCACCTGGCTTGGTTATGCTTTACTAGTTTCAGTGTTAGTTGATCACTAAGTAGAGCCTTATTCTGTTTGTGCATAAAGAGAAAATGTATTGTAGATTTTGTTTTGGTTGGCTAATTTCTAGTAATAACTGCGGTGACTCCTTACCGAATCTCAGCATCGTCTGCTCTCTCAAGTATGACTGCCACCGCTGAAGGCAGCTCCTTTCCTTGTAGATTGGTTGACAGGTATGGAGGGAACTAATTACAGAACACATCAATACTGAGCTTTCTTTTAAAAAATAAAAAGAGGGGGGAGTAACTGTGAGGAGATGGGCATGTTAATTAGCTTGACCATAGTAATTATTTCAGTGTGTATATGTTTATGAAAACATTATGTTGTACATCTTAAATATATACAGTTTTTACTTAAAAATCTAAAATATACTAAGTTTTCTTTCTAGAAAAAATCAAGAGACAGAAGTCTTTGTGTTAAGCTGGGATTATATTAAAATTATATTTCTGCAAAACTACCAGTAATTCAGAATTACATATGGGAGGACTTTGTTTTACTTACTTACTTATTTATTTATTTATTTTAATTTATTTATTTTTAAGTAAGATCCATGTCCAGCATAGAGCCCAACACGGGGCTTAAACTCATGACCCCAAGATCAAGACCTGAGCTAAGATCAAGACCTGAGCTAAGATCAAGAGGCGGATGTTCAACCGACTGAGCCATCCAGGCACCCTGAGAGAACTTTGTTTTAAAGGTTTCTATCGAGGGCTCCTGGTGGCTTGGTCGGTTAAGAGTCTGCCTTTGGCTCAGGTCATGATTCCAAGGTCCTGGGATCCAGCCCCACATCCGGCTCCCTGCTCAGCAGAGAGCCTGCTTCTCCCTCTGCCTGCTGCTCTGCCTACTTGTGCTCTCTCTCTGTCAAATAAATAAATAAATAAATAAATTAATTAATTAAATATCTTTTTAAAAAAATAAGTAAAGGTTTCTGTTGAAATACTACTTAAGGATTTTTGTCTCCCCCATCCCGCCATACACACACTTCTATATCTTATATTTTCATGTCATGGCAAGATTTTAACATAAATTCAGATTCTGAATCTCCTTGAATGAGACCGGCCTCTAACTTACAGTGTCGGGTGAATTTTCCTAAAAGAGACACACAGCCCTCAGCATTTTCAGTGATTGCTTAGTGTGTGTGGTCAGAGCTGGAAATAAGACCTGGTTATTCTGTACAGCCCTTGAACATCTGATTCAGTCTCTGGAGGTCATCGTTACTAGGGCCTACAGATTTGGCATTTTGCTTTCAGTGGTTGAGATTTCTGGTTTCAGATTAGCCTGTTTTTAGTCAGATTTCTCATGTCCAAATGTAGGAATGAAACAACATTCGTTTTGAATGCTGTGATCATGGCAAATTCAAAATTCAAAGTTCCATCTTCACTTAGGTTTTCAACATGAATAAATGGCAGAATAAGAAAATTATTATGTTTGGGACGCCTGGGTGGCTCAGTTGGTTAAGCAGCTGCCTTCGGCTCAGGTCATGATCCCAGGGTCCTGGGATTGAGTCCCACATCGGGCTCCTTGCTCGGCAGGAAGCCTGCTTCTCCCTCTGCCTCTGCCTGCCACTCTGTCTGCCTGTTCTCGCTCTCTCTGACAAATAAATAAATAAAATCTTTTAAAAAAAGAAAAAAGAAAAAAAAGAAAATTATTATGTTTTTGTAATTATTGAAATGAATTGAATGAACTTCTTGGACCTTTGGGTCTGGCGCACTTATCCAAAAATCAGTATTTAACAGTTATGATTAAAGGTTATCAGCAAGAAAGATTCTTTTACCTGACATTAAAAACATACACTTTTCCTTTCTATGATAGTTCATATGTCTTGATATTTTTGATATTTGGGTATTTTTTAAAGTATTATTTTTAAAGATGACTCTGTGCTAAGTGCAGAGCCTGATGCAGGGCTCAGTCTTACAATTCCGAGATCATGACCTGTGTTGAAACCAAGAGTTGGATCCTTAACCAACTGTATCACCCAGGCACACCTAAAGTATATTTTAAGAATTCTTTTGCTCGGGGCACCTGGGTGGCTCCGTGGGTTAAAGCCTCTGCCTTCGGCTCGGGTCATGATCCCAGGGTCCTGGGATCCAGCCCCGCATCAGGCTCTCTGCTCAGCAGGGAGCCTGCTTCCCTTCCTCTCTCTCTGCCTGCCTCTCTGCCTACTTGTGATCTCTGTCTGTCAAATAAATAAATATTTTTAAAAATGGGTTAAAGAATTCTTTTGCTCTTACGTGCTTTTCTCCATTAACCCCCATTTGCCCTTCTGGAGCTTCCTTTCTGTAGGGCTGTAAAGAGGGAAACAAAACACAGACAAAACAGCTAGCATGTCAGAGGACTAAGAAGTACAATGGGGGGTTGCAGGGGAAGAAAGAAGTGGAGTAGGGACGTCTGGTGGGTATGGGAGGGTCGCTGCTATAGAGAAGTGGTCAAAGAAGGCATTCTGAGCAGGTATCCTTTGTGGGGACCTAAAGGAAGCAAGTGACTAAGTTTTGTTAGATGCATAAGGGAAGACTGGTACAGACAGACGAAAGGGCAAAGGCACTGTGGCAAGAGCAGCCTTGGCATGTTCAAGGAAAGTCAAAGAGAAGTATTGTAGCTGGAGAAGAGTGGGCAAGGAGGAAAGAGGGTAACATGAATTCAGAGGGGTAAGGACGTAGAGGAACTGGGACAGTTGGAGTTGGACCTTGCAGTCCATTACAGGACTTTGGCATCTACCCTGAATGAGATGGGGAGCCACTGGCAGGTTTTAAGTGGAGGACCAGAGTGATGGATTACATGTGTCTTCATCTTCCTACTTACTCATTTCTATCTTTTCTATTTTTGCAAAGCTAATGGACTAAAAATATTATCTCATTTTTATAATACTCCTTTTTCAAATTATTAGTGAGGTTGAGCATCATTTTATATGGTTTTTTTTTTACCATTTGTATTTCTTCTGAAATTACCTCTTCATATCCTTTCCTATTTTGCGCTTGAGCTGTTTATCTGTTTCTTATTAATTTCTTGTCCAGTAAGCTCCACACATATTTTGAATACAATCTTTTGTCTGCTGTATGTGTTGCAAATACTTTATTTCAAGTCGCTATTTGCTTGAGTCTTTTTTTATGTTGTATTTCACTAATAAACATTTTTGTACATTCTAACTCCTCAAATTTATCCATTATTTTTCTTATGGCTTCCTGACTTCCCATTTCATTTTACAAGGCTTTCTCACCCCCAAGATCATAAGAATGATTTCCTAAATTTATAGTTTTTCACATTCAGATCTTTAATCTATCTAAATATATTTTTATCTATGATGCAAGGTAGGTATATAACTTTATTATTTTTTTCCCTGAACTGACAGCCATTTGCCTAACATCTTCTGTAGAAATAATCCATCTTTTCCCTAACAATTTGAAATGTTATCTTTACCATCAGTAGTTTTCCAAATACATTGGGATCCCCTTCTGGTTTCCATTCCACTAATCTATTAGTTTTTTCTCATGATACTACTATACTTTTTGAAGTTGCAATAACCTAATTATAAGTTTTGAAATCTAGAATGGCAGGCCTTTTCTTTTCCAAAAGTTTCTTTGAAATTTTCAAATTTATTCTCACATCATAAAAGTTAGTTTTCTGGTTAAAAAAAAAATCTTGTGATTTTAAATAAATAACTCTTGCCTACCAGTTTAATACTTTTAGAAAACCCTCAATTTTGTACATTTTGTATTTGGGATTTTTCTTACTTTTCCACTGATATGCAGAGCCTGGGCTTTAGAAATCAGAGAGCCCCAAGCTTGTGGCTCTGTAGTTCACTAGCTATATGAACTTGAGCAAGTCAGTTAGCCTGCCAGCCCATCTCCCTTCTGTATGGTAGAGATAATAATACTTACCTCAGAAGCTGTTGTGAGTTTGACATTATTTTATTAATCTGTTAACTGAATTATTATCATGCTTGCAAAATTATTTTTCATGAAATACTTAGCATACAGTAGTTAATTGGTTCAAAGTAATAATTTAGTAATTAATTTCTGATCTTTTTCATTTCTAATAATAAATAATTTAGTAAGTTGGAACCATGATTGCTCTTAGGCACTTAAAAAAATAGGATATTTGAAGTATTTTCAGATGAAATGAGATGATACCTGGCATTTACTTCAAAATAGTCGGCAAGAAGAGTGAAAGGTATGGTTGAAGCAAGATTAGAGTCCACAGAAGTTCTTTATGCCAGATTTTCCACTTCGGTATATTTTAAAATTCTCAGAATAAAAAGGCTTTTTTAAAAATGCATCTTTAAAAACAGTTAAAAATGACAAAGTATAAACCTTTGTTATTTCCAAATGGAATATTATGTATTTGTTATATTACTATCTGTACTTTTTTTTTGTTATAGTTTAACCTCTCAAAAAGAAGGAAAGCAAGGAGGGAAGGAGGAAGAAAAAGGTAAAAAAAAAATAAAGGGAAAGAAGGCTTCATTGTCTTTTATCTCCCTTGCCTGTGTAGTGAAACACAATTGACCCTTCTATTGTTTTAACGCCAGCTTAAACATGTAAAACATTTGAAAAGATTTCTAGTTAATATAAAGAACAATTTCTAATAATTAAAACTGCTTATCAGCAGACCTGGTTCCTGTGAGGTAGTTATACTCATCCCTGGATGGGGTTAATTGAGCTTAATTGACCTGGGGTCACTTTGAATTCTGATTCTGTGAACCTGACTTTGTAGTTGATATCATCCTTCCCTTTTGAAACTAAGAATCATAATAATCCACTATACCTTTATAAAATTGACTGCTAATTAGAGTTATTCATTTAACAAACATTTGTAGGCAGCCTAGAGAAATGGGATAGTATAATTTACAGTGTAGTGAGGGAGAAGCCATCTACCTTCCTGCTACCAGGAAGGTAGATGGCTAAAGAAATAATTATAGGACAGTACAGTAAATAACAGCTCTGTTCAGAGACTTTCAAGCACAGAAGGGGTTAACTCTAGGAAAGTATGGGAAGACTTGACTGAGTCCTAAAAATTCTTCATACAAAAATATATTTACCACTCACCCTGTAGCAACAAAAGTTGTATTGAAGAAAAAAAAAAGTTGTGTGGCTCACCCATACAGTGGACCTCTATAGAAATGGTAAGTAGAACAGGGAGATTCTCTGTTTGTAAATGATGTAGAACTATCTCCAAGAGATAATATTTTTTAAAACTTTTATAATTTTTTAAGTAATCTTTACACCTAGTGTGGGGCTCCAATTCATGGCCCCAAGACCAAAAATCACACATTCCCACCAACCAAACCAGCCAGGTGCCCTCTAAGAAATACTAAGTGAATAAAACCAGAGTACATAAATTTGAACATAAAATATCTTTGCCATCTTTTGTGGTATAATTTTTACTAACCATAGCTTTCAGGAAGCAATTGAGTGCATATAACAGGACTCTAACAACAGTAGCTTAAAAGAATGCAGTGTTTATCTCCACTAAAAAGTGTAGAGGTGGGTACATCAGAGCTGGCATAGCCCTCAAAGAAGTACGTCATTAGGGCCCCGAGCTTCTCTGTTCTGCCTGCTCTACCATCCTTAGGTTGGGGGCCCCCTTTAGGATCCTTGGGTCTCTTCTGGGCCATCCTCTAGGCAGGAAGGTATTTGGGCCATCTTCCAGACAGGAAGAAGGGGTAAGCCCAAATTTCCAGAAGTACACACCACCTAGTACACACCACCTGACTCTGTCCCCTAACATCAGGAACTCAGGAGATGTCTCAGAAGCTCCTCCTAGTAGATTTCTGCTTACAGTCTTTGGCCAGACTGTGCTACATGATCACTACTGGCCTCAGGGGATCTTGAAGAGATATTTTTAAGTGAGTCCATTGTCACTCCATATATAATCAAAGATGCATTGGTAATGAGGAGCATAAAAATGGATAGGTGACTAGCAATGCCTGCTATCATTACGTCTAAAACCTAGGATGCTAAAAAAAATTTGGAGAAATGTTGGGAAAAAAATGGACCAGAACAGATGAAGTTGTTTAATGTAACTGAAAGAAAGTGATTTGGTGAAAATTTTTGTAGAAACATTGATTAATCCTCAGTTTCATTCAATGTGGTAATTACTTCCCTACTCTGATTATTTAACATAAGTGGTATTCATTTGTGACTCTTTTCCAATCAAGATTTAGCATGAAAAATACCCAAGAGTATGAAAATATATGTACATAAAATGACATGAAGACTTTTATTTAAGATAATTTTTAAAACCCAGTATGTTGAAAGTTTACTAGATTGCTTTGGTTGGCTAAAACAGGAATAAGATAATGAGAAGAAAAATTTCCCAGATTCTTTCATACTGTCACTACTTCTCTGCTATACACTAAATTATACTCTGGCATAATGTGATCTGGAGTTGTTTATCTGATGATAAAATCTTAGAAATTGAGAGCACACTACCGGATAGTGGAATTGCAGGACAGATTTCAAAGATGACAAATCATTTCATTTCTACTTTCTATAAAAAAGTAGTGTTAATAGCAATATTTTGGTCTCTTTGTAACTGTTAACTGCCTTCTGGTAACTTTTAAATCTCTGAATCGGGGGCACCTGGGTGGCTCATTCAGTTAAGCAACTGCCTTTGGCTCCGGTTGTGATCCTAGGGTCCTGGGATCTAGGGCCCCCCACACCCCCATGAGCTCCTTGCCCAGCAGGGAACCTGCTGCTGCTTCTTCCTCTGCCTGCCGCTTCCCTTGCTTGTGCTCTCTGTCTGTCGAATAAATAAATAAAATCTTTAAAATCAATCAGTCAATCAATCTCTGAATCATAGGATTTGGGAACTGGAAGGAATTGTTTCTCCTTCAGGGATGAGAAGACTGCACACTTAAGAGTTTAAGAGATCTGCCCCTGAACTGTGTGATGTCTTAGGCAGAAGTAGAACTGTTATCCAGATTTCCTGACTGGCTAAATCACTTGTGTTAGTTCTGATCAAATGATTGGGAAACAAGCTGATTACTTTTCCAAGTTATTACGAACAAAAGGAGTCAAATCTATTCATAATTTATTTTCTCCTAGAAAATCCTCCTCTGGAGCACCTGGATAGCTCAGTTGGTTAAGCATCTGCTTTCTGCTCAGGTCTTGATCCCAGGGTCTTGGGATCCAGCCCCACATCGGGCCCCCTACAGGGAGCCTGCTTCTCCCTCTCCCTCTGATGCTCCCCTGCTTGTGCTTTGGGTCCTGGGATGGAGCCCTGCATTGGGTTCTCTGCTCAGCGGGGAGCCTGCTTCCCCCCGCTCTGCCTACTTGTGATCTCTGTCTTGTCAAATAAATAAATAAAATAGTTTTTAAAAAATAAAAATTAAAAAAATTTTTTAAAAAAGAGAGAGGGACTAGTCACTGAAATAGTTTGCTGTTGAACACTGAAGTCTGCCATTACTGATATGGTGGTATTCTTGACACTCAGCCAAGTCTCACCTTCATGTTTCAGTCAAAGAAGTTTGGCAGAGATCACAGAACTTATCCATACTGCTCTCCTCGTGCATCGTGGCATAGTAAATTTAAATGAGCTGCAATCTTCTGATGGACCACTGAAAGACATGCAATTTGGAAATAAAATAGCTATCCTGAGTGGAGACTTTCTTCTAGCAAATGCCTGCAATGGACTAGCGTTGCTACAGAACACCAAGGTAATGGTGGGCAGGTTACTCGTGTCCGGATGACTTTCAGGTGTGGAGGTCGTGCACCCCGCTGCCCCAGTTCCCCACATGGAGGTGCTCAGTAAAATTGTAATGATGGTGGTAGCAAGGTCAACACCAGTGAAGCTGGTAAATGCGAGCAAAGAATTTTGAAATTAATTTGGTTTTTTTCTGGTTATAATGATTTGTTCATTATAGAATACTGTTAAATAGTTAACACAGAGAATATATATATAAACAGATACTACCTATATTACCTTACTATCCAGAGATAATCACTGTTATTAATATCGTGATGTGTTTCCTTTCAAGCTTTTTGCTTGCTTACTCCGACCTTTGTATATGTGAATTTTTTGTAATATAGGTGAGGACTTACATGTATAAGAACTTACATGTATAATCCTGCCTATTTTTTCCTACTTCATATTGTGATGTGGGCATTTTCCCATGTTACTAACATTTTTCACAAACTTGTCAATGGTTGCATAATATTCAGTTATTTAGATGTAATGTTTATTTAACAAGTGTCTCATTTTAGGAACTTAAGTTGCTTCTAATTTTTTATTGTCATAAACAGATCTGCAGTAAACATCTTTACAGAGTAGTATCCCTCCTTCCAGATTATTTTCTTCAGATAAGTACCTAAAAGTGGCTCAAAGGGTTTAGACATTTTTCACATTCTTGATACATACTGCCAAGTTGCTCTCTAGAAAGATTGTAAAGATATTCCTTGTATATGAATTTGAGTTAGATTTAGTTATAAACTAACAGTGGCCGAAACAAGATAGGATTTATTCTTTCTCATGTAAAAACATCTAGGACTAGGCAGCATAGTCTTGGATTGATTCTCCGAAGTCAGGAGCAAAGGCATTTTCTGTCTTACTGCTCTGCCATCCCTATCTTACTCTGTAGTTTTGGCCCCAGATAGCTGCCATCATGTTCTCCCTCCAGTCAATAGGAAGGGAGGAGGAGGAAGACAGAGAAAAGCAGATCTCCTTCACCTGAAAGTCAAGTGAGGGTACATCCTCGTTTGCTAAGGAGAGTCTCAGCGTGAGTCCACTGTCCCAGAATTCCAAATGACTTAACATTTGTCCTGGATTTTCTTCTTTTAACAGAGAACAGTTACTAATAATTACATTAGGAGGAGCCAGAATGGGTTTCATAGATGTCTACTTTATACTTCCAACCTCTGCCTCAGTTTTTAATCTAGTGTGACTAGTAGAATGGGAGACCCATGTAGGGTGGAGAGTGTTTTCATGTAGATATTAAATCTGGAGGACAACCAGCAATAATTCATCTCTTTTCCCAACCCTTTCATATACCTCCCAATCAAGAACAGAACACGGGGCAGTTGCTCATAGAACAAAGTGCAGTGAATGTCTAGATTAACCATTAACTTCTTCCTGTATCGGGTGTAGAAGTATTTGACATTGCTGCCCCGGCTGGCCACTTGATGTATCTCCAAATGTACTATGGCCTACAAGAGTCACCAAGCTACCAGGTACCAGTCCCAAAGTCCAGTGGGAAACAGAGTAAGGTGTAAGTAGGGCATCGGTGAAGTACCTGTGGGAAATCAAGACCGATCGGAGAGGGTAGAGAGTAGACTGAGCACGCTGGCTTGTGTAATATAAACCTATAATTATTTTATTGTTTGGCAGCACTTTGTTTTTGCAATAAACCCTTTTGGCAGCAATAAGCTAAAACTATACATTTCATTTTTTAAAGTGCTGAGAAAGTTGATAAGGAATGTGTAATTTGCACCAAATGTTGGCATTTACTATCCACTGCAGAGGCCATACTGGTATCACTAACCACATGAAAACAGGAAGCATCAAATCTGCTGAAAAAATGAAGCCTAACTTGTAGACAAATGTCTGTTTTTCCAGATTAATTTCACTCATTCTTGACTATAGGTTTTTTTTATGTGCACATAGGAAAAGGTAAGCAATCACTTTATATTTGTTGGCTCCCTTGGCAGAAGAAAAACGTTACAAACGGTTAAATAATTACACTTTTAGTTGAGTGCCAGCCTGGTACTTAAAGTATTAAATCATTTTAGTTAATTCAAAAAAAATGTTTCGTTTTTTCCATCCACTCATGGGACCAAGGTAGAGCTTTTGGAAGTATACTCTATCAAAGATAAAGCCATTATGAGTGAGTTAGGAAATTCAGTTTAAAGTACAACATGGGAACATGGGAGGCGCCTGGGTGGCTCAGTGGGTTAAAGCCTCTGCCTTCAGCTCAGGTCATGATCCCAGGGTCCTGGGATCGAGCCCCGCATCGGGCTCTCTGCTCCGCGGGGAGCCTGCTTCCCCTTCTCTCTCTGCCTGGCTCTCTGCCTACTTGTGATCTCTGTCTGTCCAAAAAAAAAAAAAAAAAATCTTCAAAAAAATAAAATAAAAAATAAAGTACAACATGGAAGGGGTGCTTAGCTGGCTCAGTCAGTAGAGCATCCGACTCATCATGGGGTCGTAAGTTTAAGCCCCACTCTGGGTATAGAGATAACTTAAATAAATAAAGTTCTACATAGGAGATAACAATATTAGTTTATAATAATAATATAAGTACACATGTTGGTGAGGCACACACAGTGTTGTGGTAAAAACAATGTCCTTACTACACTGCGAAACTATGGAGTAGTTGGAATTCACTGTGATGTACCCATAATTCCTAATCGCATCTTAACAAGTGTTAACATTCTATTAATTGAAATAGAAGGTATTATAAAAATTTACAAGTATCTTTAATGTTCAAGTCTTCAAACTATAAGATTTTGAGGATGTTGGTGTTGAGTACAAAAATACAGCACCACGGTATGTACCTTCTGTCTCTGTTGCCCACCATTAATCAGATTTTCAGAATCTTTATACCCAACAACGGTATTAACTTTGTTATACATGAGTCATAAGATTTTGGTGACATCTTGCTCAAAATCCATTAGAAATGTTAAAGTCTTCAACAAATAGAACACATAATGAACGTCTTAGGGAATTACAGTGAAAACAATGAATGAAAATTCCATTGGAATTTTTCCTTACAAAAGCAAGGGAGGAACAGAACAAAATAAATAGAAAGATCTCAAATGCTACCCAAGATTAAAATTTACAATTCTATAATTGTGCTTTGGAATATCTCACCTTGCAAGAAGAATCCTTTGGTATGGCTGCTATTTGGAATAAATTACACACACACGTGAGTAAAATGAAATTGAGAAGGCCTAGATTTTGTAGCATCTAATTTTAGTAAAAACATTCAGAAGAATCATAGAGGCAATTTATATGACAAGCTTTGTCTTATAAAAATATTTGTCAAAGAAAGCTACTTTGAAGGAAGCAAAAAGACAGTACCTTGAAAATATTTGGGCTAGAATAGTTACACTTTGCAATATTTTTTTAAATTTTTTTAAAAATTTATTTATTTGTCAGAGAGAGAGGGAGAGCGAGCGAGCGACCACAGGCAGACAGAGTGGCAGGCAGAGGGAGAAGCAGGCTCCCTGCCGAGCAAGGAGCCCAATGTGGGACTCTATCCCAGGACGCTGGGATCACGACCTGAGCTGAAGGCAGCCGCTTAACCAACTGAGCCACCCAGGCGTCCCACACTTTACAATATTTTAAAAATTAGAATTGAGTTTCTCTTCCATTTAGCAGATTTGCTCAGAGCTTACCAGATAACTCAGAATCTGTAGAATGAGCATTTTCTCAATTAAAAATATTATGATCTACCAATAAGAATCAATTGAAGTTATCAACAATTTCAAATTAGTCATAAGATGCACCTGTGAAGAATATTGCTGGCAGTTTTATTCTTAAATACTATCTATCTATCTATATATATATAGTATTTAAGAATAAATGTGTATATATATAGATAGATAGATAGATATATCTATCTATCTATCTATATATATATATACATATATATGTATATATACACATATACATATATATTTTTTTTAAGATTTTATCCATTCATTTGAGAGAGAGAAAGAGAGCGAGTACAAGCCGAGAAGAGAGAGAGAAGCAGTCTCCCTACAAGCAGGGAGCCTAAGAAGGGGCTTGATCCCAGGACTCTAAGATCATGACTTGAGCCAAAGGCAGACACTCAACTAACTGAGCCACCCAGGCACCCCAAAATGCTGTATTTTTCAAAGCACATTCTTCAGGGGCACCTGGCTGGCTTGGTCAGTAGAGCATGTGACTATTGATCTCTGAGTTGTTGGTTGAATCCCCATTTTGGGTGTAGAGATTACTTAAAACCTTTTTAAAAATAAAATAAAAGCACATTCTTCAGAGAAATGCCAGTTACATAATATTAGGGACAGATATGGCTAAGAAATGACTTAAAGTATATAAATAGAGACCAAGAATAATTATTCTTGGGCTGCCTGGGTGGCTCATTCATTAAGCGTCTGCCCTCGGCTCAGGTCATGATCCCAGAGTCCTGGAATCAAGCCCCCCATCAGGTTCCCTGCTCAGTAGGAAGCCTGCTTCTCCCTCTCCCACCCCCCTTCTTGTGTTCCCTCTCTCACTGTGTCTCCCTCTGTCAAATAAATAAATAAAATCTTAAAAAAAAAAGAATAATTATTCTACCAGCTGTTTTTTAATATTCAAATAATCGATATAAAGTTCTTTTTTGTTTTAATGTACATGGATATATGTTTTTCTTTTAAATTTCATTTTTGAAAATAGTTTATAAATAGAACTTGTTAAGTCCACCAACAGAGTAAAGCCAATTGTTAATAAATACATGTTTCAAAAAGGATAATTTTTTTTTTAGCACTCCCTTTTACTCTCAAGTCCCAGTTTGGATGATAAACTATACAGTATCACCTCTTTAAAGACATTTCTCAGAAGTCACTTAGGATGGTTCTGCTTACCAACTGGCCAGAATTTAATTATATGGCCACACCTACTTATAAGGGAGACTAGGAAATATAAATTTTCTTGTGGGTAGCCATGTGCCTAGACAAAAGTCTCAAAGATACAGATAATAGATACTGGGAGACAAAGAGCATTCTGCCTTATCTCGCATCACACTTTTGGCTAGCACATATTTTCATGAGACAGACTTTCTGATTTGTAGGGGGAAAATGGTATGGTACCTTTAATATATAGTTTATATTCACATGGAAAGGAAGCCAGAGTAAGAAATGAATTGATTATATAAAATGGAATAATAGAGCATCTCAAATCTCCCTCTAGAGATTTATTACCATTTGGGTATTCTTTTTATTTTTATTTGCCTTCAAATTGTTCTATTTTCTATGTGTATAGTCTACTTTGATCCATCTCACTAAATCCTCTCCTTTACTGGAATTCATATATTAGTGGAAGGATGATGGGTCCATTCCTTCTGAGAGCCCCTCTGTGACGGCAGCATCCATCTTTCTCTTGACCTACACCTGCTGTGGTCTGTGATGAACTTAAGGTCTTGGGGAAGGAGGAGACCTCAGAAGGTACAGGCCTGGTATAGTTTCTGGGTGCCTTGCACTGGCCACTCGTAAGTTAGACCCACATACCTAAGAAAAAGAGCTAGCTAGTCAGGATTTGGTAACTAGATCCACATTTCAGTAATTAGCTGACAGCCTGGCCCCATCTTAAAACGAGACTTACAGCCTTTTGACAAATTGCTGTTTTCTCTAATCATTAGTTTTAACATACTTTAAGCTATTCTGATGAAATCTTATATAAGGTTAAGAAGATGGTATTTCATATAAATATAATCATACTGTAATGACATAAACAAGTATTTGTTTGCTCTAGCAAACTCACTTTATGGGAATGATGTTTAATGTGTTCCTTTTTCTTAGCTAGCTTGCATCATTCACACATCTTTCTTTCATTGCAGTTCAAGTTCAGAGAAAATGGAAGCTTTACTCCCATCAAAATCAATTCAGTTTCATAGTTTGTGAAACACTCTTGGTGTTTTGCATTCAGAAGCATCACTATAAATGTTCCAGAGTCTAAGACCTCCACCATCTGCTCCATTAGACACTGGATTTCAGTGGCAGTATTTGATTCAAAAAAAAAAAACAAAACCAAACACACACACACACACACACACACACACACACACACACACACACAATGTAAAAACAGCATATCCAAACAACGGTTCAGCCTGAAGCTTCTCTTTCCTTCCTCTTCAATGAGCCGTAATACCTTCATGGTCTCTGCACCGGTTTACACTTTTAGATTTTCATTTTATTGACATTTTTGGTGAGGAATTTCTTTTTCCTTTTTAGACCATTGTATATTGTTTTGTTTTGTTTTGTTTTTTTAAAGATTTATTTATTTATTTATTTATTTGGCAGACAGAGATCACACATAGGTGGAGAAGCAGGCAGAGAGAGAGGGGGAAGCAGGCTCCCTGCTGAGCAGAGAGCCCGATGCGGGGCTCGATCCCAGGACCCCGAGATCATGACCCGAGCCGAAGGCAGAGGCTTAACCCACTGAGCCACCCAGCGCCCCTGGTATATTGTTTTTTAAATGTGATAATTGTGTGTTGAATTGAAGCCTTTCTTCTATGCAACCATTCTGTTCATTCAAAAAAAAAAAAATAGGATCTTTTTTTGTTCCTTGTTCTTCAAATTTGAAGAAAATTTTGAAGGCTCTATGAAGGTCAATTTCAAAAGATACTTCACTGGATCAGTTCTTGTGAAACACCTTGAGTACCATATCTGGGGGTCTGTAATTGGTCTTCTACAAATCTAGGCTCCTAATACCTCTCTTTTAATCATACTACATGGTTTCCAAACCATGTGAACAATTGTTTAAACTGAGGAGATTATAAGAGGTAACTAAAGTTCTTGAAAGTCAAGAATTCTCTTTGATAAAGCTAATCTTCCGTACTCAGAACGAATTCCTTTCATTTAAATACTTGACAGCTTATTTTTTTAAGGAAAATAGTTATACCTCAGAAGAAGACTAATTTTATTAAATGAGTTCCCAGAAGCTTAAGTTGATTAAAAATGATTAAATAAACATTTTTTAGGCAGAGGAGGAGATAGTGATAAATATTTCTTTGGGGCAGTATTAAATTTTTTCAAGTTCTATACATGTGGTTAATGCCTTTAGTAAAGTTAGATTTCTATTTAATAATGTTTTAATTTTACAAGAAAGAAACGTTGTTGGTAGATGAATGGGTAAAGAAGTGTGGTATATATACTGTGTGCTATATATATTTATATGGGTGTGTGGGTGTGACTATTACACAGTCATAAAAGGAATGAAATCTTAGCATTTGTGACAACATGGATGGATCTGGACGGTATTATACCAAGTGAAGTAAGTCAGACTCAGAAAGACAAATGTCATATAATCTCATTTATATGTGGAATCTAAAAAGCAAAACAAAAGAACAACAGAACAGAAACACTCATAGGTACAAGAAACAAAGGGGTGGGGTTTGTGTGGACAAAATAGGTAAAGGGGATTAAGAGGTAAAAACTTACAGTCATAAAATCAGTAAGTCACGGGGATGTAATATACAGCCTAAGGAACATAATAATGTTATAATAACTTTGTATGGTGAAGGATAGTAACTAGACTTATTGTAGAGCTCATTCTGCATTGTATCAAAATACCGCATCACTGGGGCACCTGGGTAGCGCGGTCAGTTAAGTGTCATACTCTTGGTTTCAGCTCAGGTCATGATCTCAGGGTTGTGAGATTGAGCCCCGTGTCCAGCTCTGCATTCAGCATGGAGTCTGCTTAAAGATTCCCTCTGTCCTCCCTCTGCCTGCCACTCCCTCTGCTTGTGCTGTCTCTCTCTCTCTCTCTCTCTCTCTGGCAAATAAATAAATAAAATCTTTAAAAAAAAAAAAAATTCTCTCTCCCCCCCTCTCTCTGCCCCTTCCCCATTCTCTCTCTTCTTCTTTCTAAAATAAATCTTTTTTTAAAAAATTGCATTACTATAACGTACACTTAAAACTAATGGGCTATTGTATGTCAATTGTACTTTTCTTTTAAAAAGAAAAGAAAAATTTGTCAGCAATAGCAGTGAAAAGAGAGGGGCACCTGGGTGGCTCAGTCTGTGTGGTGTGTCGACCTTTAGCTCCGGTCATGATCCCAGGGTCCTAGGATCCAGCCCTGCATCAGGCTCCCTGCTCAGCAGGGAGGCTACTTCTCCTTCTCCCTCTGCTGCTCCCCTCTAGTTTGTGCTCTCTCACTCTTGCTCTTTCTTAAATAAATAAATACATAAATACATAAATAAAATCTTTAAAAAAAAAAAAAAGCAATGAAAAGAGAGACCACAGCAGTGAGGGAGCAGACAGAACTTAATACAGAATTTCTGTATATACTATGTCAGTCTTTTCACAGTGACAGCTTTTTTTGAGGGTGTGTATTTAACTTGGTAATTAAAGTTAGCGTATTTGTAGCAACTTTAATTTTTTATGACTTATTCATTCTACCAATTTTCCATTTTCTTGTGCTACTGGGTTTTTGTTTTTTTTGTTTTGTTTTGTTTTTCTTTTTTTTTTAGATTATTTATTTATTTAGTTGACAGAGATCACAAGTAGGCAGAGAGGCAGTCAGAGAGGAAGAGGGGGAATGCTACTGGATTCTTGTCTGAATTTCTGCATTATGTGTTTATCTCTGTACTTCTCCTGGGGCAGACAGTAAGAAGAAGCGTTCTGCAGTCATAAGAAATTCAGAGCTGTTTTATAATTGCCAAGGGTAAAATTAGCAGAGTCAATTATTCTCCCTTTGGCTTTTCCCTGAAGATATTAGGGGTCTTCAAGGTAATTGCCTTAGGTAACACTTAGATTTTTAAATATCTCTAAGTATAGAAATTGGTAGATTAATCCTCTGGTAATTGTCTTACTAGTCTAGCTGTTGTCACGTAAGTGTGAATTAACAAAATTTTGAATTCAAGAGTGAGTTTAAAAATTAGTATTTTGAGTTTTCATTCATTTTCAGTTATGGAAGCCAAGGACAGCTTTTTGTTCTGGTACTTCACTGTCCACAAACCCTAGGCTTTGAAACCTTAGAATGCCTCTTTTTAAGCCATAAATTACCTGACTCCATTGAAATAAGTTGCTCTCTGTTGTGTTCATGTAGACTTATCACTGAATCCTGGAATGATGGGGTCATACCAGAGTCTAGAATTTTAGTGTCTGAGCATCAAGCTACCAGACATGCTGAATAATTGGGGAAAAAACATGAAATGGAAAAGCACTCTAATTTAAAAATCTGGCTGACCATTAGAGGCTTTTTTCAGGTCCCTGTTTATTTTGTAGACTGGATCTGTAGTTTAGGATTAAGCCACAGTACAAATAAGGCTGTGTGGATTACTACTTGTCATCTTTTTTTTCTTTTTTAAAGTCTTTCATTTTACATCTATAGTGATAACCCTAGTATTTAAAAAATTGAATCCACCATGGGTTTTTTTTTTTTCCTATTTTTATAGTCATTTTCATTTAATGGACCTTTCACTATACATCAGGTGGGAGAATGTGAGTTAGCCTGGGTTTTGTTTGAACACCCCAGAACATTATCGTGATGTCATTCCTGGGGACTGTTCTATTAAGCATTAGTGATTTATATTTCTAAATAACCAGGGGCACAGATGTACTCCTTACATAGCTGGTGTATTTCCTTATGTTAACTTTGTTTTCCTAAAGGCATAAATATGTTGTTTACAAGGAATATTTTTGTTTGTATAAATAATGTTCAATTTATGCATATAAATCTCTTCCTTTTACACCATCTATATATTTTAATAAAAGATTGCTATTGGTTACTTGATGTTTATATTATTTGTTGCATTAATTCTACTTTCAAATTCATGTTAAAAAGTGAAATGTGGAGCACCAGGGTGGCTCAGTCGGTTAAGCTCTTGATTTAGCTCAAGTCATGACCTCAGGGTCATGATATTGAGCCCTGCATTGGACTCCATGCTGGGTGTGGAGCCTATAAAAATGCTCTTCTCCTCCCCCTCTTTTTCCCTCTGCCCCCTCCCCCCTCAACTCATGCACATGTACTGTCTCTCTTAAAAAAAATAAAAAGTAAAACCGAGGGTTTTCAATTGGTAGAGCATGTCATTCTTGTTCTTGTGGTCATGAGTTCAAGCCCCACATTGGGTATGGAGCCTACCTTAAAAAAAAAGTGAAGCCTAGAAACATGTTATATATCATAGGAAATTTGAGATTTTCTTTGTCATATTCATTTAAAATAGATGTTATGACCTTGTGTGAAATTATTGTTTTATTTGTTGAAATTATTGATTAATATCTTTTAGCCTCTTTGGCCTCACACTCAAAATTAATGTTCTTTTTCTACATATAACCCACTCAAGTATTGGTTTTCAGGACTAGAGTAAATGTGTGCAGAAGGTAATTGGGTGTCATATGTTGTAACAATAAAGGCAACTATCTCCCTATCAGTTAAAGAAGCCAAAATGCTACAACAAAATTATAATTTCAGAATCCCCCAGTTTTTCCAGTTT
The DNA here is from genome assembly GCA_004024625.1 of Mellivora capensis. NCBI lineage: Eukaryota > Metazoa > Chordata > Mammalia > Carnivora > Mustelidae > Mellivora > Mellivora capensis. Next base: position 18,285 of record PISX010001624.1, on the reverse strand, counting down.
ATCGTTTATTAACATAGCTAACTATTAAACAGACACTATATCCATTCTGAGCCACTTCCTTGATCTTTAAAGCAAAAGTGATAAATGATTGGTGTTTGAGAAGTGTACTAGAAACAAGAAGACAAATATTATGCTCTTTTAAAATTTATGATCTCATTAAAAACTTGACCTTTGCCCTTTGGGTGCCATTAAACAATGGAATAAAGTGTCTTTTTGCCATAAGAAGGTCAAATGCCGTCATGCCAAATGGACACTTCTCTAATGTCTGTCCACCAGGAAGTTGATGACCCAGAAGGGAATTTCCTCCATCTGCCTGGCATTCAAAGAAGCCCATTTAAAAAAGTCTGTATTCAGGCAGCAAACTGTTCGACCTCAGCTGCAGCAACATCTTCCTAGGAACATCGCCAAAGGCAAGGGAAGCAAGGGAAAAAATGAACTATTGGGATTTAATCAAGATCAAAAGCTTTTGCACAGCAAAGGGAACAGTTAACAAAACCAAAAGACAACTGACAGAATGGGAGAAGATATTTGCAAACAACATATCAGATAAAGGGCTAGTGTCCAAAATCTATAAAGAACTTATCAAACTCAACACCCAAAGAACAAATAACCCAATCAAGAAATGGGCAGAGGGGACGCCTGGGTGGCTCAGTTGGTTAAGTGGCTGCCTTCGGCTCAGGTCATGATCCCAGTGTCCTGGGATCGAGTCCCACATCGGGCTCCTTGCTCGGCAGGGAGCCTGCTTCTCCCTCTGCCTCTGCCTGCCACTCTGTCTGCCTATGCTCGCTTGCTCATTCTCTCTGACAAATAAATAAATGAAATCTTTAAAAAAAAAAAAAAGGGCAGAGGACATGAACAGACATTTCTGCAAAGAAGACATCCAGATGGCCAACAGACACATGAAAAAGTGCTCCACATCACTCGGCATCAGAGAAATACAAATCAAAACCACAATGAGATATCACCTCACACCAGTCAGAATGGCTAAAATTAACAAGTCAGAAAATGACAGATGCTGGCAAGGATGCGGAGAAAGGGGAACGCTCCTACACTGTTGGTGGGAATGCAAGCTGGTGCAACCGCTCTGGAAAACAACATGGACATTCCTCAAAAAGTTGAAAATAGAACTACCCTATGACCCAGCAATTGCATTACTGGGTATTTACCCTAAAGATACAAACGTAGTGATCCGAAGGGGCACATGCACCTGAATGTTTATAGCAGCAATGTCCACAATAGCCAAACTATGGAAAGAACCTAGATGTCCATCAACAGATGAATGGATAAAGAAGATGTGGTATATATACACGATGGAATACTATGCAGCCATCAAAAGAAATGAAATCTTGCCATTTGCAACGACATGGATGGAACTAGAGGCTATCATGCTTAGTGAAATAAGTCAATCAGAGAAAGACAACTATCATATGATCTCTCTGATATGAGGAAGTGGAGATGCAACATGGGGGGTTGGGGGGGTAGGAAAAGAAGAAAATAAACAAGATGGGATCGGGAGGGAGACAAACCATAAGTGACTCTTAATCTCACAAAACAAACTGAGGGTTGCTGGGGATCGGGGGGTCGGGAGAGGGGGGTGCGGTAATGGACATTGGGGAGGGTATGTGCTATGGTTAGTGCTGTGAAGTGTGTAAACCTGGCGATTCACAGACATGTACCCCTGGGGATAAAAATACATTATATGTTTATTAAAAAATTAAAAAAATTAAAGGAGAAAAAAAATTAAAAAAAAGTCTGTGTTCTACAAAAAAATCTATTCTCTAAAATGGGTAGAGTTGAAGCCCACACCCTGGTTGGCCATAAGAGGTAGAAATATATTGGTATGGCACTTTCATAGTATACTTAATCACCTCAGTTTTGTAAATTCCTTTTTCTACTTTCCAGAAATAAAATTAATCAGAAGCCAGCTTTTTTCCCCCCTCTCCATTTTCACTGGCATAAATTGCTATTTCTCTAAAGCCAGAGGGAGAAAAAAATCTACTTTTCAGCTCGAGTTATTCAGTACTCTTCCTTTTGCCTTTCTAATGATTTTACTCAAGGAACTTCCAGAGGTAGGAGTTAACAAAAGTACTGGGTAGATGAACAGCTGATCCCTTCCTCCCCATTGTCAGCTGCCTGACCTCACATCTCTTCACTCATCCTTTCTTTATCCTATAGATTTGTCCTCAGTGCCTCTTTCTTTGTCTCTTATTGTTCCCAAATCAGTTAATTTCATCTCAGGCAATCCTCAGAGCATATACCCATACTCTTCAACCTTTTTCTTCCTGTTTTTTCATTCTTTATCTTCTTACCTGTTATTTCAGAAAAATTGTTATCCATCCTTTTGCCTTCTCTGTGCTCCTTTCAAAGGAAAAATCAGCCAAGAAACTTTAGTGAGGAGTTGACAAACATCAGAGTGAAGCTTGGAAATGGTCTTGTGTTAAGAATAAGGAAAGTTAAAAAAAAAAAAAAGAATAAGGAAAGTTATATAATTAGAAATGAAGTGGGTATGAGAAAGAACCAGTGTCTCTACCCTCATTTTCTTATTAAACCAAATTTCCCTGTAATTGTCAATGTTTAAAGGCCATTTCAAAAATATTTCCTGTTTAGTTTTGTTTTCTTGTTTTGTTTAATTGCAAGTTTTCTATTTGATTTTCAATTATAAGTATATGGCATTTCTAATGTTATGGGCTGCCCTGAGAACCTACCCACCATTTATAACCTCAAATGTTAGGAAAATTAGGTATGAGCTCCAAACAACTGACTTACAGATAAAATTCCAAAATGGTACGTTTGTAATCTGGTGCCTGGTTCTGTAAGATTGATACCAAATTTGAACCCCATAAGCAAAAGAACAGGTAAGAGCATCCAAAGGATCCATGTGACTACTTATCATTAGTAGCCACATATAGCTTAGTTGTGTTGATATAATTTTGGTTTTAGCATTTCCATCATTTTCCTGGTTCCTCAGAGTTGTAAATACTCATGGAAAAAAATTCACTCTAAGCCAAAGTTGGCTTATGGGGCCTTAACCCAGGAGCAAATTTTATTTATTTAGCAATAGTGATTGGGGAAGAGCCCTTTCCTGGCAGCTAATGACCTACTGGAGGACTTGTGTGCCCAAGGCAAAGCTGTAGGCCATTAGCCCAACAGGCCATTAACTGACAAATGCCTGACCCTGAGGTCATTTCTGATACTGTAAACTATGAAAACATTAAAGTGGGTTTGTTGGAAAGTATGGCTGTGCCAAGAAAGTTTCTTTTTAAACATTTTGGAAAATGCATTGTTTGTTGTTATTCATGTGGCTTAATTGTCTTTGTTCTGGGGCCATTTTCACTGTGCACAGCAAGTCAGTCATCAGTTTGGTAAACACCAAAACTATGGTCTGTGGCCATCTTTGATATTTAAAGGACAGTTTTCCTGATTAGAATATCAGATTAACTATATCATTCCTAAGGAGCTCCAGCTTTCACTTCTGTGTGAAACTTACATTTTCATGATGTGTTGAGCTGTATAGCCCTTACCTATTTTATAGTTCTCAGAGAGGACCTATAAAGCCACAAAAGTGTAAAGAACTCCAAAGTAGAAGTCTATGGACCTAGTTTCTATGTTGTTGTTTTTTTTAATTGACCAGTTAACATTGGACGGTTCATTTTATCTCTCAGGTTTTAATTGAGAACATTCATCTTTTTCTCTAGACTGTTTATCTAATGTCTTTCTTTCTTTCTTTTTTTTTTTTTTTTAAAGTAAGCTCCATGCCTAACGTGGGACTTGAACTTAAGACCCTGAGATCGGGGCGCCTGGGTGGCTCAGTGGGTTAAAGCCTCTGCCTTCGGCTCAGGTCATGATCCCAGTGTCCTGGGATCGAGCCCCACATCGGGCTCTCTGCTCCACGGAGAGCCTGCTTCCTCCTCTCTCTCCCTGCCTGCCTTTCTTGCCTACTTGTAATCTCTGTCAAATAAATAAATAAAATCTATTAAAAAAAAAAAAAAAAGACCCTGAGATCAAGGGTCACATGCTTTACAGACTGAGCCAGCCAGGCATGCACCTCTAATGTCTTAATATTCCATTTTACAAGTGAAATTAGAAACTTCATGGTGTAGGATAGCCACTAAAATTAGTACAAAACATTTAAAAAAATTTTTAAAAATTTTAAAGATAATATTAACAACTTACATTTTTGAATGCCTACTATATAGTAGACACCATTGTAAGTGCTCTGTGTGTATTAACTAACTTAATCTCTCCTGAGGCATGGGAGAGAGTTAAGTAATTTCCTAGAGGAAATGGTAGAGCTGCTGTCCAAGTTTAAAGGCAATGTGGCTCCAAAATCCTCGTGCTTAACTAAAGTAGAAAACAAGCACACCAACTAAGAACAATGATACTTCTTTTTGCCAGCAATTTTGCAGTTACCAATATTGGAATTTATAATATTTTAAACAATTAGTAGTTTTAAAATATTGGAATACCAGTCAG